>JARHVA010007420.1:7500-422500 GCA_037957365.1 Torreya grandis
AAGGCCATGTCTTCCAAAACTGAAGGCAATAATAAGTAAAAGAATAAATACAAGGGAAAAGGTGGCAAAAATGAAAATCATGGTGGTCAAAATAAGAAATAGAATGATAACCAAAACCCTATTGTGAATAGTGTGATAGAAAAGGTAGCCATGAGACTCATGAATCTAGGAATACATGGGATAAAGTTAAAGCATACCATAAAAAGAAAAAGGGACATTCAAAGAAATAGTTAAAAGATTCAAACTCAGCCCAATTCACCATTGAATGTGTGTTTTAAAGTATTGATGATGAAGTAAACAATGTCTCAATCAATTCCTCATGGTTTGATGCTTTGATTCTTGATACTGGAACCACTCATCATATGAATTTTTGAAAATACTTCTTGGAGGAGTACATTGAATAAATTTATGGCTCAATTTACCTCATAGATAAATCAAGTCTCTAACTATAGGGAAGAGGTAAAATTTGACTCAAGTGTCCAAGGCTTCTAGACTACAAACTTGAGAATGTTCTCTACCTTCCTTAATTGAAACAAAACTTTTTATCCCTAGTGCTCATAAATAAATAAGGCCATTCCATTCTATTAGATAATGGTGATGTCACAACTAGGAGAAAAAGTGACAATGCAATCATCTTGATTGGATATGAGGAAGGGAAACTACTTAAACTAAAAGATGAGACGTCAAACTTAAGGAATTATGCTTATGTTGTGGAAGACAAAATATCTCCAAACATGTTGTGACATGCTTTATTTGGGAACACTTACTATAAAAATATTCACCTATTGCAAAGAATGGTGTTATTGGCATGCATACATTGCCTATAAAATTAGATGAGAGGTGTAAAGCCTACATCTTGGATGAATATGTAATAGAACTATGTCCAAACTCATAGTGGAAATTAGATAGAAAATTTTAGATTGTTCATGTAGACTTGTGTTCTATTCCAATCCTCTTTAATGGTGGTCATAAGTACTTCATGTTATTCATTGATCACTACAGTAGGATGATATGGATATGCTTTCTAAAAAATAAATTAGAAGCCTTCTATATTTTTAAAACGTTTTAAATAATGGTTGAAAATAAATCACAAAACCACATCAAGACACTCAAGACAAATAATGGTGGTGAATTCACATCAAAGAAGTTTGAATCCTATTTTGAGAAAAATAGGATCAAAAACCATCTCATAGTTCCTCATAGTCCACAACAAAATGGATTAGTTAAAATAATGAATAGAAATATGATGAATATGGTTCATGTGATGTTGTATTTCAAATGTGTAACTATATACTTTTGGGCCAAAGAAACTAAAATAACAATATGCCTTTACAATAAATGACAATCAACAACTCTTAAATCAAAGACTTGATATGAGATGTGGTGTGGTCACCTCCCTTCATTAAGACATCTTTGGATTTTTGGATCCACTTGTTATGCACTGATTTCAAATGAGAAGAGAAATAAATTGGACCATAAGATTTGAAAATGCATCCATTTGGGATATTCTAATTCCTCCAAGGCATTCAGGTTATACCATGAGAAAGAGAAGAAGTTTATTTTTGTAAGAGAAGTTATATTTTATGAGACTAAAAAGGACAAAGATCATATTGATTGATACCTGAGATGACTGGACAAATATTCCAAGTTTGATGTCTACAAAGAGAGTGATTTGAATGTTCTTGATAATGAGTGGGGGACATAGAGTTAGGAATCTATTGATTTTATATTGTCTCCTATACATAAGCCTAAAATTCCTCCTAAAGGAGAGAGTGAAACTTAATCAAATGTTGAATAGGGGTGAATAGAATAGAGGGTATACAATGAAATACCTTTAGAGGATGAACCCAAAGCACGTTTAGCATAGAACAATATGCCTAAGTGGGACAAATAAACATTGAAATATGTGAGGCCTGATGAAGTTAGAAAAATAGGCACTCAAAGTGAACATGAAAACTCCTCTCAACCAAATAAGTCTATTGATGAAATTTAGGACATGATTGGAAAACTCACATTAGATTATTCTCAAGAGGAACTCAATATTGTGTTTGATTTAGAACCAACAACTTTCAAACAAGATGATAAGCTTGACTCTTGGAAAAAAGAAATGAAATATAAGTATAATTCACTAATGAAAAATAGGACTTAGAACTTGGTTGATCCACCATATGATTGAAAACTTATTGGCTATAAATGGGTCTAGTGTAATAAATACAATTTAGATAACTCACTTGACAAGAAAAAATCAAGGCTTATTGCAAAGGGGTATTCTCAAAATGAAGGAATTGACTATAATGAAACCTTTACACCTTCAAAAAAATGGACTAACACTCATACCATGTTGGATTTGATATATCACAATGGATGGAAAGCTCATAAAATGAATGTAAAAACTACATTTTTAAATGGACACCTTAAGCAAACTATGTACATGACACAATCTAATGGTTTTGCAGTAAATAGACAAGAGCACAAGGTGTGAACACTAGAAAATAACTTTATGGTTTGAAATAATCCCCTCGAGCATGGTATGAAAAACTAGCTGAGCACCTCATGAACATGAACTTCAAACATTTTGATTTTGAAGATGTATCTATTTTAATCAAAATAGTTATATTTGTGGTGGTGTATGTTGAGGATTTGATCATCATAGGGAATAATGAATGATACATTGTAAAATTCAAATTAGAGTTGATGAAAATCTTTGAAATGATTGATTTGGGTTATCTTCATTACTATTTAGGTATTGAAGTAGTTCAAAAACCAAAGTATTTATTCATCACTCAATAGAAGTACATTGATGACATTATGAGAAAATTTAAAATGGAAGATTGTAAGCCTCTCAACATGCCTATGGAACAAAATCTCAAATTGACATCTGAAGATTCAATAGATTTGGTTGATGCCACTAAATATAGACAACTCATTGGAAGTTTGATTTATGTGACTACCACTCGACTAAATATATCATATGTAGTTGGTGTCCTCTCAAGATTCATGTAAAAAGCTAGGGAGAGTTATTGAGTAGCATCAAAAAGGGTCCTCAAATATCTCAAAGGCACACAACATTTTGGGCTCAAATACTCTAGGGAAAGAGACTTCAAACTGGTTGGGTATTCAAATTTTGACTATGTTGGTGATCATGAAGATAGAAAGTTCACCGTAGGTTTTTTAATGAATTTGGGAGTAATAGTTATTAGTTGGAAATCCAAGAAGCAATCAGTACCAAAAATTTATTTAGTAGAAGCAGAATATATGGTTGCTTTAGAGGTAACCAGAGAGATTGTGGATCAAAAGGGTTCTTTCATATTTGTAAGAACAATAGATTTTGTCAAAAAATCTCATGCTTGACAACACTTATTTAATCTAGATGGTAAATAATCTAGTCTTTCATGACCAATCCAAGCACATAAATACTATTTTTTTTAATTTAACACTATGTGAATGATGGTAGTGTCAAGTTGCAACATTTATCAACATCAGAGCAACCAACAGACATCCTGACAAAGGTACTTGGATGAGAAAAATTTGGAAAGTTTAGAGGAATGCTTGGTCTAACAAAGACCCCTAAAAATTAGGAGGGATGTAACAATATTGTAGATATTAGTTATTAATCCTAAGTATCTAGCTTAGGTGTCTTGCATTTTATCTTATTCAATAAGCTTTCCATTCTTGTTGAAATAGGAAGAGTCATTAGGAATGTGAATTGAATAGTCTTTTGATAGTCTATTTATTTTAATATTTTCTCTTTATTTCTTTTAATTGTGAAATAAAAATATCATTGCCATTTTGAATAATGTTATCCAACCCATCACACACACACACACACACACACACACACACACACACACACACACACACACACACACACACACACACACACACACACACACACACACACACACACACACACACACATGTTATAATTTATTCAAATTTATTACTACATTTAAATTGGTTTTGAACTGATTAAGGGATTTATGAGATATATGGGAAATCCCTCGATAAATGTTTCAAAAAGCTATAGCATGTGTTTAAAACTTGTATTAAATATGGTTTATATTATGTTATAGATTTTATAAGACCTAAAAATAATTAAATATACTCTAGTTTATCTTAATAAATGTTTTAGTTAGCTGAGTATAAGATTATATGACTATGTATTCAGTGATGCATATAAAATACATATAACAATATTCTATATTAAAATCATTGGGAACCATGTGAATATAGATGAGTGAGTTTAATAGTTGTGTTTATATATTATGTTATTAATATAACGAGATTTTTACCTTATATGAGGACACTTAGATTGACCTTTAATGTGAATAAGACCCTTATAAAAAAATATAATAGGGATTTGTATTAAATTAAAATTTGAAACATATGAAGCACTTATATGTATAAGGATTGAGTTATATAGTTAATTATGTGTTTATGGAATTTGATTAGTGAGAATCGATTTAATCGTGATTGTCAAATAAGTATAGTTGGTTGAGTTTTAATGTATATTTATATACATTTATTTTTAAAACATAAAATTATACGTATAATGACATAATATTTAGTAAAGTATTTTACTTTGAGTTGATATTATTTCTAAAGAATAAATGGTAACTAATAAAGAATTAACTAACTATACATGATAATTAATTGACATAGATTTGTCTAAATGGAGTATAACGTATAATATGAATATTTATTCTGGTTATTGATTTAATTAGTTTACACACAACTAAGTATATGGTTAATACATATATACAAGACACACACACACACACACACACACACACACACACACACACACACACACACACACACACACACATAGTTGACTTAGTCAAATCTACATGTATATAATTTATATATAAACATAACTGGATAATAAACTTTGCATGATTACACAAATATATATGGGTGTATTTTATAATCATGGCTGACTTCTGTGTGTTTGACTATTTTTGGAAACATTTAAATATGATGCATCTAGGATTCTAGTCTTTTTTAATATTTTGAATGAAAATAAGATCATTACTATACTTTTAGTATTTGATTTTATGTTGTGTATTAATGTTATTATATGTATGGAATAACATTTATAGTTACATATTTTACTTTTGTAACTTGATGCCTTGACATGTTTCTTACTCAGATGGTATGACATTTATGTGGCTATTTATGAATCTATTTATTATTATAAAATAAATTAGATGATTTTAGATTCAATTCATTACATTTGATGGGCTAAATGTGTGTATTTGATAAACTTATACCTAGCATATTTTATATCTGATAATAGGGTATATTATATTGAATCTATTAGTTTTTATATTATTATATAAATAACCAAATCTTGTTTTGATGACCCTAAATAAGTTGTGTGATGGATTACACTAGATTAATTAGTTCCATAAATACAAGATTAGGTGTAATTCAATTGAGTGGTGTGTATGAAATTGACTAATCTAAGATATCAATAACTATATAAGAACTTTGGCCAAAGTAATGTTTATAGTTAAACATTATCATTTCATATGTTTGATATAGTTTACATGTTTATACGATATCATGTTATAACATATTTTTTTATTGTATATATTATGTATTAGTTATCTTACAACACACAAGTTCTAGTTTGTCACTCTAGATTACCATACCATCATTATCTATCCATCCATGAAGGGAGGGCCATTCCCTTGTTGGGATATAGTGTCGGGGATCAATAGTGTGTGGTTGGTGTGGAAAAGTACTTATATGATGCTCTTCCTTCCTACAATAGTACTACACTAGAGATTACACTTGAGATTTCTGATGGATAATTAAGCACATTGAGACTCATACTTCATATAACTTGGTATCACTATATTAATATTATTATTGAGACATTATCATTAATAAAAATATAATATTTATTAATATTTTCATCTACAGTAGTGGTTGTAATGTTGTATCAATTGTGGCTGAAATTATAATATTATTTTTATGAGATAAATATAGTCTTTATTATTTATTCAACATTGTTCATATTTTGATATATCATTATCAGGGTGATAATTAGCTAAATGGATTAGCTATAGTCATTTTAAATGTTAACTAAAATAATACATTTAGTTAAAGATCACTTAATTAGATTTATCATGGTGAAATCTATTAGATGAATATGTGTAATTAATTTTAAAAAAAAATACTTTATTTTGGTAAAACCTAGTGGGGTTATTACATTATGGTATTAGATATGAGGCTCAAACTTTAGGACTTAGTGTGTTTGATAATATATATGTATTCTCCTTTTAAACATGAATAATAATGGTGTGTGATAGACCAAGAGGTGAGGTTAATTTGAATACAATCCTCATGTTGATCAAAATCATTTCAATGCTAAGTTAGCTATGAAGTTGGATCAGATCCTCACAGCCATATAAGAGACTAGGGACCAAACCATAGCCCTAGAGTAGGAAGTGAATGGGTATCTAGAGGAGAATGCTTAGGAGGAAATTGAAGATCATCCTAGTGATTAAAAACATTCTCAAGAGCTTAGGTATGAGGAAGTGCCACAAGATGTGAGAGCTTGAGTAGCTATAGAGTTATCAAGGGATATGAAAAAGGTTAATCCACCCAAGTTTGATGTAATTGTATTAGGAGATAGAGATAAAGTATGGATGACAAATATTGATAAATCTTTCAAAATTTAAAATTACTTTAATGTCATCAAAGAAGTCTGGGGAGCATATCAACTTGCTAGTAAATCAACAACTTGTTGGGCAAACAAGAATATCGAGGTGAACTTTGACTCTACCACCACCACTTGGGAACACTTTGTGACATTGTTTAGGCCACAATGGCTTCCATAGTTGTATTTTGATTAAAGACTTACATATTTTTAGAATATTAAGCAAGGAGATCTATTATTGAATGAATACTATGAGAAATTCACCAAACTCCTAAAGTATGTACTTTAATATTAGGCAAATGAGAGGTTCAAGATTAGGAAATTCATTATATGATTAAAACCCAAATTTGGTTGTGAAGTAAATGTACATGGGCCATATACCATGGATTAGGTTTTTGATAAGGTAGTCAAGTAGGAACAAAAGTTGAAATCTCTTACCAAAATTAAAGATAAGTTTAAGAAGAAGTTTGGAATTTCTAAACCAACTTTCAAAAAGAAGAAATAGAAGCAGAGGAGTGGAGACTCCAATAGTGAGTTCAAGAACCAGGATGCTAAGTTTAATAGAGGTTTAAGGAATAGGAAACTTGGTAATGGTTTCAAGGGGGCTTTCAAGGGAAACCTATAGTTTGATAGCAAAGGACCACCTGGAGGTTGCTTCATTTATGGAGGTGACCATTATGCTTGAGAGCGTACTCAGGACAAGTTGAAGAATAAGGGTTCTACTCCTCATCAGGGAACATTTCAATCATTGATTCATGAAGCTATTTAAAATCATTAGGTTTAATATCAAGTTTTACCCATATAACTATCATGTATTTTGTTTGATTATCTAGTTTCTATTTTGATTGATATGGGAGATATAAAATATTTTATTTATCCTAGAATGCTTAGTAAATTGTCTAGAAAAGATAGAGTTATGGTAAATGCATGGTCAATACAATATGGGAATAAGTCAAATGTCAAAATTGATAAGTGTTTAGTAGAAGCCTACATTAGGTTAAAAAAATTCACTACATTAGAGGATCTATATACTGCACCATTAGGGTCATATGATGTGATCCTAGGATTCAATTAGATTATGAAATATAAAGCTAAGTTTAACTACTATATTAACAAGGTAGAGTGTCAATATTAATTTGGAAATCAAACAAAACTATAGGGTGAGAAAATGGAATTGAATCTTAGATATATTTCTACAATTCAACTTAAGAAAGCTTAGAGGAAATAATGTTAAGTATTTATAATTAAGATAAATGAGATTGAGGAATCTAAGGAACCATCCATTAAGGATTATCATTTTATAAGGAAATTTAGGATGTGTTTCTAGAAGAATTACCTATATTTCTACCCAAACATGAATTTCATTTCTTGATTGATATCATACCTAGATCAAAATTGCAATCAAAGGCACTATACATGATGAAAACTACTAAATTGGTTGAGTTAAAGGCTAAACTTCAAGAATTATTATCAAAAGGGTTTATTTGACCAAATGTGTCACCATAGGGTACGCTAGTATACTTTGTCAAGAAGGATGGTACTCTTCACTTGTATATTGATTATAAGATGTTAAACAAGGTGATGATCAAGAATAGATATTTGCTACCTCATGTTGATGATATATTTGACTAGATGAGAGGGACAATAATATTTTATAATATTGATCTTAGATAAGCATATCATTATTTAAGGATACATGATGAGGATATTTAAAAAAAAAACTTTTAGAACTTGATATGGGCACTACGAGTTCATAGTGTTATCATTTAGGTTGAAAAATTCTCCTGCAACATTTATGAATCTTATGAACACCTTGTTCAAAGATTATCTGGATCATTTTATGTTGGTATTTATAGATGAAATCCTCTTATATTCCAAGGATGAGGAATAACATCTTCAACATATGGAACTATTTTTATATCATTTGAAAAAGCATAGGTTGTATGACAAGTTATACAAGTGTGCATTTTTCTAAAAGAAAGTGTAATATCTATGACATATTATCTTTGTGGATGGTATTGTAGTAGATCTAATGAAGATAATAGCCATAATGGAATAGATAATGACTAATAATGTGCATGAGGTAATGAGTTTCATGGGATTAACAGAGTATTACATGAAATTTATTCTAAATTTTTCTAAGATAGCTAATGTAATTACCTCTCTTCAATAGAAGAACTAGATTTTTGTCTAGTAAGACAAGTGTGAGACAACCTTTTAGAATTTGAAAAGGAGGCTTACTTTAGTATCAATGCTAAGAGTTCCCA
Source organism: Torreya grandis (assembly GCA_037957365.1). Classification (NCBI taxonomy): domain Eukaryota; kingdom Viridiplantae; phylum Streptophyta; class Pinopsida; order Cupressales; family Taxaceae; genus Torreya; species Torreya grandis. The sequence goes on from JARHVA010007420.1 coordinate 16,438, forward strand.
ATCCTAATGTTCAATTATCAATGATCATAGATGCATTTGGAGATGGAATTTGAGGAGTTATTATGCAAAATGGTTGATTTATAGCAAATGAGTCTAGAAAACAAAATACATATGAGGTGAATTATGCCCCTCATGATCTAAAAATTTATACAATAGTACATGCCTTATAATTTTGGAAGCATTATTTTTTGAGGAAACTTTTAATATCAAGATTGACAATTTAAGACTCAAGTACATCTTCACCCAACTGAGCCTGAATGCTCATCAAAGATGATGGTTAGAATTATTATCTAATTATGATTTTGATATTAATTATATCAAAGGTAAAGAGAATAGAGTTGCTGATGTTCTAAGATATAGAAAGTACATATCAATTATGGATACTATTAAGAGTACTTTCTGAAATTAATTAAGGAAATTATCTATAGGAGATGAATTCTATGATTTGGTCAAAAAATAATTACTAGAGAATGCTCAAAATCCTAGGTATAAAGGATTAAAGATAGAGATTGATGGTATTTGAAGGTACAAAGGTAGGATGTATGTGCTTGATAGAGAAAATATGAGGAACATAGTGTTAAAATAACTACACAATGCCCTATATTTAAGACATCCAAGTGTAACCAAGCTCATGGATGAGATAAGACCACTCTATTTATGAAAAGGAATCAATAAAGAGGTAATGCATTTTGTGTCTCATTGTTTAGAATGTCAGCATGTGAAAGATAAATATGTGCATTTGTTATATTTGTTATATCCACATGATATATTAGAATAGAAGTACTAGGTGATTAGCATGGAAGTTTTCCAAGGGTTGCCATTATCATATAATTGACACGATATGATCTTGGTTGTAGTTAAAAAACCAACCAAGGTAGCCCAAATCATACCACATAACTTGATAGATGATGTACCTATGTTTGTGAAGAGATTTATGAAAGAGGTGTATCATTACATGGATTTATTGATAATATTATTTTATACCAAGATCTAAGAGTAATTTTTATATTTTGTTTGACTCTAAATTTAGCTTTAGGTATGTAATTGAATTTCAGTACTACTTATCACCCAAAAACTAATGGATAGACAAAGAGAGTTAACCAAGTTTTAGAAGATATCCTTTGAATTTATTACATGGATCATCAATATAAGTGGGAGGATTACCTTTCATTAATTGAGTTTACTTACAAAATATCATACTAATCAATGTTGAATATGGTTCCTTTTGAAGAATTATGTAGAAGGAGGTGTAGAAAATAAATCATTTAGGATAGGTTAGAGGAAAGGGTAGTAGTTTGATCTAAGAAGCTTGTGGAAATAGAAGAGAAAGTCAAGATAATCAAGCAGAGGTTGGTTGAGGTCAATGATAGACAAAATTTTTATGTTGATTTGAAGAGAAAAATAAGGCATTTTTATATAGGTGATAAAGTGTTTTTATGGGTCAAGCTTCAAAAAATATTGATTAAGTTTTAAAAGTCAGTGAAACATTCACCTAAATATGTGGGACCCTTTGAGGTTTTATAATTGGTCAATCTTGTAGTGTATAGGTTTGCATTCCACCAACTCTAGCTCTTTTGCATAATGTCTTCCATGTGCCTTATTTTAAAAAGTATGTTGTTGATCCTGCACACATTGGATTGGAATGTTTTATAGGTTTTGGATCCTGGGATGGTCATGGTATAGCCAATCAAAATAATTGTCAATCATAAACTTAATTTGTGTAATAGAGAAGTGTCATAGTACAAGGTCTACTGGGACCAATATTCTAAAGATAGTGCCACTTGGGAAGACTATGATGAGTTTTATAGTCTTTTTCCATATTTGTTTGCTTGATATGTTGTTGTATAGTATTTTATTTTCTATTGGATAATTTTTTAAATTTATAAATAATGTTTGAATAAGTGTCATCAAAATGATGACCAACTTTAGAGGGTAAGGATGTCACATCCTGATTTATCTCCAAGCTTAATAACCTTTTAGTTCATGGATTTTCATGGTTTTTAATTGATTAACTACTATTTGATTAAGATTTATTTCATATGTTGATTATGGGATATTTATATGTTTCTTAACTTACATGATTGATTAGCTATGGGGTTAGATGTATTTTCATATTCTATACTTGATGATCATGTTTGTTTGTTTATACAATAATATTTTGTGGATTATATATATGTTTCAGGCTAACTACCTTCATTATTGTGAGGTGGATGCAAGATAAATCCATTATTTAAAGTGTGATGGAGGGAAGGCATAAATAAATATGGTGGTGTAAATGGAGGCATTGGGGGATGATAAATAAAAAGACTGAAAACCCATGCACACACCATAATAACATGCTTTATATTCATTTCTTGAGTTAGGTATTTATAGTATGTTTTTATTTATAATATATATATATATATTTTTTGTGATATTATTTAATTTTAGATGATCATATTTATTTCAATAATTTTGTTATCACACATACCTTATCTTGTTGATTTTGAAAAATAATATGATCAATTTACTACCTTTGTTGTTTGGTCAATTTGGTTAACTTTAGACCATGGTTGTCCTCTAAGGATAACCACCTTATCTTTTTAAGCATATATCCTCATCAAATTGATTTCATATGTATCCTTAACTTTATCAAACTTACCTTAAATAATACTAAACACAAAATGAATACCATAAATGATGACCATTTGATGACAAAACAACATGACTTGACTCAGCTTCCAAATAGACCATCCTAAATGACCTTATAAGCTACCAAGGGAGATGAATTACTTATCATCTTAGATCATTAATAAATATCACAAGACCTTAATAATTAATATCAAAAAATTTAAGATCAAATACATCAAAGTTTTGAATGATCCTAATTTATGGTAGTCAAAGTTTGGCTGACAGAATGTAATCATGAAAGTAAGAGGCCTCTCATGGGCATAATGTTAGTTTTAAATCAGCAATGATATGAGGCCCCATATGAAGGAAATAAAAAATAAGTAGTGTAGTATCAAATATAGAAATGTAAAATAAAAACATGTGTTCTTACCCCTAGTAAATGCATGATATATATCATGGAAATATATTATATAAAATGGAAATAGTTACATGATTTTTATCATGAAAAAATGAATAAGTAATAACTATACGAGATATAAATCATGGCACCATAAAACATAACAAACATTTGGTAATTAAGAACATGAAAAAACATAGATAAAACAATCCAAATATTTGAAGCACACTAAACACAAAAAAAGTTCTCTTAAAAAATTATACAAATAAAGAATGCCAAATAGTAAACACATGGACCACTAAACACAAAGAGGTACATTGAAATCATATCAAACCAAAATTAGATATATAAAACATGAAGGTACACATAGTATGTATGTAAATCACATTTAAATTAATTTAAACACATGGTAGACATAGAAATAACATAAAATTTAGAGTAAATAGAGAAATAAAGTAACATATATAAAAAATAAATCATATACAATAATTGCATAACCGATCAAAAAATAAATATGAAAATAAGAAGCATAATAGGCACATAAACATATATTAAATCAATAAACATATAAATACACATTCAAAAATAATGATATACTAGTATATAAAAGATAAAATAAGGGATTAACATGATATTCAAAATTAATAAATATATAAATTGAGATGGTACTAAGATATGCCCCAATAATTCCCTCTAAGTGAGCATGGGATGTATCCCCAAACTACTATGAATAACCTATTCCTTTAGCATAAAAAACAATGCATATATCTCAATAGTAACATTAAAAAAAATGGTGTAGATGCCTAAATTTGGTCATAGGCACTTGATAATGTTAATTCTTGACATATCTTAAGCGATCAGACTTACACTCAAATAGACAAATCTTATTCACTATTCTTCTAAGACATTTATCTATATACAGGATTGACTCTTTGTTTGTTTTAACTTATTCATAGTAATTAATAAGTCAATGCTCAAACCATCTCATATCACTCTTAGACTTCTATCAACCTACTGATATTTTTCCTTTCTTATTTAGGATATGTTTGTGATAGGTAGATAAGTCTACTGCCATGAACCTATCCACCTAGTGTGGCCTTATACCCAAACTATTTAGTGGATAGTTTCCAAATTTGTAATATTATTATGGGTCTTCCCACACATTTCAAGAGGTTATCTAAAGGAAAATTTGGAATGGTTTCACTATATATACAAACCAAATGTCATTCATTATTCCTAGATTAAACTATCTATTTAGAACTTATACAATATTACACATTTAGTAAATATAACCTATTCTTACTAAATTATATATAATTCACTAGGAGTAGTCACGAGCCAATTCTGAATCATTTTAAATAAGTAAAGATATAATATTTTCAAGTATCAAATCAAAATTTAAATTTGTATACATATAGTCAATGAACATAATTTCACAATGCCTCTAGGTGGGAGAACAAAGTGTGGCTTAATTCCCTCCTCAGTGCATTTGGATATGCAGAAAATGGTATATAAATAATAAATGGGTTGATTGGGATTATCTCAACCTGTTACACTTCCTTATTTTTTTTAGGTTTCTATCTCTCATAAGTACCCATAGGGTTTCCAAAGCAAAGCCAAAGCAAAGACAAGGAAAATAATGATTTTTTCACAACTATAAAATTTGAATATATCGATGATCCCAATAGAGATAAGTGCAAGTGGTATACCATTAATAGATTTATTAAAATAAAACTAGATAATTTTATCATTAATGGAGATGATTGGCCTACATTGTTGTATAGGGAGTCTAGACCTATTCAAGAATATTCACAGATTATGTCTTTGAATTTGAGGTATCAAAGTCTTATCTTATTCTATTTCTCACTATCAAACATTATTTACAGTTAGCCAAATATGATAAAATCTAAGTATCTTGTATTTATTTGTACTTAATAATTTTAGCATATTCAACTTGTCAATTTCTATTTCAATCATATATGCTTTTATATTCATATTTATGAATAAATGTATTATATTAAAATATGAATAAAAATATCAAGTTTTATATTTATTAAAAAATCTTAAATGTTTCACCAAAAATAGAATAAAACATATTGGTGTTAAAGCATTACTTTTATGACTATTGTCTTAGGGTTTCATATTAATTTCTAATTTCTATACACAATTATTTTCTTTTGATTTAGTTTTCAATATTTAATTTATTTTTCTTTATTTTTTATAAATTTGTTTTGGAAATTGTAAAACTCGTAGGAGCTATTGCTCTAGGAAAATGGGTCATCAATTTTACCTAATCCATAGTGTGATGGGTACTTATATAATACTTAAGACCTTATAAAACTATATATATATATATATATATATATATATATATACACACATATATACATATACATATATATATATAATACTTAAGACCTTATAAAACTATATATATATATATATATATATATATATATATATGTATGTATGTGTATATATATATATATGTATATATATATATATATATATATATATATATATATATATATATATATATATATATATATATATATATATATATATATATATATATATATATATATGTATACACACACACACACACACACACACACACACACACACACACACACACAATGTGTGTGTGTGTGTGTGTGTGTGTGTGTGTGTGTGTGTGTGTGTGTGTTAGTTTCCATGTACCTCATGGTATATTATAAAAAACGTGTTTTTTTAATACATGGTATGTATTTAAACTATTTGGTGTTGTAGTGCATGGGTAGGAACTTAGCCATGAGATGTTAATTTGAATGTACCCTAGAGATGAGATAATGTGGCTATGGGATGGTGGAATCCTCTATAGTTATTGAAACTTTTCACCTCATCCACTATTTATGATAGGTATTAGTATACTTGAGAGCCTATAAATAAAACATACCCACCCTAGTTACACTCTTAATGCCATTTGAAATATCAAAGTTTTAAAATCAAGTCATGGATGTATTAAAAAATGAGGGTAACAAAAACATATTTATTCATCCCCATTCATCTCTACACATCCTATTGAGGTTTATTATATGCATTTTCAATAATAATTACCTAAGGGTTGTGCTTGTTAATTCTTTTAAGATCAAATTGTCACTATGAGAATGATAATATAATGGTTGTAAAATAAAAATAAATATTTTAGTGAAAGGATAAAATAACTTAAAGATCAGATCAAATATTTAAAAAATCCTAAACATGCAAATGTTAATCATATATGTACATATTTATCCAAATATTTTGTGCCCAAAAAGACTTCATATCACTATTGGAAGCCTAAATAGGATACATCTACAACTATTAATTTGAAATGTGTACATAAGACTAATAAAAATTTAAGTGAGATTCTAAGAGAAATTATTCAAAAAAATTTGATCAAATGACCTCCTATTCATCCTCTAAGGAGATCAAAATACTATTGTGTATATCATAGAATTTATGGGCATCATATGAATAGTTATTGGGAGTTTAAGAAAAAACACAAAGTATCATTGATAGTGGTGATCCTATACTAGAAAAATAAATAAAAAAGCCAAATCAAACTATTATTCATCTCCTAAGGATTAATTGAAATCAAAAAAAATGAAAAAATTAGAACTAGAAAGCTTACAATAGGTAAAATTAAAACAAGAAAGCTTACAAAGGAATAGATACAAAGGAAATTATTAAATAAGCAAAGAGGAAAAAATTAAAAAGAGAAAGTATTAAAATATAAATTAATAAAATATAAGTTACAAAAACAAAATCAAGATAAGAAATAATACATCTTCAATAAAGGGCTTTGTTGTGTCCAAGACACACCATCTTCAATTCTTTAGATGGGGACCATCCTGATTTATCTTATAATAAATAGTCATCTATAAACATTTGATTTATAGTTTAGTCATGTTTTCAAATGCTATAGTCTTGTTCTTGTAAATTATTTATTCAAAGTCTAATTCCAAGTCTAAAGACACTCCTTTTAAATGTTTTATTGCCTCAAACTTTAGGCTTTGGGGTGAAGTTATTTAGGAAAATAATCAAGTTTCGATTAGACTTTGAATGTTATTATCCAGATAATCAAGCATTTTAAATGTTTTTTTGGATTTATCTATCACTTCCTCTACCTTTAATTTTTCATGGTCTATTTTAATCTATGCAAATTACCTTTGTTCTAGTATAAATCTGAGCTTAATCTATGTAAAACTGAGTTTTATTTTATCTATATTCAATTATAATTTCTTAGAATAACCTATTAATGTATTTATGAAGTATTTTACTTTTTTTTCATGTAAGAATATTTCAAATGGCCCAATCCATCTATGTCATTATGCATGGTTAAATCATGCTTATTTTTATTCAAGGAGGAGTTTGATCCAAATTTATCAGTCAAAAGTTAGTGCCAAGTCCCCACAATCATGTCATGTGGCATGATCACATTCAATGTGGACTCTAATATTCAAAACTTATGTATTTACAGGCCTTAGAATTTAGATGCATCACTCAAGTGCCACATTTCATTCGATTAATGGTTTAGAGCTTGTCATAGTTTACAAAGGCCAAAGACAAAATATTTGGAAATTTGGTTAAGTTTTTAGGGCCTTTCATCTCCCAATATTGAAATTCATGTCACCTTTATATAAACCCAAGACCGATCAAATAAATTTAGTGGTATGAAATATTACCATGTCTTAGAGGCTTGAGATCACACCGCATGGCATGATTAGGGTAACTTAGGATTCATAAGCCATCACCAAAACATCAAGATCACCCAACCCCCTAAAGCCTCACTATCTGATATCTTATATCATCAACTTGTGGGATCTTAAGACTCAAAATGGAGTAAAAAATATAAACCACCTAGGATACTTATAATCATGCCACATGGCATGATCATGTTCAATCAAAATAGACCCCAAAGATTTAATATGATGCTACATGCAAACATGTTATGAGATTAAGATCACATACCAAGTGAACATGATATCACCACATGGACCCAATGAAATCAAAAAATCCCCCAACATAAAATTTATGGGTATATACCTATCAATAGGCTATCAACACCTATGTCTCCAAACCAATGAGAGCCTACCATTTGGTAATAGACACTGGATTAAATTTGATGCATGTCTACTTGTTACAAGACTATCATAACTATGTAAATGAATTTCTCAAACATAAAACCTTTCTTTATGTATTTCTCACATTTATTATTCATTTAATAATTATTATTATGCCTTTTCATTTGTTAAATGGTTTTATAATTAAATGTTTTTTCTATAATTTGTAGATACAAAGTATGCCACATCACTACTAGGATTTGAAACTAACATTCCATGTGTCGATCATCCATAAATCCATTGGCCATATCAAAGTCAAAATATTTTTGAATTTTTTTCTAAGTTTTAGAGATATTTAAAGCTCCAAAATCATGCCACATGGAATGATCTTAGAGAAATAGTCCACATAGCAAGTAAAGAAGATAAAGTGGCCCTGACCCCCAAAGGCCCATGATGTCACCATATGGTTGCATCATTTAATATATAGAATCAAAATACATAGAAATATATATTAAATATCCTAAAGTCCATTGACCATCAATCTCCTAGATTAATGGCTTGTCAAAGCTGATCACCAATAGACATAACAGAGGAGTGCTAAAGATTGAAGCTCTGAGATGTCACCATATGGTAACATCTCAGAGGATGATGACTCATGGAGATGTAGAGGAATTATAAAGATATTAGGATGTAATATAATCATGTGATAATGCCACAAAACATGATTGCATTAAGTAATATCCTAAAAATATGTTTGACATGTGGTTTAATTTTGTGATCCCAAGACCAGAGGTAATTAAAAACATGATCCAAAGTGGAAAATAGAGGCTCAAGGATTTTATAGAAATTGAGTATGAGAAAAGGTCATATGGAGAAGATATCTTACTAGAGGAAAAAATAGGAACTTTATGGCTAAGTAGGTAATGTCGAGTTAATATAAGACACAGGGAGAAATTTATGGCCATTTGGGCCCATCAAGGTCATTAAAATTGTAAGTGGGATGCACATTTAATTATAATGTAAAAATGGATTTATATATGTATGAAGTGATCTTAATCCATGGGATTCAATGCTAATCATGTGGGTAAAAGATCATAAAATGATAGGATTGAATGTGGATTCACCTAGAGGCATTGATTAAAGTATGGTCTACATGACAAAATCAAGTAGAGAGGGTGGAATGGGCATACGTGACAAAGATATATTAATGATAATATGTATAAAATTATGTGTAGATCATGATGGGGTGTGATTCCTAATATAATATATATACAACATAAAGTGAAGTTAATCTATAAATCAATCCTAGCTTAGAGAAGATAAACCAAACTAACCCTTTTCTTGGTTGGTACATTTAGAAAATCAAGGTCATGACCAATATAGATATTATATACCTAACTAAGGGGTATCTTACCATATAATATCATTATAGATGGTTCCAAATCCTCTAGTTGAGAAATACCACATGATAACTATAGATAAGTCCTATGGTTTCTAACAAAATAAAGTAAATCTAATCTAGTGTTCACCAAAGATTATGGCATAAAAAGGGGATAATAAACATAAAAAATAAACATATAAAGAGGATATATACTCAAGTCAATATATAGGTAATCCTTATCATGGAGATATGAATACATTCATAAGGCATTAGTTATGCAATTCTATCTACCAAAATAGAGGAATAAGAGTCAGGATTACTTACTTGAAGATGAACCCATCAAGGTTCAAGGTTCAATGGTGATTTGTAAAAGGTTATTATGGTTTGTAAAGATCATAAATATAGGTAAATTATAGGATAAAAGACTTATCCTATTCATCTAAGACATTTCCACAAGACAAGATTCTTCTCTTGAAGTGTAAACCCTAAGTAATGACTTCTCGAGTAGAATCATGGAAAAGTAGATTGTAAAAAAGTACAAATGAATGATTCACTCTATCTATATTGAAAATGGGGTAAAATATGTGTATATATATATTTATATAACCCTAAAACCTTATAAAATTTTAACTGACATAGTCAACTTGGTTGACTTAGTTGTTTAGAAAATAGAACAGTTATGTCCTAGACTAAGTTAGCTTGGATGACTTAGTCCAATAAAGTGCTCAATTACCAAAACAGGGTTGATCCATTTAGATGTGTTTAAATTATGGTAAAAATAAGTTTATATTAGGTATGGGATATTTAAGGTGGTGAATATATTGGAGGAACATGTAAGGGAGGTTTTAAAGATTAGGGAAACATATGGGAGGGACTTGTGTTGGTTTTAAGTGGCGGTATAGGGAATAAAAATATTGTGAAGCACTAATAGTGTGCCTTCCCATTTTATAGTGAACCCTTTAAGGCATGCACTCATATATATTGAGATTTGGTGGGTTAATAGATGATAAAAATCATCAATAACTAATAAAGTTTAAAAATATTGTGTATATTGATTTAATAATTTTGAGAATATTGGTGTATTATTCCTAATTTAGTTAAAGGGTCTGATTAGAAAAATTAGTAAATAAATATGTAATAATTAAGATAATAATATGTTTAAATTAGATTATAATTTTTACCTTTATAAAAATAGTAAATAAGATGGAAAAAATAAGGCTTAGTTGGAAACTAGTTGATACGATTGAGATAGGGTCTAAGATTCACTGTGTAAGTTTGGGACACTATCACAAACTAAGATCTGACCTTCATTTTATGATTGGATAGCATCACTAAAATTGGAGAGGAGTGGCACCAATGATGTAGTCTACCTCTACTACTATTATCTTGAGGATATGAGCCTTTTGGGTTTTATTCGCTAGATCTGTGTGACCCTATCTATGAAGTTTTAATAGCTAAAAGTCTATAAAACTCCATGTAGAGTAGATTTTATCTTCAAACCCCATACTCCATTATGATTTGACCAATTTTGAGATAAAAGGGGGGTTAGTGTGTGTAATATTCATTGAACATGTATCCACATAAAGAAGGATCAAGCCATATGTAGTTCTCTCACTTGATGTGATTTATGATATTGAGTGTATGAATGTGTAAAATGATAAACTAGATATATTTGAGGTGGTTAGGGACTGATTTAAGGATTTGAATAAGCTTATAAGCATATTGGGTGGCTATATGTAGATAATAGGGAATATTTCTTGAGTAGTCTTGCTTGTATTCTCACTTGCTTAGTGATATTTACCAACCCTTTCCAAATGATCTTTGAATGGGATTTTATAGGGATTTATTGGTCATGAGTTGAATTTACTCACATTAAGCTGACAAGGAGAAATATGGGGAACTATAAGGAGTTGACCATTGGGGCCAAAACTGCATTTATATATGATCATCAAAAGTAGATAAGAGTGGCACTGGTACTATAGTCCAAGTGTGGTGCTATTATCTTGAGTTGACGTGACTTAGGGGGATGGATTAGTCATGGAAAAAGGGGTTTAGATTAGTTGGGATCAAGTGTGGAAGGCTATGAATGACTAAGAATTAGTGAAAATATGCCTATGAGGGTTAGGTGAGCAAGCAAAATGGACCCAAGGGTTGGGTGGCATTAGCCATGCTCAAGTTACTAATTTTTTCATTTTATATGACTAAATTTTATAATTAAAAGTGTACCTAAACTTACCTATAAGGTTGAATCTCATGAAGCTATGTGATGTTGGGTATGCATAGAGAGAGCATGCTTTGAAGTATGAATCTATAGGAAAGACAAATAATATATTATTTCTTACTAGATATGATATATCTAAAATAATAATTTACAAAGCTAGGTAAGAGATAAAGGAAGAGAAAGGAACAAATACACCTCATTGGGTATGTGAACCAATATAAAAGCTATTGTGATGATGAGTCATTTTGGATGATACTATGTAATACTATATGATGTTGTACCAAAAGTAATATCATGAATGGAGCTAAGTGCTAAATTCCTTATAAAAGGCTCAAGAATGCAAAGGTTAGCCCTTTGGCTCCATCATCAGCTAATGAATAAAGCTATATGATCATGCATATATTAATCAATGTCTAAGCTATGTGCCTAATCCCTTTGATTAAGTGGCTCAAGAATACAAAAGCTAGCTAGTCCTTTGGCTCCATCATTAACCTGTGAAGTGAAGCTATAAACCGATACTAGTATGAAATTTGTGTTGAATGTGATGGCTCCTAAATCGCATGAATGATATGGAATCTAACAATATTAGCATGAATAGATAAATGTATGCTAGAAATTAGGCCACTCTAAAAGATGGAGATTAGGGTTGTATGAAAACCACTTCAAAACTGGTGCACTAGGCTTATATGAAATCCACTCTAAAATGTGAAAGTTAGGCTTATATGAAAGCCACTCCAAAATAATTCCAACCACTTGTAGATGGAATAAGATACACAACTACTAAGAATGCTTGTGTAATTCTAAACTCAAAAAGAAGAAAAAATAAATGTGCCATGCACATTACTCCCAATCATTGGTGTCTAAAACATGGATTTTGATCTAGATGTTATAAAAACTACCGTATATAAAACTAGAAGTGAGAGCCATCATGCCATGCATGATGCCCCCTATATCTGGATTTTTTGAGTAGAAGTGTAATAAAAACTAGTGATTTTGAATTAGTCTAACTGTTTAAAATTGTATCTAAACCTACTTTTTTTTCCTACATTTGGAAAGTCTAATTTTTTTTTGTTTGGATAGGAGCACCAAAAATGGATAGTAGTGGCACTGACACTATATTCCAATCTTAGTGCTATTGTCTTAGGCCAAATATGATGATTTTTCTAACATTTTCACTATTTGCATAGTCTATTTTGACTATTTTGATGTTTGGTTATTGTTCTAAGTGTTTTGAAAGCTAAATTTTTTATCATTAGGAGCTCTGATCTATGTAACAAAGAACTTTGTTTGTTTCCTTCTTTTTTGAGGATACGAATGAAGACCTTGCAATGACTACCCTAAGAATAAAGATCCCTGAAAGTGTGTTATGTTATAAAGATACATGATATAACAATGATAATCGATAAGATATCTCAAGATATAACATGGTTTCTATTGAGAGATTGTTAGATCAACAGGGGTATGCCTTGATAGATATAATAATGTAATAACATGTGAAAAGTACTAAACTATAACTATAAGTTTGGTTAGTTGTTAGTTTCTTAGTTTTTAGTTTTCAAGGAGGTATAGAGCATGATGTCCATCATGGAATTCAAGTTATAAAGATAATTCATGATGTGGATCATGGAGTTATAAACAATGAGAATCAAAAAAGTAACAAGCACATAAGGCAAGAAGGAAGAAGTGTACAAAAAAATGGCTAAGGGGCCAAGCAAACAAGGGACATGGGCACATGTCACTCAAATTGGAAGGCAAGCATACAAGGCATGTTCAAATGACACATACACATACAATTAAAACAAACAAGGTTGGCATGAGGGCCACAATAACATAAGAGAGTACAGAAAAAGGACATTGGAAAATTTCCTATGTAACACACATGAATAAAATCAAAGGACATTGGAAAATGTCCTAAGGTACATACAAGAGACAAAACTAGAACTAAGAAATACAATCAATCTAGCTATGCTAAGTAATAAATTAAAGCATGTAAAAATTGGAAATACAATCACATATAACTAATCAATTAAAGAAGTGACAACATGAAAGACATGTTAGTATAAGACTAGGTATATGCTAAGAAATACAAAAGTGTTATATACTAGTGAGATGTCGATATAGTAATATGTGTAAGCTTGTAAATAATGCACATCAACATGATAACTAGAGTGTATGGTGTATGAATGACATAACCTAGATGGTGTAGTCATGTAGAAGATGCCCCTAGTGGGTATATGTATTGATGTCTCAAATGTAAAAGTAGGATTCCCCCTTAATGGGTAGAGTGAAGATATTAAAGAGCTAGATGTCACTACACACACTCAAATGAGATCAAGTGAAGCATGGTAATGTAGATAAATTGAAAAACAATATTCTAAGTCTAGCATAGTAATAGACATGTAATACATGGATAATGCATATAATTGAAATGTTTTTGGTGTTTTGGCATATATGACTATTTTTGGAATTTTGATATTTTGTAGTGTTTTTAAATTTTTGAAATGTTATGAGCTATGTGCAATCAATCACATTAAGACTATGTAAATTTTTTTTAAAATGAACTATGTACAAGTAAACTATGAAGGGATGATATTAACTAATGAGTCTCATGGAAGACTCGCTATCATGGTGTCTTGTATTAAAGAGAGGAATCGTGCATGATAGTGAAGCATGATGGAGATGCTAAGAATGTGGCTCTAAAATTTGTATATGATATAAATGCTCTAAAATATTTGAAGTATAAATAGAGTGTGGGGTCCCCCTATAACTATGAGAAGTGGATGTAGCTATAAGTCTCTTATTGACCAATCTAGTAGTAGGAGAAGCTCTTTGAACATGTGTTCTATGAGTAGATGCATGAGATATCAATGACACCGCCCCGGGTGTGAACACTATAGCTAGAATCTATCTAAAATCTTGAAGATATGGAGGTGTATGAACTTTCTATGTTGGCAATGGATGCCTCAATTGTGTCTAAATCTAAATTATAAAAAAAACTAAAACTAGTGGAGAAACTAAAATTGGTGGCTGAACTGAAATTGGTGACTACAAAGTAGAATATGGATCTAAAGTGGGGAGTGGTAACTCATATGTAACTACACCAATTGTAAAAACCTAATTAACATGAATTAATTTCATGCATCCATGAATGGTATAAGGTATTGATTGAATTTTTTTAATCTATGGTCGACCAAGTAACATATTAAAAACTCTTGCACTAAGAACAATAGTGAATGGTGTGGCCATGTGTGTTGGACCAACCTGTAGAGGAAGTAAAATCTCACCCAATGAAATTTGTATGTGACCACTAAATATGTTGATAACTATGTCCATTGGGCTAATATCCTAATTTGAATATCCCAAATGCTATAATAATATCATAGTGTACATGTTCACACTAGATTCATTATCTATGACAACACTATGACTAAGATGATTATGAATGTAAGATCTAATAAAGAGTGCATGATAATATGAATCATCATCAACTATTTTTTACTCTAAGAAGGAGATAAAAGGTCTAGCTATAAATTTAGAATTGTATACACCAATCATGTTGCTCAAATGATTTAACTTAATTAAAGGTGCCCTATATGTATCTAGTGGTGGATGTGCATGATATGCATGGTGAACCCATGATGTGTCCCCTACCTTTTGTTTAAAATGCTATGGAAAAGGATCTGAGAAGATTTTAGAATATTTATCCTATGTTTGATTTGCATGAGGAGGCTCAACTGAAGTGCAAAGATCAATATGATTTCCATCTATCAAATCTTATTTCTTGTGTCTCAAACTAATGCATCTATTTGTTGTATGGCTTGGTGCCTTCTGATACTCACATAATGCATGCTGATCATATCCCCATGGAAGAGGCTTTATTAGGATAACTTACCAAAGAGGATGGAGATATATGATTTTACATTCTAATCATTGTTGTGAAACTCTAACTGGATAAACTGATAGATTGGTAAAGGTTCATTGAGGAGGTGCTAATAAAACCACTTGCTAAGTGGGCTCAAAAGATGCATTAACTATCGGTTGATTTTGACTCTTGATATCATTGATATTAAATTTGTATGGGACTTTATTGTTACTCTTATTTATTGTTTTTGATATACATGTGTACTTGAGTTTGCTCATTAAAATTAGTTTGACTTCTCTTTCCCTTAATGTGTGACACAATTCAATGAAGGAAAAGAATCTTTTAAACATAATTGATTCATGTAAAGTTGGTTGAAGACTCTATTTGAAGAGATATTTCAACTCTTGATCATCCATGGGGATAGTCATATTAGCCAAAACAGTCTTATATCAAAGAACATAATATGTGAGATGCTCATTTGACTTTTGTTTTTATTGTGTAACTTAGGCATATGAAACCTTATCACCAATGTTAATGCTGAAATGAGCTAGGAACATGTTGGTTAAAGGATTGAATACATTGACTGATTGATTCAGTAGAATATAGAACCATTGCAAATCATAATCCTTTAGGTTTCATGGAAATAACTTGGTAAGTAGCCAGTCATTTGGTACATAGTCCAAGCATGCTACATGAAAAGATCTCAAATGTGTCTTTGGATCACCCTTGCCATCATATAGAGTAAGATTGTGTTAAATAAAACCTTATGGCAAGGGTGTAGAAGCTATTTGACATGCTAATGGTGTATTTAGTAGAGCAAAATAATCTAAATCCTATGTAGGTCTAGAAACACCTTGCTTAATATGTATCACCATGTATTGAACTCTTACACAAGGGCTGCCACATTAAGAGATAAAGATATACTAGCTATAGTTGGGTGGCATAGAGGTAGGTTGGGATGTTATAGGGGGTTGTTGAGACATATTTGACCCCATAGTGTCATTTTCAACTATTTTCTCTATGGTTTGGGAAGATTGACCATTATTAATTCTTTGTTGTTCTTATTTTAGTATTTTAAACATGTCATCTTGCATGTCAGGGTGTTTAGTTAAGATTTATTGAAGTTCCCTTTTATTGGTTTCATCAAAACTAGTATATTGGGCCATTGTTAAAGTAGGAAAATAATTTGAGATTTGATTAAATTTTTTTCAATAATTTGTATTTAACAAAGTGTTAGAAAATGAAAGTACTAAATATAGGAAATGTAAAGTCCTAAAAATAGATAACTATAAATTACATAAAAAGGATAGAAAACTCACAAACATGTAAGGTGATACCTCAAAAGCAATGGGACCTAGTAAATGCAATTAGAGTTTTAAATATGATTATTTTGAATTTTACTATGAAATTTTGAAATTTAAAGTGAATTTCTAAGTGAGATATACAAATAAAAAATCAAAATTTTATTGGAAAATTTGTGATTTAAAGAGACCTAGAAGATGAAACTAGGGTTTTTGAAAAATAATTTTTTTTGAAAATTACTATTTAATTTTGAAATTTGAATTGAATTTATGATTTAAATATGGTAGTAAAAATCCATAAAATTATTGGGAAAATACTAGGACCTAGTATGGTGAACTATAGTTTAAAATAAAATTATTTTAAAATTACCACAAAATTTTAAAATTAAATGCTAATTTTTATTTTATTATGAAAATAAAAAATAATAAAAATATATGAAAAACCAATAGGAAATTTACCCTAGGGTTTCTAAGGTTTTTATGTGCAAACAAAGTAAGTCAAGTTCATTAAATGATTTAACAATTTTCAGAATATTTGTGTATTATTCCAATTTTAGTTAAAGGGTATGAGTAGTGAAATTAGTAAATAAATATTTTATAATTAAGATGCTAATTTGTGTAAATTATAGTTCAATTTTTACCTTTCTAAAAACAATAAAGAAGATGGATAAAATAAGACTTAGCTAGAAACTAACTGATATGACTGAGATAGGGTTTGAGATTCACTATGCAGGATAGGGACACTATCACAAACTAAGATTTGAACTTAATTTTATGATTGGATAGGAGAAATAAAATTGGATATAAATGGCACAAATTTTGTAATCCACCTCTATCACTATTATCATGAAGATTTTATTTTTTTGGGTTTTGTTTGTTAGGTCTGTACGACCCTGTCTATGAAGTTTTAGTGGTTGAAAGTTTGTAGAGATCCTTATATAAAGAATTGTATATTAAAAAACCATAATCCATTATGGTTTGACCAATTTCAAGAGAGATGGGGGGTTAGTGTGTGTAATATTCACTAAACGTGTATCCACACCCCTTGTGTGGGCATACTACCTACATACCAATACTCTGAAGAGGGATCAAGCCATATATATTTCTCCCACTTGATGTGATTTATGAAATTGAGTGTATGAATATTAAAAATGATAAAATAGATGTAATTAATGTGGCTAGGGACTGGTGTAAGGATTTGAATAAACTTGTAAGTATATTATCTAGTTATATACAGAGAATAGGGAAGATTGCTTGAGTAGTTTTGCTTGTATTCTCACTTATTTAGTGATATTTTCCAACCCTTTCCAAATGATATTTGAATGATATTTTATAGGGATCTATTAGTTATGGGTTGAATGTACTCATATTAGGTTGACAAGGAGAAGGATGAGGAACTAGAAGGAATTGACCATTGGGGCCAAAATTGCACTTGGATAGGAGCACTAAAAGTAGATAGGAGTGGCACTGATGCTATAGTCCAAGTTTGGCACTATTATCCTAAGATTATGGGACCTAGGGGGATGGATTAGTAATGGAAAAAGGTGTTTGGCTCAGCTAGAATCAAATCTAGAAGGCTATAGATGAATAAGAATCAGTGAAAAGATGCCTATGAGGATTAGGAAAACAAACAAAAGGGACCTAAGGGTTGGGTGTCATTACCACACTTAAGTTACCAATTTTTGAATTTTATATGAATACATATACATATTATTCACTCAAATCTTGTCATATGTCACATAGTTGTAACAAAGGGATGGTGATTCATGAAAAGAGAATAACAACACACAATGTTGAGCTAAGTAAATTGTAGTAAGAAGTGAAAATATAAATAGAAGGACAAAATTGAAAAATACATACCTTACTTACCTTAGTACTATAGAGTAGAAATGAAGTGAGATAAATGCAATAGTATTCAATGTAGGGAACATTAGGTGAACCTATAAAATATGTGAAAATTTCAAATTTTTACAATATATATATATATATATATATATATATATATATATATATATATATATATAATCTAAAATTCTAGGATTCCATAACATCTTTTAGTTTGGAAAAAGATATAGTAGAAATAAATTTATGAGTGAAAAATTGAATCAAGGTGAAAATAATTGGTAATTAAAGAATTTGAAATTGTAAATATAAATATAGCTAAAAATAATTCATTTGTAATTTTGTTATTGTGAGAGAATAGATATCTAAGTGACTTAGATGAATATGGAAAGTGACCATGGTGAGGAGATGATAGATGTGATGTGGAGGATGCCTAACAATAACAACCAATGTAGCTTAGGTAGGTGGTAAATTTATTTCAATCTTTTCATACATTTTATTGAAATTAAGATAGGTACAAAAAATAGGTGTGAAGGAAATATATTCAGTGAAAATGGCCTTAGGAAAATTTTAGGTAAACCAAAAACAAAGAGGTATATTAGGTAGGAAAGAGTTAGACCAATAAATTCCTAATGCATTTATGGTAAATAGTTGAAAAGTCACCGCAAATTTTGAATAGAGTCAGCTTACTTGACTCAATTGGAAAAGGTGAAAGGTAAGCAAGTAGTTGATTATATAGCAAAAGGATGATTATATGTCGATCATCTAACTTAGTTGAAAAGTGGATATAGCTGACTTAGTGTATTTTTGTTGATGTAATATGTAGTAGGGGTTGATATAGTTTTTTATATATGGTAGAATATGTAGTATAAGGTTGATTTAGTATAAAAATCCTGACTGTGTTTGTATGAATGGGCTTACTATGTAGCATAAGGCTGACCGAGTTTGTCAAGAGGGATGACATGGATGATTTAGTATCAAAAGGGTTGATTTTGTAGGAAAAGGGGTAAAAAATAGAAAAAATTAATAACTTGTTGATCAATTTTTAAATTTTTAGTAATTTAAGAATTTTAAGAATGTATATTTATCATTTTTATATCAAGATATAATACATTATATGGTATTCAACATTTTTTAGAGACAATGGAGATTTTGGCACTTGGTGGATGCATATTGGTTACTAGATTTACTAGTGCAACTATCATATGTAGATTGAGTGTTGATAGCTTCCTTAGTATTTGTAAGCATAGTATAGATGTGTAGAATCCCTCTCAATGTTGATCTAGTCATCATGTTCCTAAGAACATACAAATGGCTGACCAAAACTTTCTAATGGGAGTTGGATGGGGATACCATATAGGTGGACATCACCTTAGAGCATGCCCATGATTTTCTTGGACTTCTCATTATTAATTTGACATTATTTATGATGTGATAGAAGCTGAGGAGGAGAGATGATCCCTATCCTATTGGGTGACTAGCTTAGATAGGATTTATCAAGGTTTATATATGTGCTTATTTGATGTATATATCTTGATCATTTTAGATATTTATAAGGCCATGATAGGACTTATGAAAATGTATGTGTTATGTGACAAGTTAGATGGGAAGGTACCATTATATGATATAGCCTCATGTCAGTCGATCCTAGATTAAGGTGTTCTATATGATTTGGGTTCTATCATTTGGTTGCAACTCATGCATGATATGTATGGTATATTGACTTGGGGGTATAAGACTATAGGCCTTGTGATTTTATTGAATGCCTAGATATATGAGAGGTTTCCTATTTAATAGATAGAAAATATGCCTCATGTTATGGATGATAGGCTACCTCAGGTGGTGACATGGTGACATGATCATGTAGTGCATGTTGTGTCCCATGCCCAGTCTTGTAGACCATTACACATGAGTAGATTTTATGGTAGTATTATACTAATTTTAAAACCTATTGGCCAACTTAGGATACTATGGCTACTAGATTGGTGCATGTTTATGTTAATGGACATTATACCTCATGGGTGGAGCCACATCCTATATCTTGTGTAGTTGGATAGATGGGCTTACAACATCCAATGGATCCCCTAATAGTTTCCTACTTATTAGGCATGGAATTATAGAGATAATAGAGGTATAAGGGGTGTAGGAGTACCTTAAGAGATACCAATCATTAGGCCTTGTCAAATAATACCATGGATAGGTTAGGTGCATTAATAAAGGGAAGCTAGGCCTAAGATAGAGGATGTGATAGTTTTAGATGTAGAGGGTGAGGATGTAAGTGAGGTTACTACAAATACACTATAGGGATGATAATTACCACCATAATCCCATAGGAGATAGAGGCACTATTAAAGGGATAAGACAAGGTGTTAGTGGTCATGCATGGATATCCCATGGTAGAGGCTAGACACATCTAGTTGATAGAGAGGTAGATGAGGAGAGGACCATTACACACATGAGTGGTGTCTCCAAGTTTTATATTTGATCTAAGATATCCTACTATGGAGGTCCTCTATAGTTGAGCTAATGGGGAGATTATGGTTAGTGAAATTGGTGTTGGTAAGAGATGCTTTAAGTTTTTATGTTTTTTGGATATATTACTAGTTTTATAGTTAAATATGTACTTAGTATGGATAGATGGTTTTGGAGATATATATGAGATCTAATGTATATTTGGTATTTGTGTTTTGTATATATCTCTGAGGAGGAGTTCAGATGGGGTGTCATAGTCCAAAGTGCCCATTGAGATATTTTAGATAAGGCGCTAGGGCATCATAATACTATTACTATAGAAGACCCTATGGTACCCTCAACCCCAACATATGTTATCTAGTTTCGATTGGTGGGAGAGGTAGAGAGGTGGGTAGAGACACATGGAGAGGGCCTACATCTACCCATAGGAGTAAGAGATGGAGAGGCTTGAGCCTAGTAGGTATTGGCCTAAGAATGAGTTGCACATACATATATGTCAATAGAGATTGGATGTGTGTAATCCTAAATGTATAATTTATAGGGAAAAGTTGATGGTTTGAGATCATATACTACCTCATTATAATGTACTATTCAAAGGGGTTAGTCATAGGCATTTTTGGGTAGTGTGGTCCAGCCACCTGATAGACATGATAGAGCACAACCTTAGAGTTATAGACATTGTATTTGTATTTTATTATGTTGCATCAGACTCATGATATATATATATATATATATATATATATATATATATATATATATATATATATATATATATATATATATATATATATATATATATATATATATATATATATATATATATATGGACATTTCTTGATCTATGAGTTATACTGACATAATTAATGGATCTATGGATGTATTTCCTTTTTAGCACATATATTTTACTTTTCTTGTATATGCTATGGGAAATTTATGATGTATGTTTTATTTTATATTATTATGTGACACACATGCATGGTTAAAAATAAAATCATATAATTTGGAAAAGTATAAATAATCATAAAATGTAATACACACTATATCATGGTGGGAAATGTGTAAAAATAAATGATGAATAAATTTAGTAAACCAAAATGGTGAAGTAAAGGTAAAAAATGTTTCAAACCATGTATAAGTGAAATTTCACCAATATTATAACAAATATAATTCATGCTAGATCAAGTTGTGAAGTATTAAAATTTTTGTAATAAAGTGAGAAACATGTTATAACAAATGGTATAAAAGACAAATGTATAATGAAGTTAATTCATCATACTAAAACAAGATGGTAAGTATGAAAAGAAAAATAAATGTAAGTATACATCAAATTAATCATAATAAATCAAGATGGGAAGTATGAAAAATTTAATAAAATGGTTGTAAAAATACATGCAATCAAAAAATAATAAGATAAATTAAAATCTTTATGAAGTAAACATAACATATAGTAAATCAAGATGAGATGTAAATGACATGTAAATCATAATATAACACACATTATCTCAAATTTTAAAAAAATAATATTATTGTGACTTGGTCATAGTATGAAATTTTATGGGAATATTTTGTAAGGAATTCCTAGTCCTATTTAATGTCTTCTACTACAACTCACAAAGGGAACACCAATGAGGCGAATAAAAATATTGGAATAGATTAATAGGATTTAATGCACTAATTCATGAGGAATGCATGTTACTATCCAAGGTCTTATAATACAACTCACAAGGTGAATACCAATGATTTGATGGTAATAAGGAAAACAAAGGAAAAATTTAGTGAGGATTGCCTAGTCCTATCCAAGGTCTTATACTGTAACTCATAAAGGGAAACCCTAGGGGTATGATATTTAAACAAAATCCTCAAAGGAAAATATTGGGATTGATGTCATGAAGTAGGGATTGTAAAACACATGACAATAATTTATAATAAAACTTTAGTAAACATGAGGCATACTAGGTAAGAAGGAAAACACTAAGAAGCTAGTGATCATCAAAATACAAAGGATACCTACTTATAATAAGCATAAAGGTGTATAGGAAAATAGGTTGAATACTATGATCATCTCATGAAGGTTATATAAACAAGGAAAGCAAAATGGACATACCTTCCCACAACATGTTCCCCATTCCTTAGGACCCCTTATAGATCCATTAGTCTACTATGAAGATTGGGTACTTGTGTGAGAAAGTATATAACACTATTGATTTTTTATTTTTCTATCCTAATCTACTGGCCTACTACACCCCAACAAACCTTGGCTCTATCATGAGGCCAACTATGGATTTTGAGATTTTATTAGGAATAGGAGGTGTGCTAAATATAAGAACTCACATCTTTTGGTGGGATTAGACTTTTGTATTTTATTTTGACCTTTAGGATCATTTCCTTTTATTTAATTATTTGGATTTAAATTTTTTTATGGATTTTTTGATTCCTCTTCTATATGGATCTGTAATAACCAACATGAGTGATAAAAGTGGTACACATGAATTATATTTAGACTTTGGTTATAAAAAACTAAGTAACCATGGATATGACTGACTAGATAACTTAGGCTTACCTATGAACTGATACATAATCTCAAGTTTCAACTGTATGTGTTCTTAGTGTGTGAAAAAGGAATAACTGAATAAGGGAGATCAAATAGATAAATGTATATAATTATTAAAATGACAAGTCATGTTTGCTAACTAAACACATGGTAAAGATAAAGTACTAAAAGAGTGAGGGTTTTATAACCAATTCACAATAATAATTATATTTATTTGAGTTGAAAGGAGAAAAATATCATCAAAAATAAAATAAAATAATCTATGTGAAAGAATTAAAACCATAAACATAAGTTTGAATCCATGAAAAATAAGAATAATCCATAAGAGAAAGCTAGAGAAAATGAAATAATGTAGAACACATAAATAATAATAGAACACATAAATCATGAAAAAACTTCTTTTTGTATCATTTCTATCAAAAGAATTAAGTGTAGTATAAGAAGAGTGATGTTCATCTAGCACCTCATGTATGGGATACTCAGTTCAAGGAATACGTATCTTAATATTAATGGAATTTATGGATATATGAGGAGGTAAAAATAGTGGATAATGAAGATCTTTCATTTGTGGGTGACCTATAGTAGGAGGAATAACTAGTGCTAGTGTAAACTATGAGAAATATCATAGATGTTATTAAAAAATTAGCACAGATCAATATGATTCATATTAAACTAATTTAAAATATAATAGACTTCCCCCTATTTAAATATATTATCTAAAAGTAGTTTTGGAGGTGGGATATTACTGTCTTTGGGATACGCAATGATTGGACAGAATGTTTCAATGCATCATTTAAGATTTTTGTAATGAGTAGAGGAAGGGTTATTTATTCCATGGAAGTAATGAATACATCTATTAGTAGATGGTGGAAGTATACTAGTTGAAATGGTATAAGAAGAATCCTATGGTTGTTGATGTAGATGACAATCTTTGGTCTAATGACCAATAAATCTATGAATATCAAAATAGGGATCATCTACCCATTGTGTGGGTAAGGTATCAATATTAGGCAATGGTATAAGACCATCACCAAGTAATGGATAAGTTAGAGTGGAGACTAGAATAGGCTCATTTGTGTGTATGGTTAGCTATGTAATGGGTCTAAGAAAAGAGGCTAACATCTATGGAGGAAGCAAACTACAAAGATCATGATATATATAAAAATGGTAGGGTCCTACCATGGCATGATCTATAAGCATAATATTAAGAGGTTCTATTGTGAATGGAGGTGTAATATGCGTGTGATCCATCTCTAACCTATAAATAGTGGAGGAAAAACTAAAATCAGGTACTATACGAGAAGGAATTATAGAAAAAGAACTAAAATACTAAAATACAGAATAGCAATGTCTAAGAACCTCAATACTTTTATCTTGAAAGCATCCAAATAAAAATGGGTCATCTAAAGAATAAATTTCAACATAATAAGGTGTACATAGGTTCATAGTACATGTGTGAACTATGTTATCAATTGAGGAAGCATGGTGAAGGAAATATTTAGTTTTGGTTAAAGTAACTAGTATTTCATCAAAAGGTTATTAATAGGATTGAGGTTCAAAAGGAGGAAGTTGAGTGATCATGTTAGGGGAGTGATCAAAAGTTTTGATCTTTAATATTAGCTCATCTAGTTCATCATCATTGAAGTATAAAAGGTTAGGTGGAATATTTCTAATTTTTTTTTATTTTATATATGACCATTATAACCTCTAGCAAAGTTGATGGGATAATTAAATTATTGGGATTATCAAAAAGGAAATCTAGATAAGGGTTCAAGGGTGGGTATTCTAAAGACACCTCATTCTTGTAATTGTTCAAATTTCAAGGATTTGTGCTCCCTTGAATCTTTTATGTAACACCACTATAAGGGAATTTGACACATTGATAGATGGATGAAGTGATTTCTCTCTTACAATGGTTCTAAGGTCGGTCGAGAAAGATATTGTAGGAGAGTGGAAAGTTAAAAATCATGAATTTCACATGAAGGGTGATGGGAGGAATAGTGATGGGAATCCAAACATAACCTAAAGGAGGATTTTGTCTTTTATCATATCATTGGCATGTAATACATGTGTATTTATGGTTATATTTAGATATCCAAGTATTTTAATAAAGTCAAGGTAAATAAAAAAAGTGCATAAACCTTCATAAATTAAAGAAAAATAAACTTGGATATCACCTATTTAAATTCTAATAAATAAAGTGGGATCATATGCATAAAGAAATACCTCATCAAGAATCATAGAAGAGATAGGAAACTTGAGGGAGCAATAGGACTCCACTATTTCATCAACATGGATGGACATATCTTCATATTATTGTAGAGTACTATCTTAATATTAAAATAAGGTAACTTATTTTCCTATAGGTGGATGAAAAGGGATCTTCATTTATAAAAATAACTTCATTAGGTGATTATGATGGTATGGAGAATTTCTCATAATCTCTAAATAGGGAATTTGAGATGGGAGATGGAAAAGTTCTACGATAGGATCCCATTCATCATTACTCATGAGAGGAGTATCGAACAAATGTGTATAGTGTTGTAATAGATTTTTTAAAGGGTGGTTAGATGTGTAGTGAAACTTATGTTGATAAGGTATTGGTTTAAAATATGTTATTTGAGCTTAGGTGATGTTGTTTTTTGTTGAGGTATTTCTTTTGGTTGGGTAGAAGAAATATTATTTGTAGTTTGATGGATGATTACTTGAGGTATGAAAGTTCGGTAAAGATTATAAGTTATATTAAAGATATGAGAGGTATGGTAAATTTATGTTATTAGAGGTGATGTTTTTATGTGTATTTGTTCCTTATGCCTTAATTATATGGGATGGGATGGGTAAGTGTCTTGAATAATGCAACATGTTGAAGAGGTATGATGGTTAGGTGTTGGGTTTGAGTTGATATAATCAACTAATCTTCTCATATTATTCATTTTAACCACATTTTAATCATTTGTGTTGAGGTCTATCAGATTTTCAATAGGGTTAGGTTGATCAATGTTATTTTTATGATTAGGAAGGGGATATTTATAGATAGCTAAATGAACATTAGCCTAGTTTAAATCTTGATTTTTAGTTTGAGTTTCATGAGATTTAAGTTCTATGTTATAAGATTGTTAATGTTTGAATATAAAGGATTTCTAGTCAAAGTTGAGACCAAGGAGAAAATCCATAGCAAGATTTCTTAATTGTCTATAAGTTTCATGAGAATGGACCCAACTTGCATGAAACCAAAAAAAATTATTAAGATCATACCACATTTTTATAAGACATGTAGGGTCAAAATATTGTGGTAAAGGTCTTGGAAGACATTTATAAATTTCTATTAATGACAAAGGTTTGTGAACATTAGTATGATTATTTTGAGAAAATGTGGGATTATGATTAGAATTGTTATTAGGTGGAGGAACATGCTCCATGGTATGATTTAGAGAAATAGATTGGATGGTGTGTATGGTGTCACAAGTATAAATAACACCATCATTGGTTACATTGTAGTTTTTAGCCTTCAAAATCATATGAGTTCCCATTGTAGGATGGGGAGGTTTAAATTTACGTATGAGGAAATCTTGGTGTTTGTCTTGGTCAAGATCTTCTTCCAAGGTTTTGGAGAAAAATTCCTAACACAATATTGAAATTTAGAGTGAAGAACATTAATGAATAGGTGGAAGAGGTTCTCATCCACCATATTATGTTCAGCTTTGTTAAACAAAGCTTTTCATTATTTGATGAAATTTTTTGTTGTTTAGGTTTCTAATTGTTTACAATTGATGAAATGAGTTATGTTTTTTTTAGCAAGATCTCTAGTTTAGAATTCTTGAACCAATGAATTAACCAAGTCTTATAAGCTAGTAATGGAGTGGGTTTGATTTTATTATACCAATCTAAAACATCTCTTCAAATAATTTTTGCTAAGATTTTTGTGGCAATGAAAGTATTAATCTTAACCCAATATTTGTAAAGGTTTATAAATCTTTTTAAATATAGGTTGGGATCCATAGATCCATTATAAAGTATAGTGGGAATGATACCTCCTATGTCAATGTTGGGAATTTGAGGTATAAGAGGTTTATTTTGTAATTATTTTATAGTTTTAATGATAAGTGGGGGTTATGGTATGAAGTTACCATGTGAATCCCTAGGGGTTGGGGTAATTAGGATTTGTCATTCCCATTGAGCATGGTGGGGTTGATTTTGGATATGTAATAGGTGATTTTGAATTTTCATCCTTTGAATTGCATTATTAGTTTGAAATTTATGCATTTATTTAAGATTTTGTAATAAAAGTTGATTAGTTTGAGCTAATTTAGCTAGTAGGAGTAGAATTTGATGTATTAGTGTTGTGTGAGGTATTAAGATCTTGATACTCACTATAAGTATGAGATGAGGTCATATCATGCACCACACTAGTGGCATGAGAAAAACTAATAGCATGAGATGCACTAGTAGCATAAGAAGCATTAATAACATGGGTATGGGTGTGGATATTTTTAAGGACCTAGATAAAGGTTGAACCTAACATATTTGTGGAAATAACTGGCATGGAAGAAGAAGAAGACATAGAATATGTTGGCATAGTATGAGAGGGATATATGATAGAGGGGAAAGATGTAGACAAAAATAAATGACTTGGCCCAAATCATGTGGAAAAATTAGGGGAAGGTGAATGGGGTTGTCCTATATGAGGCCCCATCATGAGGTTATAGATGTCTATAAGATACTTACATCTATTTTGAGTATCTTTTTTTGATAAAAAAGATCATTTTAGCTATGTAATCAAGGTCACATTAATATTATATCAAAAATAAGGGCTTAAGTTTCATGGTAGAATAAGGAGTGCCATAGCTGGTAGTGTGTGTGGTATGATGGACATTGATTTGATACATGTTAGGTACCACCAAATGTGTTTTAGTAAACCTATTAGGATTAGTTGAACTCATCATGTTTGTTGATAAAATTATTTATTATCATCAAAAAATAATTCATGATGAAGGAAGGAAGCTAAATACTTGTTAGAAATGAGGATAAACTGTTATGATATTAGGTCCAACAAGTCAACACTATTCTATAAGAAAATAAGCATGACATGTTAAAAGAGACATATTTGAATAGGTCAACTATTTTATATATATATTGTTAAACTGAGAAATTATTAAGTTACATAACAAGACTAGTTGACTATGTGTTAAAGGTCAAAATAATAGGTAGTCTGTAAGAGACAGGGTCTAACAAGACAATTGTGTCCTAGAGAAGGCTAAATTGATGAGTCTATGAGAGATTAGGGAAAATAAGATAATTTTGTCTTGTAAGAAGATAAAATAACCAACCTATGAGATATTTGGTTAGATAGAATGAATGTGTAATGTGGATAGAAATACTATAGCAAACATAGTTGAGTGGGTCGACTATGTTCTGAGGGAAAATATATATTTTGATAGTTATGACTTCAGATGATCTAGTGTTAATTAGTACAAAAAATAAAATAAACACACATGAAACTAGGTCAACCTAGGTGATCCAGTTGTGGCACATAATATAAATCTTATAATAACACTATACAATTCAAGTTTTTTTAATACAACATACAAATGAAAAATAACAAGCAACAATGCTAAAATTAGAAATGCTATCTATACAATCATTCATGAATAATTCAAATTATAAATTTAATAATAAGTGTGATATTGAAATTGGATTTAGAAAAGAACTATAAAGTGGTAAGATAAATATGGTTTTAGGTTGTTCATGCTAAAAGGGATATCTACTGGTCATGGTACTGGCTTGGTATTGGGGCCTTACCCCTCACTTCACAATTTTGTAGTGATAAGGGCATTGGGTTCCTTGATGATATATACCATCAACCATGTATTTATACTCAACCAGATAATTGAGTTGGCTTTCCCCTTGGTGATAAATCCAAGTAGGTATATCTTGGGTAGAATTTTTTAATTCTTTTTGATATTTTATTCTTTGGAAATTTGTGAATAAAAAAGTAAAGTGACTAAATCAATAAACCAAGATTTCCTATTTATCCTATGTTCTACTCTAAGAAAATAAGAAACAAAGTGAAATATGAATTAATTACTATTAATGTGATTTAATTCCTTATATTGAAGAGTACATGGTTGATTGTGTTGACTAATTATGCAAAAAATACAAAATGGAATTGACCTAATCAATTCTGTTTGTTGAAAAAAATGCCAAAGAAAGATAGTCAAATAAGTTATTTGAGTCTCATAAACAAGAAACAACTAAAAAACTAAGTTGATGTAGTCTACTTAGTTTATATTAGGGTTATTATTTTATAAATTAAAAATTATGAATAATAAGACTAAAATGAATAAAATAAATGACTACATTGGGGAGAATGAACTTGATGATTTTAATGATGCTAAATTTACCATTTTTATACTGTGTCATCTAGATGAATATTTTTAACCTTATTAATATAGTCGATTGGGTTGACTGAGTTTGAAAACTTGTATGCAAAGAAGTGAATTTGTTCTATTAGATCGATCTATTTATTTTTAATTGAAGATGACCTACATGAAGCCATACAAAGTTGATCAGATTGACTGTGTGTTAAACATATGTACATAATGTTATATTGAGTTAATATATTCAATCCACTAATATCAAAATTAATTAAATAAAAAATAAAAACAAATAAAATCATGAAATAATACATTCAAGGGCTAGTTCACATTGGGTTCACTAAAATATATATATGGGAAAGTGAATCTGATCTATAAATCAATCTTAGCTTAGAGAAGATAAATAAAACTATCCATTTCACTTGTTGGTACATTTATACAATTGGGATCCTGACTAATATGGATCTACTAGACCTAACTAAGTGATCACTTACCACACAATATCACTAGAGAGGGTTCTAAATCCTCTAGTCGAGCAATACCACATGATAACACTAGCTAGGTCATATGGTTTCTAACAATGTAAATTAAATCTAATCTACTCCTCCCTAAATTATATGGAATAAATGGGGGATAATAAACATAAAAAATAAAAATCTGAAGAAGAACTCTACTCAAGTAAATGTAGAGGTAATCCTAAGAATGAAGAGATAAATACATGAACAAGTAATTACTTATGTAATTATATGTACCAAAATAGAGGAATAATAGTTAGGAATATTTACCTTGAATATGAACATGTCAAGGTTCAATCTATCCCTTTGAAAATGGTGATTTGTAATAGTTTTTTTGGTTTTTAAGGATCATAAATATAGGTAACATCTAGGCTATGAGACTTATCCTATGCATCCAAAACATTTACACAAGACAAGATTCTTCTCTATGAGTTTAAACCCTAATCAATGACTCCTCAAGTAGAATGGTGGAAGATCAAATCATAAAGTAGTGAAAATAAAATATTCTCTCTATTTCTATTCAAAATGGGATAAACGATGTGTATATATATCTGTATCTAACCCTAAACCCTTCCAAAATTTTATCCAACATAATCATCCTATTTGACCTAGTTATTTATAAAATAAAGCAGTTAAGTCCTAAAATAAGTTGGTTAGGATGACTTAGTCCCATAATGTCCTCAATTCCTAGAACAAAGTCAGCCCATTTGATTATGTTTAGAGGATAGTACAAAGAGGTTTGACTTATGTAAGGTCTATTTGGGTTGATTAATTACTTGGAGAAGCATGTAAGGGAGGTGTCAAAGCTTATGCAAATGTATGGGAGGGACTAATATTCATTTTAATTAGTGTATAGAGAATAAAACTACTACAAAGCACTAATGGTCTACCCACCCCTTTCCCAGTGCACCCTTTAAGGAATACAGTCAGATAGATTGAGACTCAATGGGTTATTATAAGAGGGGAAGCATCAGTAATTGATAAAGTTTCAATATATTATGTATACATACTCTCATTGACATTCATCCCCATAATTCAAATTGACATTCAACTAGTATGGAAGTGAAATTTATGTCATTGGGATTGTGTCATGTTTTAATAAAATTCAAACTCAAGTACCTAGCTCTAGTTAAAATCTTGCAACCACTAGGAAGGTTGTAAATTGATGGATCCATGGATAAATTTGTCTCTACAAAGATTTATTATATGTTGAATAAAAGGTTTAAAATTATTGTACTAAAAAATTTATAGAATCATGTCAAGAGTGCTCCTACCTTTCCTCTCTATTTTATTGCCTTAATTTCTTGCTTGGAGATATTGATTGTAACATAATACTTTAAAGAATGATAAATACATATTTTATTGTGTTTTATTCATATAATGTCTTCATGTCCTTAGATTTATCTTGTGAATTGGTACTAGGACTATTACTATGTATGTTTATAGATGATTTTCTTAGTTATGCTATGTAGTAATTATCATGATTAATTTGTTGAATTTGTTCATGTTTGATTTGATCTTCTTATAGACATTTTTTCCAATAACTAAAGATTAAAATATTGGTTTTATTTAGAATGTATTCAATGAATAAATGAATTTCATACTCATCCTTATAATCTTTCCCACTGAGTGGATACAATTTTATGCAATTGTTAGACAACATAACCAATGGTATAACTATGGTTAGGCATAAGTTCAGTTCCTTTGTATTAATAAGATTTTTTAACTCAAGGAGGACCCTCTCTTTTCTTCCCTACCCTCTCTTCCCTTTTTATTATTTTTTGGATGATATCCTACCCCAATTTAGGTTATGATAGGAATTGTAGTGAAGCAAGCCTTAATTATTTTATCAATTAAATAAATTCGACAATAAGATTTAAATATATAATTAGAAAACAACTAAATGAAAATCAAATGCTCATATTAATTAAACCCTTGGTCATAATAGTTTCTACTCTTAGAGAAAAAATTTATATTGGGAGTTGCTCGACCCTTAGACCACCAACAAAGTCCTAAAATCAATGAGGGCATCTTGTCCTATGTATTGTCCCTCACGTTTCTCTCTGAGCACTTAATCCTATAAGTGTTTATTGGATAAATTATTTTGGGGTAAAAAATAATTGGCTCTAGAGGGATGGATTTTTATTTGAATTTACTAAACATTTGTCCCTTTTCTTTGAGCTTCTCTTTTATTTTATTTTCTTAACACAAATAATAACTACCACTAAAAGGAGGGATACACATACTTGATAAGTTTTATTTTGATTGTTATTTGTTTAAAAGTAATTTGGACCCCACTACAAGGATCACAAGGTGTATATGTTAGTTATTTATCCTTGTTTCATTTTGTTTAAATTTAGGAGAGTTAGAATAGTTGGAGATAAAATTATTTCACTTATTGATCTTAACTTTCATCCTATCCCTAATTCCGCACACCCATGTCTTAGCTTAGTGAATCAGCCATAAACATCCAAAGTATTTAACATGACTTTATTAAGGATCCATTTTATTTAATTCATATGATTCAAAGTAATCAAAAAATAACTAATCTGGAGCATCTTGTTGTTTAAAATTATGTTATGCATGTTTTGAATGTAAAATTTGAAGATGTTTATTACAGATTGTTTCCTTTCAATTTGGGGAAAGAAACATTCGATTGGCTTTTAAACATGGATCTTAATTCTATTACCAATTGGAATGCTTTTGAAAATTTGATTTTCCTTTCGTTTGGTCAAATGATTGATGCTCATGTTTTTATAAAATTATTTTTTTATGATAAAAAGAGAGTCTCAAGAGCTAATTAGGGATTTCAATTTCATATTTCAAAATAATTATAATATAATCTCCATAACTGAGATACATTTTGAAGCAATGGTTTTAGATATGTATTTATCTTTGTGAGAAGTTTTATGATAAATAATTTGGTTATGACTTGTGTAGATTCCATTCAGGTGGGAAATCAATTTCCATGTCTAAATATAAACAAAGTTTAATATTTACTCTCTTTTCAGAGCATTATGTCTAACCATCAAAAGGTCCATGATCCCAATATTAATAAACTAGAATTTTTCTAGTATGGGCTACTTGACCCAAAAGATTAATATCTTATGTATATTTATATTTGAAGAGGAGGATAGATTTTAAGATGATGATAAGTATGAAGATATTTAAAATTAATAAGAGCATAATAAACCCATGCAAGAAGAGGAGAAGGAAGATGTTTACCTATCAGATGATCCAATTCCTAAAGAATTTATTTTCTTTAAACCTCTTTCTAAAACAATCATAGCCACTAATATTTTGGTATTTGAATATCTCATTTGTGTTTAGCAAGGTTTCAAGATGAATCTTCTTAATACCAATACTTATTTTGATTTTGGGACTAATAAACATGATTACTTTAAATGCATGTTTATTAATGGTTTGGGATTTATTGGAAGGAATTTTTGAGTGAATACAATTATGTCCTTGCCTTTATAAGGACATTAACTAAATCGACATTATTACTTCCAATAAGTGGAAGATATGTTACACCAGGATTCCAAACCCACCCTCCTAGTTTTATTTGGGTTGTCATTTAGCGTACATATTTTTCTTATTTTCTATTTTTAGTTTTCTTAGGTTGATTTGCATGCTTTCTTAGGTTAGGTTTATTTTTTGTGTTTGTTTGGTTTTGGTTCTATTTCTACTTCAAAATTCTAGCCATGTTTTTTTTGGTGTCCCTTGAAATCTATACTATTATTGAAAATAAAACTTCAAATTATGGATGTATAATTAAAAGTTCTTTAGGATTTAGAAGTTACATAATGACTAGTCATACTTGAGAAATCATTTATTGTAGGATCATTTTTTTGTTCATTTTTTATAACTTTGAAGTCTAATGATTCAAAATAGATTATTTATATTTTATAATAGTTTCATTATCTTGTCTAAAGCCAACACCTATGCCTAATTGAACATCTAAATCAAAGTAAAAATATGGAATTATTCCTAGGTTTGTCTTCATAATTTGAATTTTTTTGAGTTTATCCTTATACCTTGGCTTGATCCCCAACCCTCAATGGAATAAATAATGAGATCCTTTTCAAAATAAATAAATCATAGGAAATTGAACTATTAAATGAAAAATCATAAGTCTTCCTTAAAAGGGTGATTTAGAAAATCTCCATGGAAGTCTTTTTGACCTGGATAGCAGTGGAAGAAGGCCTTGAGTGGGAATAGAGGTATCTCTACCATGGATATGAATGCTTGGTTAGTAGTGTATTAATGCCTATGCCATTTCCCCAAAATCCAAATAGCCAAATATTTTCACTCTTAGAAGTTCTAGTTGTATAGACAGGTCTTAATTATTTCACATGAAGAGTTATAAGATAATTTATCACTTTCACACATTGATGGTCTAAAATAAAATTATAACTTAGTATGCCATAGGTTGATGCAGACTTTACTGCCTTCATTTTTCTAATTTTATTTGAGAAACTATTTTTAATTGTTTATTTTGTGTAGATGTGAAGATTTGTAGTCTAAGTTATGGTATGATTAATTGAATATTTTAGGTTATAAATGATTTTTAAGCAATATACCTATGTAAGTCATGATTTATTGGGTCGAAAAAACCCCATCATCAATTTTTTTGATGGGGACCTCCTGATTCATCTTAGAATGAATAAGAATCTATAATCATTTGATTTAACACATTAGTCATGTTTTCAAATTTTATAGTCTTGTTATTTAAAATTCCTTAGTAAAAGTATAATGCCATGTTTAAAGACACTCCCTTTAAATGTTTTATTTCCTCAAAATTTAGGATTTGGGGTCAAGTTATTTAAGAAAATAATCAATTTTCTAGTAGACTTTGGATGTTATTTTCAAGCTAATAAAGCATTTTTAATAGTTGTCTAGATTTATTTGTGGCTTGATATACCTATAATTATTCATGGTCTAGTTTAATGTATGCAAAAGGCATTTGTTTTAGTCAAAATCTGAGCTCAATATATGTTAAACTAGGTTTTCTTTGGTCTATATTCGATTCTAATTTCTTAGAATAACCTATTAACATGTCACTTGAGTATTTTTACTTTTATCTTTCATGAAAAAATATTTAAAAGGGATCAATCCATAATATCCTTCCACATGATTAAATCACACTTATTCACATTTGGGGAGGATCTTGATCGAAAGTTATATTTTAAAAATTAGTGTGAAGTCCCCACAATAATGTCTCAGGGCACAATCACATTCAATGGTGACTTGATTATTAAAAACTTATGCAATTGGAGGACTTTGAAGTTAGATGCATCACTCAAGTGTCACGTGTCCATTAATCAATGGTTTGGATCTCATCATAGTTTGTAAAGGTCAAAGGCAAAATATATGGAATATTGAATAAGTCTTTTGGGCCTTCTACCTCTTGATATTAAGATGCATATCACTTATATAGAAACCCAAACCTGATCAAAGTAACACAATAGTATAAAATAATCCAATGTCCCAAAGTTATGATATTATTCCACATGGCATGATCATAACAACCCAAAGATCGAAAGCCATTGGTGAAACATCAGGATCACCCAATCCCCTAAAACCCAACTAAATTTTAATCTCTAAAATTGATGACTTAAAATATTTTATGACTTATAAGGGAGTGAAACACATAGGTATCATAGGATCCCCATAATTTTTCCATGTGGCATGCTTGTGTTTGATGAAAATAGACCCCAAAGATATAGGATGATATCATGTGACATCATCCTATGAGACAAAGAGAAACTAAAAAGTGAATGTGATATAACCACATGGAAATGATGATGTTAGAAAGCAACCCATCATAAAATTTATGGGTATCTACCCATCAATAAAACATTAACATTTGGGTCTCTCAACTAATGAGATCTTACCATGTGGTAATAGATACATGCTTAAATTTGATGGATGCCTACTTATCATGAGACCATCATAGCTATGGGAATGAATTAATTAAGTATAAAATATTTATTTATCTATTTATCACATTTATTGTTTAGTTTAAGCTCATTAATATGCCTTTGTCTTTATCAAATGGGTTTTACATTTTGACATTTCTCTAGAATTTGTATATTCATATATGCCACATCATTACTAGGATTTAAAGCCAACACACCACATGTATAACATATATAAATAAATTATAAATATTTTTTAAAAATATTATATATATTTGGGATATTCAAATCTCTAAGATCATGCCATATGGCATGATCTTAGAGAGCTAGTCTATAAAGCAACTAGTGAGGACAAAGTGGCCCAAATCACTTAAGGCACGTGATGTCAGTACATGGTAGAATCATGGAATAAAAAGACTAAAAATACATATAAAAAAATGATAAATCACCTAAATTAACCTAACCATAAATATCCTAGATCGATGGCTCATAGAAGTTGCTCACCAATAGACCCAACAAAGGAGCATTAAAGCCCAAAGCTCTGAGATATCACCATGTGGTGACATGTCAGAGGTTGATGAGTCATAGAGATATATAGGAATTAAAAAAATACTAGTATGTACAAAAATAACTTGATCATGCCACATGACATGATCATGTTAGATAATATCCTAAAGTGATGTTTGACAGGTTGCTTAATATTGTGATCCCAAGACCAAAGGAAATGAGAAACATGTCCTAAAGTAGATAATAGAGGCTATGGGATCAAATAGTAAAGTGAGGTTAAGAAATTAAATGTGTAGAATAGATAAAAATAGAGTAAAAAATAGGATCTCAATGGCCAAATAGGCAATTACAAGTCAATAAAAGATTAAAATTGATGGTCTCTTGGGCCCGTCAATGTCATCAAAACTTTAAGTGGGATATAGATTAAATTATAATGATAAAATATAGTTTTATATGGATAAATTTAACATAATTTATGTAATAAAACCTTGATCATGTGGAAAAAGGTTCATAAAATGATAATATTAAATGTAGATTCAGCTAGAGGCATTGACTAAAGCATGGTCTACATAATGAAATCAGGCATAGAGGGTAATTTGAGCATTAGTGAGAAAGTTGTATCAATGGTGGTATAGAAAAAAGACCAAAAAAATCATGATGGGGTTTTATTACCAATATAATATTAGTTACATTCATCCCTACAATTCAAATCAACATTAAACCATTATGGGTATGACATTTATGTCATTGGGATTGAGCCAGATTTTGGTCAGATTCAAACTCAAGTACTTGGTTCTAGTTGAAATCTTGAAACAAATAGGTAGGTGGAAAATTGATAGATATATGGATAAATGTTTCTATATAAATTTTTGTTATATGATGAGGATAATATTGGCACCTCTTGTACCAAAACTCTACTATAATTGTGTCAGGAGTGCACCTCCATTTCCTCTCTATTTTTTTTACCTTAGTTTCTATTGACTATTTTGAGCACAAGTAAAAATAGGTCAAACCCATATATTTGAAAATTTATATGGGGAATATTATGATCAAAATGTGCTTCATGATTCTAGATAGGGGTCATTTAATGTGTCATTACCTTGGTCATATTCATCCTTAGTCCTATGTCATTTTAATGGTCATATTTGAGCCATTCATGAGGTTTGTATGATTTAAAATTAAATAAAAGTGTTCCAAAGTCTCTATAAACATGTATTATGTTATATTATGTTAATTTTCAATCTTATAACTTAAAATTGGTATGGGTCTACATTTAAGACAAGAAAACAATTGAAAAGAGGTAATTTCATGTGATTTTTGGTAGTTGTACAATTTGTGCAGGAGTTTTGGCATGTGTAGAAGCCCTTGAATTGACACTTTATATCTCATAAACTCACATGATTTATAAATCTTTAATATCTCAAAAATGGCCTAAAACTATTTAGATCCTTCATCACTCTTCTTGGCATGCAAGAATGGTCAACTAGTTTTGGTTTATTACAAATATTTGGACATGAATTTGGTAAAATGCTCTTATGAAATGAAATGAAAGTTTTTATTAGTAAAATTAATGAGAGGATTTCCATTTTTGGTGTAGTAGGATTTATGAACCAATACTACAAGTATTAGTCACTTTTTTTACATGTTCATCCCCATACTTTGCAAAAAAACTCTTTTGTTTACAATGGTCCATACAAATTAATTAATATAAGTGTTTTTAGGGAGTGTGGATGTTATTATCTCATGGTTTATATCCTTGGTTTCACATGTGGAAGATAATTTATGTTAAAATTCATCTTATTTTTCTAATGAGAGACACCTCTGAGTCTACATATAGTTTCATTAGTTAAAGAGGATTGTATCCCTATTTGACCTTAATAAAAATGGAAATACAAGTTGACATGTTGTGTTTTGATCTATCAATTCACTGTGAGTAATCTCTTCTTGTGAATATGTGGCCTCAAATTCATATATTTATGAGTAAAATAGTCAAAAACATGTACATTCAACTTTCTTATAACACCCACCTATAGGTAGGTAAAGGAAGATCCTTGCACAGTCATGACAGTCAAACATGAAGGTTTAAAAGTGTTAAGAAGTCTCAAGTTGTGAGAAATCAAGTTTTAATTATTAAAATGGCTTAGGATGTGTTGTGTTAACCATTTACACCTTACCTTAATAGTCCTATATACTGTATATGTACCTATAGGTGGTCCATACAAGAGTGAATAGTTGAATATGAGGTGTTTGAAGCTTGTTTGAACCTCAGTTAAGGTCTAAAGCATTAAAAAGTGCCTTGGAGATAGTCTAAAGGTCATAATATTTCATGTAGACTTAATAATCAGGTTCATATGAGGATAAATTGACTTAAGGGATAAATTACCTTAAAGTTTCTAAACAGGGACTCTACCTTTTTTTTATCTTTCCATGATGGAACATCTTGACGTATAAACTAGTTTAATGGCTTCGATCAGATAGCCCAGGCATAGGGATATTAATTTGATATGATAGGATGAGTTTTTAGTCCTAAGAGGTAATGTGGATGGATCCTTTATCTTGAACATTCTCTCACTATATAATGACAATGTTATCTATAGTATTTTGAGTCCAAATGGGTTTACAATGCTATAAGACCTAATTGAGGTACAAATTGCAAGCAAGTGAATCTTTTGAGATGATAAGGACACTATGATATCCCATAGAACCATTGGGGAAGTTGAGACATAATTTTTTTGTAAAAAATACACCTACAATAATCCTCTTGTCCTCAAAGTGAAACCCATAGCCTGGATATAGACATGCACATGATTGGTGATAAGAGACTAGAGATGTGAAACCCTACAGACATAAAAAATTACTGGTTGGAGATTAATATAAGGAATTCAAAGAGACCGTAGTGTGTTTAAAATAAGGATAAAGGATTGAAGACCACCTACATGGGTCTCTATAGCCTAAATTAAATCCACCTATAGTTTGCTATAGTGAAAAAACCAACTCAATCTAGAGTCAATAGAGAAAAAATAAACACAGACCCTAATACATGGTATGAAATAATTCAATAAAGTATGGAATGAATTTAAACACATCAAGAAGGTATTAAAAAATGATACATAAATTATAACACTAAGTGACACCTACATGTATGTCATTTTTCTAGGCAAATAACACAAGTCACATAGTCTGCCAACTAAGCATAGTTATGGTGAGTGCACTTTGAGGATTTGGTAGAGATATGGGATATTGGACATGATTATAACACCTCCAAATTTTTAGGATAAATTCCACATATATGATTGGAAGGATAGGGATAGATTCATGTTAACCTTCACACTCAACCCATAGTCAACTCAAGGAATCTCACATAATCATTAATTCTCTGAGTTAGTTTAGAAGTTTATGTTTATTGAAGGGCCTATTGGTATATTCCAACTCTAAAAATTGGTAAAAAATATTTTCATGACATAATTGATCCTCTAATATCCTTTGTTTGACTAACAAAATATGGTAAGTTCCCTCTATTGTATATTATACAAAAGGCACTACAGGTTGGGTGTGTGTGTGTGGTGAGAAGATGTGATAGCAGGACTTAAGTACAATGTATGATGGTGTCCATAGTTATAATAAACATGAATAATAACATAGGAAGCCTCACAATTCTAAGAAGACATGAAGATAAGGTTTTAGGGCATGAACATAGTCTAGGCCTACTAGGCCTAGACTAGGCCTCAAGTCATAATGTGGTCTCAACACCAATTTTAGGGAAAAATTAACTTTAATACATATCAGATGAAATATATGGGGAGACATAAGGTTAATTAGACCCATTAAATTGAAATTATATCACACAGGTTGGTCAAACTTGACCTTTTAAACCTCAAGGGTACCCAATGCCACTCTCGAGCTTGAAAGGCTGATTTCAAAAGCTCAGACGAGTATGGAATGGTTGCATGGAGACCAAAAAACTTGGGAATATCCTAAAATTTCCTTTATAAATATTTATTCATAGATTGAATGTCTAATGTTTATGAACAATCCCTAAGGGTTAAAATCACCTAAAACCCTCCAAAACACTTGATTTTAACCTGATT
The DNA here is from genome assembly GCA_037957365.1 of Torreya grandis. Classification (NCBI taxonomy): domain Eukaryota; kingdom Viridiplantae; phylum Streptophyta; class Pinopsida; order Cupressales; family Taxaceae; genus Torreya; species Torreya grandis. The sequence continues at coordinate 57,564 of JARHVA010007420.1, forward strand.
AGAAAGATAAAGAAGAACATGAATCTAGATGAGATATTTTGGTTAGGAAAGTGTTATAAACTTGTAGAGAACTCCCTTAGGCCCATTCCCATTATATTGGTCCTATATTTGTCTGTATATTTGCTATCATGACTTATCTCTCACTTGTTTGTTATGATTTATAGATTTGAATGGTTTTTATGAATTCTTAGTGTGTACATCTGATTACAGAGTTGTTAACTTGTGTTAGTGCTAGGTTGACTTAAAGTCCTTATTTTCATTTCATTTTCTTACTCTTCTTCCATTTGGGCTAATGTTGTTTTCTTGTAAAGGTAAATCTTTAAAGTGAACCAGGTTCTTATTTGCAATATTTCCATCTTCCTTAGGAGTTTTCCTAATGTATGGTAGGATTTAGGCTTAAGTTGTTTCATGTTACACATTAGTTAAGTGTATGCCTAGATGAAATTTAAACTTTTTCATGATGTTTGGAATGAATATCAACAACATTTCTTTTTGCCCTACCCTTGTTTTTGCTTCTTTTTTAATTAGATCACCTTAATTTAATTATCATTATAAATATCAATCTTAGATTAGGTTTTAGATTAGTTATTGATCATAATTTAACATCCTTAGAATATCATACTGTATATTTTCCATATATCTATTATTTGACTATGGTGGCTACCAATCACCAAACATTATAAATATTGTGAAATAATCACTTGTTCTACCTCTATTCCACCAACAGATAATAGGATTATTACAACTGGTAATTCATGTGTTGAGTTATTAAAAATTCTAAAATTATAAGTATTTATTAAACACTTTGGACACCTATGGTACACATTTAGGTATTAATAGGAGGAGCTTTTTTGGTGTTAGAAGGAGGGGCTTTAGTAAGATCTTTGTGAATTTGCATAATATTTGCCTATTTTGGTGTGTTTTGATCAAAGATTGGTGTATTATTTGCATATTTATGTTATTTTATGTATAATTTTATAAATATCATAAATATTTATGGTTTTAGACTAGTCTTTGAGATCCCTTTAGCCAAAGATTGATATTCTTTGAAGATCTATGGATACCTGTGCAAAGGTAGTTCATGTTTTGTGTATTCCTCATGTTTAAGGTTAGTAATAACATTTTTTTACAAAGATTGAATGGTTATTTGAAATTTTGAGTTTATTCAATCTTATAGTTGTAAATGTCCCTCTCATTCATTAGTCTAGGTGTAGATTTGAGCTTATTTAGTTAAACATAGTCATGTTTTACATGTATTTGTGCAAAATTGGCTTTACATGCAAACTTAGTCATTGCACTTTATAAAGATTAGTTTGAAGCATAATATTTTAAATAGGTTTCAAGGTCACAATATTACCCAAGGTGAGGATTAAGGGAGTGAAATTCCTAAAGTCTCAAACACTTCACTAGTTCAAGGTACTCATGTGTTCAAGGTATGGCTTAGCTAGGTGGTTATCCAATCAACATGCCATGTATAAATCATGAACTTATAATAAAATCTAAAATTTATGTGCCTTTTTCTAATACTAATGGTGTTATAATAGCTGAAGAACACATTAGATCTTTCAAATCTACTTTAAGACTCCTGAATGTTATTCATTAAGATATAGCTTGTAGATTATTACCATTTACTTTCAAAGATGCTACATATGAATGGTTTCTCAACCTTCCAAAGGATTGTATAGCTAGTTGGGATGATTTTAATAGAATATTTATTGATCAATTTGGTCAAATCATTAGTCCATGCATTATGTCAATAGTTCACCATAATTAAAAGGGATGTTAATTAAACCATCAGAGCCTTTAATGCTCAATTCCAAAAAATGTTCAATAAAACCATATCCCATTATAGACCTAATGAGGATTAGCCTTATAAATTTATAAGGATGCTATATATCCCATGACCTATATATTCCTGAAAAGGTGTCTAGTTATAAACACATTAACTTGGGCCTACTCTAAATCCATGATCATTAATGACCAAATTTAGCCCCAAGGTCAAATGATGTATTCTATGCCTAATGTTAATTCAAATTGGTCCATCATGAATTTCGTTCCTAGTATACCTACTTTAACACTAGTTTATAACTAATTTCCCTTGAGTCATACATATCCTAACCAAAACCTATATTTTTTGAATGGAACTATAAGTGGATCCCATGCACAAAATCATAGAACTCCAGTACCCACAACTAGTAGTAATGCTCTAGTTTGTGAGCTTGAGTTATCAAAAAATTCAAATGAATTGATATTAGAAATGGTCCAAAAATTAAGCACTAAATTAATTCAATTACAAATTTAAGTGGGAAATCATGGGGAAAAATGTGGATAAGGGTTACTCTTCTAAAAGGCTTAATAGTCCTCCAAATGGGCTTGCTGATAAAAATAATAATGGATCATATAAAAACATACAAATGAGTTTCTATGATATTGGTTGATCATTGAAATGTTTTTGAAACCTCTAAAATTATTCCTAACCAAGTTAATATTATAGGGACATTTGTATTTGTAAGGACATCTCAAGGTCTCATGATAGAGGCTTTTGATTTTCTATTTAAAGAGGAAAGTAAACCTGAAGATACTATGGAAGAAGGAACAAATCCTCAAGATGAGCAACCCCATGAACAAGATTAGATACAAACAAACTTCTTTTCAGAAGATAATTATGAAGACACTTCATATAAAGTCACCAATGGAAAAGAAGATATTGCTAAATAAGATGACCATGGGTAGTAATTACACCAGGATTTATTGAAATAAATTGATGTGTTCCAAGAGAGAAATGACATCCCAGAGGTCCTAAGACTAGATGAGATAGAACTCTACTAGGTAGAAGAGATACCTTTATTCATTGAGGATGAAGGTAAAGTAGGTGAAATAGATCAATAATTATCATATGACTTGATCAAAAGGTTAGGAGTATGGGACCAAAATGTTTTTGGTGGTGAAATTTTAAATGATTATCATTTAGTTGATTAGGGTAAAGAATCATTTTTGGATGACTTGGAAGAGTTTTGTGCAAATATTTTTAGTCCATGTCCACCTTAGGAAGAACCTAATGAAGATATCAGTCTAATGATACTAGCTGAGCTACCATTCTTGAGTGAAGATGATATAAGACACTATATATTTGTGGATGAAGTGAAACTATCACTCTTGATGAAAAGTAGAAGAGTTTGGGAGGAAGATGATTGCATCTTAGATTCACATCTTCAATCCATGCATTTGAAAATCTTAATAAGAGACCGAGTTACATCACCTAGAAGACAAAAGCATACAAATGCTTCCATATGAAAGATGTCATAAAAAAAACATTCATGTTTAAAGGTTTTATAGTAGACTAAATAACTTTCCATTTTATATTAGAGGTAAATACTTTATGGAGTTAGTATATGGCTTAATTTATTTTATTTCTTATTCTTTGTTTCTTGCTTTTTTCCTTCCTTCCCCTTGTTTGTATATAATATCTATTTATATTTGTTTATTTTCTCTTTCTTTGTTCCTTGATTCTAATAAGTCCTTTTGGATAGCCTTTAGCTCAACTATCACCTAATTAATCAAGAGATTCACATTTCAAAAATTTAGGTATGACTTATCAACATTGGTTAATCATGGATTATTAAAATATGAGCTTGATGTTGTAGTTTATAGAAACTAGTAAAGACTAGTGGATAAGTTAATTGTTTTTTTAGATTTTAAACCTTGTTCTAATCTAAAATTGGTTTTAATAAGGATTTCACATGTAGGGTGAAAGCTTAAAATATTAGGACACATTCATGCTTGCACTTGAAAAACATTAATTGCCTATGACAAATTTTACAACCAAAGATGATTGTCTAAAATTTAAACACTTAACCAACTCCCTAAAACCTAGCTAACCTAGTTCCCAAACTTTGATGGAAAGCCAAAAATGATCTAAAAATTACAAAAAAAGGATTATTGAAAAATAAAAAGCTTTCTATGTAGAGGTGAGATTACCAATTAGTTGACACATGGCACACGTAGAGTGCATAATGAACTAGAAAATCAAAAGTGGAAATCTTGGCAAAGAGTCCCCATAACATGTTTAAAATTGATGGTAATGCAACTATCAAAGACGTTCTCAAAAATGCCAAATAATGGTCCTGCAAACATCAATTTTAACTTGGAAAAAAATCCCCATAACATGTTTAAAATTTATGGTCATATAACCATCAAAGATGTTCTTGTGGATGTCAAATGATGGTTGTGTGGTTGTTAATTTTAACATAGTAGATAGTCCCTATAACATGTTTAAAATTGATGGTCATGCCACCATCAAAGACATTCCCATAGATGTCAAATAATCGTTGCATGGATGTCAATTTTAGCATAACAAAGAGATTTGATCACATGTTTCAAATTGATGATAATGGGACTATCAAAGACATTCCCACAAATGTCAAATGATAGTCATATAAATGTCAAAATTATAGATAGTTTCTTGGATCCAAATTCAAAGCCAATAGTCATATTTTGAATAATGATGAACAAAATGACATGGGGATGCCATGGAAATGTCATGTCAAAGCCACATAAGTAAATCAAAGACCTGATGGATGTGGTAATGTAAGGGTTGAGATCTAATCTCAAGATATTTAAGCTCAAGACTACCATTGGAGTATTGTTAAACCCTGTAGGAATGCACTGATGTGGTATGGAGCATAACCAAACCCTGTGAGCATTATGATTGACCTGAGGGGAGATAAAGTGTTGCTTATGTAAAGATAAGTCAAGATAGGTCCATTAGTGAGTAGTTTAAGATGGATTTTTATAAATTATGGGGGACCTCTCCTTTATCCTCAAGAAACTTGAAGATGGGACCATGCTTATATTGGGTATTATTAGAAAGCAATGAAGACCCTATAATAAGTATGAACAACTTCATCATCTAATGGGTCCCAAAATTAGATGAAATAAGAATGTTCTTTTTGTAACCAACATTGTATAATATTTTGAAGTGGAATTTTCCATTTGTAAATGCATGTGATGTTTTTAATACACACTACTTACAAGATCAGTGTAAAGGGAAAGTCTATTGTATTTCTAGAACATTTGTGGAAAGGATAGTTGTCCCTATACTTGTACTTTTCTGATTAGATATGACTGATCGACATGCTTCCTTAAATATTATAAAAGGAACATTGTCAATTGTAAAAATGGGGGAAGTTTTTATAGCCAAAATTACTTTGTAAACTTGTAGCAAATAATACAAGCAAGTAATTCTGCAAAGATTGTCCAGTATTTGTTTGTATATTGCTATCATGGATTCTCTCTCACTTTTTTGTTTTGATTTATAGATTTTAATGGTTCTTATGAATTATTTGTGTGTACATATAATTATAGAGTTGTTAAATTGTACCAATGCTAGGTTGACTAAATTACCTTAGGTTCATTTCATTTTCTTGCTCTTCTTGCATTCAGGCTAATGTTGTTTGCTTACAGGGGTGAATCTTTAAAGTAAACCAAGTTCTTATTTAAATTATTTCCACCTTATTTATGAGTTTTCTTAATGTGTGATAGGATTTGGGATGAATTTGTTTCATGTTACACATTGGTTTAGTGCATGCCTAGATGAAATCTGAACTTTGTCATGATGTTTGGAATGAAGATTAGTAACATTTCTTTCTACTCTACCCTTCCTTTTGATTATTTTTTAACTGTATCACCTTAGTTTAATTATCATTGTAAATATACAACTTAGGTTAGGTCATATATTATTTATTTATCATAATTCACCATCTTTAGTATAGCATAATACATATTTTACATAGATCAGTTATTTGGCCATAGTGGCTCCCACCCACCAAACATTATAAATATTGTGAAACAATCACTTTTTTTTAATTCTATTCCACTAAAAAATAATAATATTATCACAACCTAAAAATCATGAATTGATTTCTTAGGAATTTAGAAATGAGAAGTGTTTATTAAACACTCTGTGCACCTGTGGTATGCATTTAGGCATCAATAATATCTTAATTTGAATACCCATGAAACTCATCCTATAGTAACTATAGTACACATCTTTTGGATTACATTTTTTTTACATGATTACATACTTTTGATTTCATATTAATTAAATGAACACACATTGATTCTTACCCACTAGGAGTATGCAAATTCTTATCTCTACATATGATTTTGAGTTACATTGTTGTGATATGCATATGCAATGGGGACATATTGCTTGATTTCACTTTCTCCACATGGACATATGTTAACACATATAATTTAAACTACACATTAACACATGTTGATGATTATTCATATCCATCCCATTCTTTTATTTTGTGATCCTTTCTACTTGCTCATGCATATATGTTATGAAAACACATAAAACAATCAAAAATACAATAAAAAGTAACATATTTCAAAAGATAAATAAAATGTTTCAATTTGGTTTTTTAAATATGTCAAAAATACAATATATATATATATATATATATATATATATATATATATATATATATATATATATATATATATATATATATATATATATATATATATATATATATATATCTGTGTGTGTGTGGGGGGGGGGGGCGGGGGCGGGGGGGGGGGGGGGGGGGGGGGGGGGCGGGGTGGGAGAATTTGAACATGAACATTTATTTTTTTCCGGTGGAACTTTGTGTGTGATGTTTTCTTGTATGTGTGACATTTGAACATGTCCTTTGTTTTTGACATTCTTAAAGAATTTTACATGTAACTCTTGGCCTTGTTTTTTTAAATATGTCTATGTACATTATATGTAATCGTGTCCTTATGTGTGACATTCTGTGTTGTTCTTGTTGTGCTTGTTGATCTTGATTAGTGGTGCCATGATCTATATCATGCACTTTTATTGTGTAGCCTTATTTAGAGATGGTTACTTATGACATACCTCATTGCTATATATATTTAGACATGACACTTTTATGCCTCATTTTACATATGTTTCATTAATGTATACAATGAAAATTACATTACTATGATAACATAATTTCCACATGATGACATAATTATATCTTTATCACATGATATAACTAACTCTTATTTTGATGCAAGTGACTTACAAGCTACATCCCTCATCTCAAAAAAGGGAATTATAATAGGCTTCTCTTAGAGATACAAGCCTAAAATCATACTTTTTGATAGAGTGTAAGTTTTAAATATTCAAATTTATTCAAAAATCATATTCAATATAGAGTACAAGTTTCAAATATTCAATGTAATGTAAATATTAGATTTCATGATAGATTACATGGTTTGAAAATTCAAAATAATTCAAAAATAATATTCTATAATAGAATATAGGTTTCAGATATTTAAATTAGTTCAAAAAATATATACATGATAGATATTGGTACATTGATATGGGGGCATATGACATGCATATACACTCAGTTTACAAATAATTGAGTAAAAATTAAAATACATTTGAATGCATATGCATGGACATATGAAAATTAGTTACAAAGTAAATAATTATAGGTTTCACATATAGCTATGGTTGATAATATATATTCATGTAATTATATATAATTTGGAAATAATTGGGGGTGTGATGCTTGTTCATGTACATTTATACATTTTTAAAAGTCAAAATGCATGATACTGGTTCATGCACATATGCACTACAATACAATTTGTAGTTTCAATGGCAAATGGTTTTTATTTAAAATAAAATATATTTTCACTTAGGTCATAATGGGGTCAAATATATTACTCAGTATCTTTTGATTGTACAAGTAGAATCCAGATCCATACATAATGTTATGATTAATTCTATTAAAAATAATGTACATTTGAGTCTAGTGACACTCAATGGCATTGGAATTACTTATAGAAAACCCATTGCATGATTCCACATTTATATTATGGGTAATGTATGTTAAAATATAGTGACACTCAATGGAACTGGAATCAATTAGAGAGAACCCATTATGGTTACACATTCTTTTGGATTAATACTTTGGGTACTTATCACCATTCATGAGAGTTGAAACATATATATTCTAAATTGAGAGGCTTGATTAGTTGTTCAAAATTGGGTCTTGATCACTATATTTTTTCTAATGGTTAAACATAAGGGACCACATCTCAAAGTGATTTGATAAGGGGACACATTTCTCTAATTATTCAATGTATTTTATTGTTTATAGAGTGATTTCATTTAATCTCCCTACACATTTTCTCCTTCCTTGCTCTACTTTCAATTTTTAAAATTCATAGTTTCATATTTTTCAAATTTATAATATAAATGACTACCTTATGTGTTATTTTAGGGTTTACTATTAAGTGTCCTACATAACTGAAGCTTCCTATCAAATAAAAAGTTTGTTTTATACACTCATGCTTTTATTTTTCCTTTACTCTAGAAATTTCATTACTAGAATAAAGAGGGGAGAATTTAAATAGCTACATATGGTCATAGGTACTTGAAAATGTTAATTATTAACATATTTTAAACCATTAGACTTATGCTAAAATACATGAATCTTATTCACTATTCATATAATTCATTTATCTATATATGGGATTGAACCTATTTTTATTGTCACTGATGCATAATGATTTCCTTGTCAATGCTCAAATTCTTTCATATCACTCTCAAACATTGCCAACTTAAGGAAAAATATCTCTAATTTTTTAGGAAATGTATGTGCTAGGTAGATATATTTTCTAACATGAATCTATACACCTAGTTTGGCCTCATCCACATTTCATTTAATGTCTAGTTTCTAAATTTTAGATATTATTATCTGTCTTCCTGCATATTTTTTAAGGTCTGTTGAATGAAATTGTCAAAATATTTCACTATAAATACAAATCAAATGTCTTTCACTATTTATATGTTGGCACCATCTATTGAGATTTTATACGCTATTTCACATTAAAAAAAATTACCCTATTCTTCCAAAATTTAAGATCACTCACTATTAGCAGTCACAAGTCAATTTTTAAGAATTTCATATCAAGTTAAGTGATACCATTATCAACTTTGAAATCTATATTTTTAGTGACATACATATATGCAAGGAACATAATTTCACAATACATCTAAGAACTAGGTGGGAGAACTAAGTTTGGATTGATTACATCCTTAGAGTATTTGAGAACATATGTAATGATTAATCATCAAGGGTGTGATTGGGTTCAGCTCAACCCATTAAATTTTACCTATCTTTTTTTAGATTTATATCTCTCACAAGTGTTGGTAATATGATTTTCATTGATGTCAAAAGGGAGATTATTGGCATTATAGATGTCATTGATATTTAGGGTTGAGTATGGTGACTTGAAAATGTGCAAGGAATCCTATCATTAGGTTAAGGATGATTGTAATGCTTTTGTGCATGAGTGTAATTCATATGATTCTTAATTTTTTTCATCTAAACATTCTTGTTCTAGTGGTAGAAAATCTAAATAGGCATTTTGATGATGTCACCATCACCATGTGTGGATGAGTCTAGGGGAGTTGGTCATATGGTTATGATCACATTAGTCCCTAGATGTTATGTGATAGATTTGTAGCCATGTGATGAATCTTATATGAAGATATGAAAATGCAAAGTTGGATACTCAGATAAAATTCACTATGTTTTTATACTTAGCCAAATTTGTAAAATGGTTCAAGCAGAACCAAGTAAGCATATTAATGAGGCCAACATTTGCAAACATGGAGATTTTACGATAAAATGATCATATGGGTTTGTTCATATTCTTTCCTTATTTCTATGCACTAAATTTTAGGTCATGTAATTTAATGTCACAAAATATATGCATGAGGAAAGTTGGGGTCCTAGGCATTTTGATAATGTTTTCCCACACTTAGTCAAATTTGTAGATAGTAAGAAAAAGTTGAGAAATCATTTTTATGATGTCATATCTTGCACATATGAATGTTTATGGAGTAAATGTATATATTTATGGAATACCCTATATTAGAGGATATTATACACTAAATTATAGGTTATGTGATGAAATGAATCAAAAGTTATGCAAGAACAATGTTGGTCTTCCAAGCAGTTCTAAAAATAGTTAGCTATGTGGTAGAATAATATAAATGAGAAAATTAATGGTATTATATCTTTCACATGTGAAGGATTCAATAATAAATGAGCATATGTTTATGTTAATTTTCATGCCTAGTTTATATGGTCCAAATTTTAGTACAGGTGGATGAGTGAATCAAAAGATATGAAGGTGCAAAGTTAGCCTTCCAAGCATATTGTGATGGTCCACATACTTAGTAAAACATGAAAAAGGTAAAGTTAAAGAAAATATTTAAGATAAATAGATAAAAATTAATCATGCATTGAAGACAAATGATGTGAAGTGAAGTCAACATGTCAAAATCACCTCTGAGTAAACATGCTAGTGATAAGTGTCACAATCATGGAGCATTGAATAGTAAATCTATGATGTAGTTTAAAGTAAATTAGTATATGATAAATTAAAGGATTCCAAATGTATCAATATTGGTATTTAATATAAATATATAAAATACATGTGCTAATCCCAATTGTCCCATTTACAAGATGTCATCAGAGATAAAGTTTGAGCATATTAAAAGATCAAATAGTGAGTGGTTGATCGTCCAAAGAATATCTAATGGAGTGAGTAGACTAAATGAGGGTAAGTGGTAAATTTTTAATTATATAAAAAGATAAAAATCATGTAACTTTGAAGATCTAATAGCGCATGGGAGCTTAGATCAGAAATATCAATGGACATGTTTTAAATTTGAGTAGTTAAAGTTTAGAAGCATACAAAGATCAAATGGAACATGTAAGCCTATTAGATATTGATTGAATGGACACATTTTAAAATTGATAAATTTGAATAAAGACCATAAGATCATGGAACCAAATTTAAAATAAATAGTCAATTTTTAAAGGTCTATTCATCCCATTGGTCAAGCATAAAAACATGTAAGTAAGCCATGAATCATGACATAAACAATGAATTTGATTGCTATATTCAATAAAATATATGTAAATGTGCATGTGCATAAAAAATAGAGTCTAAAAAATGCAATAAATAGTAAAAAGACAAAGAATCATGGTAATGGAGCATGAGTTCAAGACACAAGAAACTTTTTGTTCAAGAGATAATGAACTGAGTATAGAACTAAGTGTGATGTGTTAGAAAACTAGTGTGAACATAGAGAATATACGAAGACCTAGATCCAATGATTATATATCTATCATCTAAGATACAATATATGTTGCTAAAATTATGTCATATAAAAAAATATAGAGACACATAAGTAGAGGAGCAGAGATGAAGAGAAGAGGCTGTAAAGAAAGATTAATTGTGTCAAATAAAGATACATAGAGACACAAAAGTAGAGGGGTAGAGAGAAGAGAAGAGAGGAGAATGTGTAGAGTATGATCAGTTATAGACTAGACCTATATAGAGAATTTAAATTGTATTCTTTTATGAATCAACATTATAATTTGGATTTATACATCTATAAGTAGATCTAATTGGTTGGTGCTATCAGACAAGTTGAGTTGGTGCTTAGTTAGGGAGTTGGTGCTTTATTAGAGTTGGTGCTCTTAAATCAGGGAATTGGTGCTTATTTAAATTTCATGCTCTTAAACTAGGGGATTTATGTCTCCTTAGGTTCGATACCCTTAAGTGTGTAACCAATGAGGTTTTGACTATAAAGATGGATTAGAATAGTAGATTCTAATAGCTATTATCACCATGATTTTTACCATATTGCATTTTCAATGTATACATATGGTGTTATGTGTTTTTGTGTGTGATATTTACATATATGTTTTAATCTACATATCCATTCTAGTTTGTTTTTAAAAGGGATTTAAAAAGGACTAAGTTAATTAATATATTGATTCACCACCCCCCCCACCACCCCCCACCTCTCGGTATATATTTATGTTCCAAAAATTGGTATGAGAGCCTTAGTTCCTTAGAATAAGCTTAATTATCTCAATCATATCTTGGAAAATGAACAAAAATGTTGAGTCAAGAAATATCTTCCTCAAATAAGGCACCTCTATTTGCTAGATCATACTATGCATTTTGGAGGATAAGAATGGAAACATATTTATCTCCACTAAGGTTTGATGTATGGATGCATGTTGTAAATGGATATATAAATCCTATTATAACTCTTACTGATCAAGCTACCAAGAAGGCATATGAGAGCAAATCCAAGGTAAATAATTCTATTCTTTGTGGATTATCTAAATCAGAGTTTGTCAAAGTGATGCATTGTCAAAATACACAAGATATCTAGAATAAATTGAGAAGAATTTATGAAAGTGATGATAAGGTAAAGCATCCCAAGATACAAACATACATAGGTATGCTTGATATTATTAAAATGATTGAAGAAGAGAAAATTATAGATTACCTTCTCAGAGTAGATGAAATAGTCAATGAAATTAGAGGCCTTGGAGAAGAGATGAAATAATTAGTCATTGTCAAAAAGATCCTAAGATCTCTACCATCAAGGTATGGCTCTAAAATATCTATAATAGAGGAAGCAAGAGATATAGATAAAATCACTATTGATGAGTTTCATGGAACCTTCATTGCCTATGAGATGAGAATGGAAGAAGTAGATACTTCTAAGAGAAAAGCTACATTCAAAGCATCCAAGAAAAAAAGTAGAAGCATCTACATCTAGATCTAAGGAGACTGATGAAGAAGAATCCAACTTTAAAATAAGATTAAAAAGAGGTTCTAGAAAGTAAAAAGTTAAGTTTCCCTTTAAATTCTTTAATTGTGGTAAGGTAGGATATTTCGATGCTAAATGACCTTATGAGAAAAAGGATAAATTTGAGCAAGAAGAGGATGGTAAAAGGATGAAGCCCCATTATTCCAAGAAAAATAATTTATTTAAAAATAAGAAGGGATTATATATAAAAGAATATAATGATTCATTGGATGAGTGTGATAGCTCAGAAGATGATCATGATTGTGCCTTTGTGGATGAGGTAAATGAATCCCTATTCATTGCATTAGGACCAACTTCTGTAGATCTAGAAAAAGAAGAAAATGAAGACTCTGATGAAGAAGATGAACATAAAGTGGATATAGAATGTGAAATCATTTGTGTTCTAGATGAGATTAACATGATGAGAAAAGAGAACTCAAGGGAAAAGAATCTTGGATAAAAAGAAATCAAAAAATTGTCTAAAAATCTTGAAAGATCTAATAAAAAAGTAGTAAGCCTAAAGACACAAGTTGAAGAGGCCAAAATAATAAAAGATGTAGTCAAATATGAACTACAATCTAAATATGATGAATGCATAAATATAAAAATAGAGATAATGGCTTTGAGAAAATAACTTGAAAATGCTAAAGTATAATTAAACAAAGGTCTAAATTTGATAGGAGGATCAAACATTCTTGATGAATTGATAAAATATCAAAAGCCTTTAAAGGAGAGATCTAGTCTTGGTTATGAAAAGGGAAAAATTCCCATAACCAATACATCTACAAAGTTATATGAAAATTTCAAAGTAGAAGGTAGATCAGGAGTAAAGAAGGAGAAAGCTTTCAAAGATATAAAGATAGATACAAGCACTACTAATGTGAAGAAAGCTAAAGGAGAAAAGAAGCTTGAAGAAAGGAAGATGCAGAAGACAAAGGTAGCTGATGTAGATGGATACACATAATAAGTGACTTGAAGAAGCTAAAGTTAATAAAAAATCCCCATCTATCACTAAAAAATTCTATGACTAGGTATTCTTCATTTTTCTATGGTTATTATTATAGCTATAATCAATTTGGTCATAAGGCTAGTGAATGTAGAATTGTATCTAAAAGGAAAACAAACTTTGTAAGTAACAACTCATTTTCACCTTTGTTAGATACAAATGTAATATGTTATAATTATAATAATTTTGGTCACATAGTTGAACAATTTAGAACAATCTTGGTAAGCCTAAAAACACAAATTAAAAATAAAATCATGCCTCTTAGTGTGAACAAAGGTTCACATGTCTCTAAAAAAGAGAAAAAGAAGTTAGATAAGAAACCCAAGCATGTCTAGAAAGTAAAATATCAAGATATGATGGAGAATGCTATCGAGGTTGGAGAATGTCAAGATCTCTCAATGTCTACTCATGTTTAGAATGAAAATACCAAGCTCAAACTGAAGTCTAAGGTGTTTGTTGAGGATATTTTTGAAGTGCAAATAAATTCAAGTGAACATCTTGCTATTTTTGAGCAAGTTTCATTTATAGAACATTATTTTTCTATGTCTAGTGATGAGATTCTAAACTAAAAGGAAGGTTCATTAGATGAAAAGGTATGTCATGAATCTATGTTGTCTCCATGTATTGTTAATTCAATCATAGAAGGAAAGGAAAACATTGTAGTGGATAAGCATGTTACTTATCTTAATCCTAAGAAGAAGAAGAATAAATAAAATTAAAAGATGATGGAGGATAATGAATATGAGGAGTTATAGGAAACTCCTAGTTTCACATTGTTCTAAGGCATTGTGACGTAGGGTGTCTTTGTCTATGGTTCTTAAGAGATTCCTTTTAGTGGAGAATAAAGTGATGTTGTGGTATTCTTCAGAAGATTATAGAAGGAAATAAATGAGTGCCACCAGTTGGAGTTAGTGTGTCAAGATGAGAAAAGTGTTGTGTATGAAGTATCTAAAATGATAAAATGAGTGTTTCCATTTGACATAATGATGCATCTCATATATGGGTTCCACAAGTTCAAATGAGGAGAAATGAGCTCAAAAAAGATTTATTTTATCTCTTGGACATTACAGGGTTTCTCATTTAAACCCTAAGGGTTAAAGTCATGGTATAGGAAGCCAAGGTTCCTAAAGGTGTGGAAGCTCAAATCTTGGTAAATAAGAGTGTTATGTTTGTCTCCTAGTGTGAAAGAACTATTATAGGTTGGCATAAGGTTTCAAATGCAAGAAACATTTGGCATTGTGTATCTTGGGTTGAGTAATGAGTTGGGTAACCAAACTTAGATAACATGTGTAAAATGATGATATACAAGTGTTAAATAAAGTTATGATGTGATATAGGTAGTCCCTTGGTACAAAGGTATGAAAATTTCATGTTATGTATATTTTTTTAAATTATACCTCTTTGAAGTAACCTAATAAAGGTTACAAGGTATGAGAACTTATTTTTCAGATGAGATGTTCTTGAAGGGCCAAGCTTGGCAATATGGAACATGGATTTAAGGGGAGATAACTCAAATAACATGAATGGATTGAGGATCTATGCATGATGTGAAAGGGAGCATATGTCTAAATTATGTATCATAGTCTAGGATCAGAGGACTATGTAGATCATGAGTCTAGGGGGAAGATTATAAAAACTTTGTTAATCCCTATAAAAAGATAAAAAGGAAACTCAGGTATGCATAATCTTGATAATTTATAATGAGTTAATGGCTATAGATTATTAGACAAACTCTTTTATCTGATAAATGGGGAGAATTTTTTGGGAAAATATGAGAAAATGTCCTTTTTCCATTGATTTAAAAGGGGAAGAAGATGTATAAATGCTCTTTGCAAAGTTTGGAGAAAATGTGCAAATGTTAAATAATATTAGAGCATGTGTCCAAGTTTAAGCTTAGGAAAATGTACCATTACCTAAGGGGAGTAATTTTGCTATGAAAAAATTCATTTCATACTCATAATAATCCAATGAAATCAATGCCATTGAAGGAACAAAATATTAGAAGATCAGAGCATTTAGTTTGTCATTAATGATAAAGGGGGAGATTGTTGGCAATATGATTATCGATAATGTCAAATGGGAGATTATTGGAATTATGGATGTCATTGATGTTTAGGGATAATTATGGTTACTTGAAGATTTTAAATGAATAATATTATAGGTCAAGGATGATTGGAGTGCTTGTGTGCATGAGTGAAATTCATATAGTTCTTCATTTTATTCATATAGACATTTTGGGTCTAGTGGCAAAAAATTTGAATAGGTATTTTGATGACATCACCATTTCCATGTGGATGATTTTGGGGAAGTTGGTTATATGATTGTGATCACATTAGTACCTATTTGTTACGCCCTATATTTTAATTGATGTGATGAATAACAGTTGAAGATATGGGGATGTAAAGTTGTCTACTCAAATAAAATTCACTAAGTTTTTATGCTTTAGCCAAATTTACAAGAGGGTTCAAGAAGAGCCAAGTAAGAATATTGAAGAGGCAAAAATAACATGGAGGTGTTAGGACAAAAATTATAATATGCATTTTTTCATATTTTTACCTAGTTTCTATGTCATTAATCTCAATTCATGCAATGTAGTGTGATAAAACATATGCATGAGCAAATTTGGGGTCCTAGGAATTTTGACAAAAGATATGTAGATAGCAAGAAAAATTTGAGTAGGAATTTTTATTATGTCCTTTATTGGATGTATGAAGGTTTCTAGATTATATGTATATAGATATAATCCCCTATGTGAGAGGATATTATGCACTAATTTAAAATTCATGTGACAAAGCATATAAAAAATTATGCAAGAACAAAGTTGGTCTTCCAGACAATTCTAAGAATAGTTAGCTTTGTGGTAAAATAATCTGAATGAGAATATTAATGGAATTATATATCACATGTGTGAAGGATTTATGAATAATGAGCATATGGATTTATTCATTTTCATGCCTAGTTTATATGGTCCAAATTCTAGTACAGGTTGATGAGCGAAGTAAAAGATATGAAGGTGCAAAGTTAGATTTATAGTCATATTGAGATGGTCCCCATAGTCAAATATACACAAGGTAAAGTTTAAGAAACTCTCAAAGATAAATAAATAGAACTTAATTGTACATTGAAGATCAAAAAATGCACAGTGAATTCAACATGTCAAAGGCACCTCCAAGTAAATGTGCTAGTGACAAGTGTCATAATCATAGAGCATTAAACAGTAAATCTATGGAGCAATTTAAATTTTAATGATCAATGTGAGGATTCCAAGTGTCTCAATAGTGGGAACTAAAAATAACATGTATAATACATGTGCTAATTCCAAGTGTCCCATTCATGGGAACTCATCATAGATAAGGTTTGAGCTTCTCAGACGATCAAATGATGAGTGGTTAATCATGTAAAGAAGATCCAATGGAGTGAGTAGACTCAATAAGGATAAGTGGTTGATGTTTAACCATAGACAAAGATAAATCTCATGTAACTTTGAAGATCTAATGGCACATAGGATCTCAGATCAAAAATATCAACACATTCATTTTAAAGTTGAATAGTTAAAGTTTGAAAGCATACAAAGATTGAACAAAGCACATATGCCTGTTAGAGATTGATCAAATAGACATGTTTTAAAGTTGATCAATTTGAATAAATACCATCATATCATGGTTCTAAATTTAATATCAATGGTTGATATTTAAAAGTCTATTCATCTCAATGGTCAAGTGTAAGAACATGCAAGTAAGCCATGAATCATGACATAGACAATGAATTTGATTATTTTAATCGATCAAATCTATGTAAATGTGCATGTGCATGTGCATCAAAATTAGAGACAAAAAATGACATCAATATTAATAATACCAAAAATCATGGTAGTGGAGCATGAGTTCAAGATGTGGGAAACTTATTGTTCAAGAGATGATGAACTGAGTCCAGAACTAAGTGTGATGTGTTACCAAACTAGTGTAAGCATAGAAAATATATGAAGACCTAGATCCAATGATTATAGATATGTCATCTAGGATATAGTATATTATAGTATAATTATGTCATATAGAGACACAAAAATAGAGGAAGAGATAGGAAGAGAAGAGGCTATAGAGAGAGATTAAGTGTGTCAAATAAAGATATATAGAGACACAAAAGTAGAGGGGCAAAGAGAAGAGAAGAGAATGTGTAGAGTATGATTAGTTATATACCAGACCTATAATAGATTATTGATATTGGATAATTTTATGAATCAATATTGTAATTTGGAGTTGTATCTCCATAAGTATATTTTATTGGTTGGTGGTATTAGACAAGCTGAGTTGGTGCTCAATTAGGGAGTTAGTGTTTCCTTAGAGTTGGTGCTCTTAAATTAGGGAGTTTGTGATTCTTTAAAGTTGGTTCTCTTAAACTATGGGATTGGTGTCTCCTTAGGGTTGGTTACCTTAAATGTGTAACCAATGAGGTTTTGATTATGAGGTTATATTAGAATAGTAGATTCTAGCAACTATTCTCACCATGGTTTTTCCCATATTGGGTTTTCCATATATACATATGGTGTTATGTGTTTTTGTGTGTGTGATCTCTACATATATGTTTTAATATACATATCCATTCTAGTTTCTTTTTAAAAGGGATTTAAGAATGAATAAGTTATTAAATATACCGATTCACCCCCCTCTCAGTATATAATTTTGTTCCAATGACAAGTGCATTTAGGGTTTTTTAAGCAAAGATAAAAAAAAAAAAAAAATCATAGAATTCAATAAATATTAATATCTTAATGATATAAATGGACACATGTGTAGGTGGTATAATAGTGAAATATTTTTCATAGTTAAATCAGATAAGTCCACAACCAAAAAACATGACCAAACCGTGCTACTGTATAGGGATCACATACATGTCCAAGAATATTGACATATCCTATCTTTGGATATGAGTTATGAAAGTCTTAAATATTAAATTTATCATTATTAGACATTAGTTACATTAAATTAGAGATTATAAATATCTATGTGATAACGTATTAGTAAAAACATAGTATGACAAAACATCATGAGAACAAAACATAGGGAGGAAAAAACATAGCAGTATTGTTAATGTTGTAAAAATATAGTGAAGAGAATAATTGGTACATTTTAGTGATTATCACATTGTTTCATTGTTGTCTAGTTCATTTTAATGATAGTAGTTAACATTTCATGGTGGAAAATTAATGCACCTAATTTACAATCAAAATAACAGAGGAAAATGTGATTTCATGAGTTTTGACCTTTAGTTGAAAGTTGTGTCATATTTTGTGTGAGCACATCCTTTGCTATGTTTTTTTCATATGATGTTTTGTCCTTGCTACATTTTATCCTCACTATATTTTTTATGATATGTTTTTAACCTCTATGTTTTTGTCCACTACATTTTTAATGGATGTCAGTTATAAAATATAAGTATATTGTATTTTTTTGTACTTACTATTTTAAACATATGTGATTTTTTAATTTCAATTTCAATAATTTCTAATTTTATATTCATATTTCTGAATATAATTTCATATATTACACTCTAAATAGATCTATAAGGTTTTATAGCCATTAAAAAATATTAAATATTTATCTAAAATTGGGTAAAACACATGTATATAAAAAATAATTTTAGTATAGAATATTTCAATAGTCAGATAATCATGAACATACAATGTGCACTCTAACATAGTCATAATATCCTAAATGTAAAAAATCATTTCTTAAAAAGCATTGGGAGTTTTTAGTCACCTTCCTAGTCATGTTTAGAATTGAATATGATCAACATATAAAACACTTCAACATCAACATATCACTTGAACCACATACTAATTTTTTCACTCAAGGCATAATGAGCTATCATGAAGTTCCTTATTATCAAAAGAAGACACACTATACTATGAGAAAGAGACATAAAGATGAAAAATGTGAATAGATAATTTATTTAAACCCTAGTATAAATATATTTAAAGTAGATAAAAAGAAAGAAAAATGTTCATGATACACATCAAGTATTACTTCATTACTCTAGATACAAAAAGATTACACAAGTCATTACAATAACTCCATGATAAAACAAGAGTAATCTACGATCAAATAAAATAATTACCATATATATTATATACCTATCTTAGGTTTTAATTTGATTTTACAAACAAAATTATTTTTATATTCATAATGTGTGTATTCAAACTCTATGCATTAATATGAATCTTTATTTACTAGGTTGAGGGGTCTATGTATAGTATACTTTCACATCTCCTACTTTCTAGTTATTGCCTACTTGGGTCTTCCTATCCATCTTATATAAATTTATATAATATTGATTCATTACATCTCTATCTCTATATCAAGTACTTGTCTTTGATTATCCACATCCATCCTTGATTACATTTCCTCCATTTGATAGTTTTATGTAATCCATATTCATTTGTAACTCTACATAAGGATGTTTGAAATGCATTATATTTTGTGCACTATATATGCTATATAACTCTTTTGTGTGTTTCACTTATTCATAACTATATTTATGAATATCACATGGGGTCCAGAGTATCATGAGCGATTCCTGATACACTTTACATGGGGTTAACATTCCCCCATAGTATCATCCTTTCAAGCCCTCAAATATGGTAGTTTTGGTCTCCATCCTTATGCATACTCAATAATTCATGTACTTTCCCTTGAAATTATTTTAAAAAGTGGCCATTTGATATGATATTACCTTTAATGTAGGTTGCATTACTTACATGAATTTAAAAAAAAACTAAATTATTTCAATACCCCAGACTTCTCTTGATATAATACTTTACATAGTATTCTAACTTTTCCTTTACTCACTAGTATGGGTCAAACATTGTTTCCTCTTCTTCCATTTATCTCCTTTTAAAAATTTCAAACTCTAACTCTAAGATTGCATAATTTTTCATGTTTTTACCTTAGATAGTCTCTTTTGATGCCTCAGCTTATTTTTCTGCTTAAAAACAAGCATTTTATTTATTTTTATTTTATCTGTCTCCCTTTAGTTGAGTATTTACATATTATTGCATATCTTCAAAACATTAAAAATATGCCCTTTTTTCACATTTTTCATAATTTTCCACATTGATTTTAACTAGTTTCCTAACTCATATGATTTTTTTTCCATTCTCTAGTAATTTTAATCTCTGTGATTTTGATTTATTCCTTTGTAGACACAAAATAGTGGAGATAGATGTTATCTCACTCAATATTCTTAAAATAGATATGCCAAGTTTATATATAGGATGTAACTCGTATATATTTATTTCCTCCCAAATATGTATGTTTATTCTTCAACTAATTCCATAAGGTTTATATTTTATCATATGAGTGAATTATCTCTTTTTTACTTAAAAAGTTTCAATTTATATTATCTAATAGTTCCTCTTAATAGATGAATGTAAATATTGAGGGTAAATCCACATTTCACAATATTAGTTAATATCCTCAACAACCTTGAACCTTCTTATTTAATCATAATTTAGTGAGGATCACAAATATTATGCCCCTTTAATACATCCATTCTCATGACTTCCTTTAAATCTTTTGGCACTGAGATTCCTATTGATATTTTTGTGCCAAAAACCTCAAAACACCTTGTGCATTAGAGGATGCCCATAAAATGTTTTGAGAAAATCTTTAAAATGACCAAAATCCCTTTTTTTAAGAATCAAAACTTGCATTATAATTTACCACTTTGAAAAGTTGTAAAGTGAAATATAGACTCCACTTCCCACTTTTCACCAAGATCAATTAGAGACTAGAACTCTCACTACACATTGCAACTTTTCAAAGTTGTAAAGTATAATCAAGATTTCACTATCTGTCTCTTAAATAAATTTCAACTCCAAAACCCCTCAGTGAAAATTAGAGAATGAAAAACATATTAAAAAATTACAAACTTGTAAATTTTCAAGGTGACTCTATGGACCCACATGCCTGACTATTCATCCACCTACTACCATTGATCAATATGCTTGGCATTAATTATAGGTTTTGGTATATAATTTAGGTTTTACATAGTTAATTAAAGATTCAGAGAAAATAAATTTTCTGCCAAATGATATTGTGAACTAAATTTTGAAGCAATGGATGCCATGACCAAAACTAGACTTCCAAGATGACATCCATTGCTAAATTACAAAGCCCTGAACATGCATCGATCATATTCTTCTAGGTCACCTATATTTTCCTTCAGTCTATACCATGTTGTTGAACACAATTTTTCTTTTCAATAAATCTTAGGTTTTTTATTGCCAAAATTTAGGGGTTTTCTCAAAATTGTTAAAAACATCATAATTTGTTCATAAATTTTTTAGTTTTACATTCATATGTTAAAATATTCCCATTAAAATTATCTAGACTATTATGATTACCTTAGTTTTTTTCAAAAGTCTAGGGTTTTCGTCAATCTTGAAAAATCCAAAATATTCCCAAAGAATCCCTACTCAGACCTAGATAGAAATCTCTCTATTTTATCACCTTGAGTTCTTGTCAAATATTTAATTTTCAATTACAAATAATTTTCCCAACCTCAAATTTCTAATGAAGATTTTAACTCAAGAAACACATAAAATACCCACATAATTATAAGGTGGATATCCCCTTTACTTTAACAGGCCAAGTTATCATCAGAGATTAGACTTGTAATTGCAACCCCTAGCCAATCAAGATTCAATCAGACTTTGCAAGTGTAACTACAAATTAAAACCTTGATAGACCATTTGCTCAAAATTTACAACTATTATTTCACACTATATTATTGATGGATATAAACCCTATAGAAGCATAACAAAATATTACAAAGTTAAAATTGGGAAAATAACCTATAATTGTAAGCCTAAAGACTGACTAGATCTATATTTGGTTTCCCTAACCTATTTTCCCAATATATATGTTTGGAAAATATATGGAGTTCAAGTAAAAATCACATGGTGTCCCTTCCATCCTAGATTCAAACATCAATGAGATAACTAACACAAACCTAGGTCACATAGACCTAGCAGACTTTTAAACTAGAGTCAATGTAGAATTCAAGAATGATTGGATTCAAAGCAATTATGATAGTGGTTTACTTTAGGCTACAACCTTACCAATTTTAGTGAAAATCCTTGAGCTTGTGTTCACTATGGATAAGAACTATGATGTATAGAAAAGATAAATGGTAAATGATAAAGGAGAGTAGGTTCTGAGACTTGATCTATATTTCATTGATACTATGTTCTTGATCCTATAATTTGAAAGCTATATAGATATTACTCTTGATTCCTCCAAGAAGTTATACTAGGATAATACCTCATCTTGTTTATGAGTTATATATAAATAATGGATGAAGACCCTAAAGTATTCATCCAAAAGAATGCCCCCTAGCTAGGATAAACTTCAAAGATGAGGTGGGATATATAATTATAATCTTATATAGAGTTATAGGGAGTCCTAATGCAAAACACTACCAAGATTGTATGTACTGGTAGATATGGGTAATCTAATAGAACAAGTAATACATTTATTGGTCCTAACTATATTTATGAATATCACATGTGGTCTCGAGTATCATGAGCGATTCCTGATACACTTTACATGGGGTTAACATTCCCCCATAGTATCATCCTTTCAAGCCCTCAAATATGGTAGTTTTGGTCTCCATCCTTATGCATATTCAATAATTCATGTAATTTCCCTTGAAATTATTTTAAAAAGTGGCCATTTGATATGCTATTACCTTTAATGTAGGTTGCATTACTTACATGAATTAAAAAAAAAAACTAAATTATTTCAATACCCCAGACTTCTCTTGATATAATACTTTACATAGTATTCTAACTTTTCCTTTACTCACTAGTATGGGTCAAACATTGTTTCCTCTTCTTCCATTTATCTCCTTTTAAAAATTTCAAACTCTAACTCTAAGATTGCATAATTTTTCATGTTTTTACCTTAGATAGTCTCTTTTGATGCCTCAGCTTATTTTTCTGCTTAAAAACAAGCATTTTATTTATTTTTATTTTATCTGTCTCCCTTTAGTTGAGTATTTACATATTATTGCATATCTTCAAAACATTAAAAATATGCCCTTTTTCACATTTTTCATAATTTTCCACATTGATTTTAACTAGTTTCCTAACTCATATGATTATTTTTCCCTTCTCTAGTAATTTTAATCTCTATGATTTTGATTTATTCCTTTGTAGGCACAAAATAGTGGAGATAGATGTTATCTCACTCAATATTCTTAAAATAGATATGCCAAGTTTATATATAGGATGTAACTCATATATATTTATTTCCTCCCAAATATGTATGTTTATTCTTCAACTAATTCCATAAGGTTTATATTTTATCATATGAGTGAATTATCTCTTTTTTACTTAAAAAGTTTCAATTTATATTATCTAATAGTTCCTCTTAATAGATGAATGTAAATATTGAGGGTAAATCCACATTTTAGAATATTAGTTAATATCCTCAACAACCTTAAACCATCTTATTTAATCATAATTTAGTGAGGATCACAATTATTATGCCCCTTCAATATGTCCATTCTCATGACTTCCTTTAAATCTTTTGGCACTGAGATTCCTATTGATATTTTTGTGCCAAAAACCTCAAAACACCTTGTGCATTAGAGGATATCCATAAAATGTTTTGAGAAAATCTTTAAAATGACCTAAATCCCCTTTTTTAAGACCCAAATTGAAACCATATATTTCTATGCAATTTATAACTTTGCAAAGTTATAAAGTGCACCTAAAGCTCCACTTTTTTTCTTATTGGGTCCCTAGTGAGAATCAAAACTTGCATTATAATTTACCACTCTGAAAAATTTCAAAGTGAAATATAGACTCCACTTCCCACTTTTCACCAAGATCAAGTAGAGACCAGAAATCTCACTACACATTGCAACTTTTCAAAGTTGTAAAGTATAATCAGGATTTCACTATCTGCCTCTTAAATAAATTTCAACTCCAAAACCCCTCAGTGAAAATTAGAGAATGAAAAAAATATTAAAAAATTGCAAACTTGTAAATTTTCAAGGTGACTCTATGGACCCACTTGCCTGACTATTCATCCACCTACTACCATTGATCAATATGATTGGCATTAATTATAGGTTTTGGTATATAATTTAGGTTTTACATAGTTAATTAAAGATTTCAAGAAAATAAATTTTCCTCCAAATGATATTGTGAACTAGATTTTGAAGCCATGGATGCCATGACCAAAATGAGACTTCCAAGATGACATCCATTACCAAATTACAAAGCCTTGAACATGCATCGATAATATTCTTATAGGTCACCTATATTTTCCTTTAGTCTATGCCATGTTGTTCACCACAATTGCTCTTTTCAACAAAGCTTAGGTTTTTTATTGCCAAAATTTAGGGGTTTTCTCAAAATTGTTAAAAACATCATAATTTGTTCATAAAATTTTTAGTTTTACATTCATATGTTAAAATATTCCCATTAAAATTATCTAGACTGTTATGATTACCTTAGTTTTTTTTCAAAAGTCTAGGATTTTCATGAATCTTGTTAAAATCAAAAATACTCCTAAAGAATCCCTACTCAGACCTAGATAGAAATCTCTCTAGTTTTATCACCTTGAGTTCCTGTCAAAGATTTAATTTGCAATTATAAATAATTTTCCCAACCTCAAATCTCCAATGAAGATTTTAAATTAAGAAACACATAAAATCCCCAAATAATTATAAGGTGGATATCCCCTTTGATTTCATAGCTTGAGTTCTCATCAGAGATCAAACTTGCAATTACAAACCCTACCCAATCAAGATTTAATCAGACTTTGTAAGTGCAACTACAAATTAAAACCTCGATAGACCATTTGGTCAAAATTTAAAACTATTATTTCAAACTATATTCTTGATGGATCTAAACCCTATAGAAGCATAACAAATTCTTGCAAAGTTAAATGTTTGAAAACAACGTATAATTGTAAGCCTAAAGACTGACAAGATCTATATTTGGTTTCCCTAACCTATTTTCCCAATATATATGTTTGGAAAATTGATGGAGTTGAAGTAAAAAGGATATGGTGTCCCTTCCAGCTTAGATTCAAACATCAATGAGATAACTAACACAAACCTAGGTCACACAGACCTAGGAGACTTTTAAACTAGAGTCAATGTAGAATTCAAGAATGATTGGATTCAAAGCATTTATGATAGTGGTTTAATTTAGGCTAAAATCTTACCACTTTTAGTGAAAATACTTGAGCTTGTGTTCACTATGGATAAGAACTATGATGTATAGAAAAGATAAGTGGTAAATGATAAAGGAGAGTAGGTTCTAAGACTTGATCTAGATTTCATTGATACTATGTTCTTGATCTTAGAATTTGAAAGCTATATAGACATTACTCTTGATTCATCCAAGAAGTTATACTAGGATAATACCTCATATTGTTTATTAGTTATAAATAAATAATGGATGAAGAACTTTAGGTATTCATCCAAAAGAATGCCCCTAGCTAGGATAAAATTCAAAGATGAGGTGGGATATATAATTATAATCTTGTATAGAGTTATAGGGAGCCCTAATGCAAAGCACTACCAAGATTGGATTTACTAGTATATCTGGGTAATCTAATAGAACAATCAATACATTTATTAGTCCTAATTGATCAGTGATTCTATACATAGATAGTTGGAGGTTCAAAACACTATAAAATTCTACATGACCTCCTACCTCATCTACGTTTTATAAAGAGGGAGGGAATTCTTGGGATTAAACACAATGATAAATAAAATTAATATAGTTTATAAATACTATCCTAACCTCACTTTTGAGGGTATTAAATACTAATTTAGGAGAGTTAATGATTCCTTCATCTATTACATCATAACCATGTTTGAATAGGATCTTCAGAGGATAAGGTTTTATAATGATGTAATAATAAAAATATAAAATTGGGGATCATACTTTATTTAGTTCCCCACATGTTCATACTTCAAAGATGTTGGTTTTAGTGGGTGTCCTTAAACCCTTTCTAGATATGTAAGTGACAAATGGGCCTTAATGGAACTTGTGAGATAGTTAGTGGAAACCTAAAAGTTCTTATCAATAAGGCACAAGATAGGCGTACACTTCCCTATAATTATATGGAGACACACATGCCCTTCTCTACCAAAGGCCAAATGTGTAAATGTAGAGATAACTTAGATGACTTGGAGATCTCTCGATGCTAGGCCCTTTTATGATGTGACTAGTTATGTTACTAGTTTATTGGGTTCTTCATATTCCCTTTTATGAAGATTATTAGGAGGATATGCAAGATGAGGAAGAAGTTAGATTGAGGGATTATTCTAGAATGACCATTGAAGAAATTAGGACTTATGATATGGCATTGGTTATAGAATATTTGAAAGATGAAGAACAACTAGTAGATAGAGTATATTATGATAATCAAATCCACCTTCGACCCCTTCCTCAAGTTAAGTGGTCTATACTTGAATCCTTCTCCTTATTATATAGGATCACCCTAATTATTAATATAAA
Organism: Torreya grandis; assembly: GCA_037957365.1. Taxonomy (NCBI): domain Eukaryota; kingdom Viridiplantae; phylum Streptophyta; class Pinopsida; order Cupressales; family Taxaceae; genus Torreya; species Torreya grandis. The sequence goes on from JARHVA010007420.1 coordinate 84,813, forward strand.
TTTAAATTGGTTAAGAATTAAGGGGGTTAAAATAACAAAAACACCCTAAATATCACAGACAAACTCAAAAAGGTAAAGTGTAAGGGTGTAGAACTAGCGACAAAAGAAGGTTCTTGTAGTGGGACTCAAGAAAATTAAGTCATGGGGCCAATTGTCTCATATAAAGGGAAATAAAAGTGAAAGGAAAGTAGGGCTTCTTCCTTCACCCAAGTTCCAACAACCTATCCAATGAACCCAACAATACTAGTTTCCACATGAGACATAACTACAATAATTACCCCTCCTTTTTATACCAACTCACTAGTGTAATTAATTGCTCCTTCATCTAATAATCTAAAGCAAGTGATTCCCTCAAAAATGAGCCAATCAACATAGTTTGTTATTACAATTCCACCTTCACCTCCATCTTCCATAATTTATTACACCCTATCCCCTACATCCACTACCACCCCATTAATTAGAAACACCACTAAGGAGTACATGGTTATGGACTCAGTTATTATGACTACAATACAATTACCCATCATACCCATTAGGTCAATAATGGATCCATATTCATCTTCCATCACACTACCCATTAATTCCACTCTAGTCATTCCCACTACATTAATTAATTCTTTTACTACCTTAGACATCACCCTTTCACAAGTTCCCTTGTTTAAACCACACATACCTACATCTCTACCTATGTCACTTCTAGCTTCCACACCCCTTGTAATCACATCCACTCTACCCATCCAAGTATCTTTACCTTATTTCAATCTTAAATTAACCCAAAACCCTACCAAAAATGTGGAAATAGATATGTCCACTAACACAACCATGGATACTCAACCCACTAATGGGGAAGACACAACCAAATCATCAATTGAGGACTCAACGGTAATGTTAGTGGTAGATATGGAACTTTTTATAGTAATTACCAATGTATCAACTTTAGTTGTAGACTCATATGTAATAGTGGCCCTTGGAACATCACATGATTCATTGGTAAGTACTCCAAATTGGCTAGCATAATCAGTGTCCAAAAATATGAAACAAATGATATCTCTCAGCACTCTAAATTTTGGTCTATGAAAAGCATCAAAATGACCAAAGAGAGGACCCAAAACCATCTCAAAAATCTCATATGATGAAACAAGGGAGAATTATGTGGAGATATTAGCTCCCCCACTTGATAAAAAAGAATATTTAGTAGTGGGGTATTATCAATTATCCAAAATACACCTTGGTCATCCAATAAGAGAGGGATTAAAATATCATGTTCAAACAAACATAAGTTATCTCTTTAAAAAAAATGGACAATGACAAGTTAAGTAAGGATGAGTTGAAGAATAAGATTGGGTAGTTGATGAATACCTTAAATAAGGTTATAAACCCAATAAATCAATTTGAATCACCTTAGTCAAATCAATCTCTCTCGGTTTATCGATAAAGATATTTTTTATACAAGGACAAATATTGGTACAACGGGTAGAGCTAAAAAATACTAGGTTGATAAACTAATTAAAAAATGGAATAGAGTAATAGGGATGGCCATGAACTACTAAAAGACTTTGAAAGATGACCTTGAATCTCTCAAGGAAGATATAAGTAAATATGAAGAAGAGGTTGAAAGGCTAAACCTCCACTTCCCTAAATTATAGGCCATTGACTAGATAGATAATGACACCTTCATGTTTAAAAATATAATCAAAAACCATTTGGAGCATCACAAGATGGAGAAGGTAATCAACTTTATAATCAAAATACTAAATGAAAATATTGATAAGGCCAATAGCACATGTGACAAGTGTGATCATAGGAATAAATGAAGGGAGGTTAGATAAAGTCTTAGTTGAAACAATAAAACTCAAATAAACACACTAACACTAACACTTACAATCCTAGATCTAAGGGTTGACCTTAGTTAATAAAATATAAAAGGAAACATAATTCAAATACCATAAGTCCTTACCTTCTTTAGGAGCTCCAAATGCATTTTTGAGTGGCTTGCTCAGTTTGTGCTTCAAAGAGTATTTGGCAATGGAGGTTAGTAGCTTTTTCTCTTCTTGGCACCCTTGTGGCTTGTGTTGGGATTGGGTAAATATTTTTGCATTATAACATTATTGATATAAATCTCTTACAATAAAAATTGCATTGTAAATCTACAATTTACAAGCTTTAAAGTCATTTGTGCATGATAAATTTGCACCAAAATATTTAAAATTTAATATGTAAGGCATTGTATTTATATAAAATTGATTTAACCCCAACCCAAGGTGAGTTAAGGTGGATTTTAAACATGGAATGAGTTCTAACCTAACCTAACTGACTCAAGACTAACCTTAGTAGAGTTAATAGTTGTCCAGTAATAATGGTTTGCAATGAAAAGGCATGGGTCTCCAAAATGAGATATTTTAGGATATATCCAAAGAGCTTGACAACTCACAAATCTCATGATGAAAGGATAGGATATTTGTATTTTTGAATTTCCTTTTTTTAATTATTCATTAATTGCACATGGATAATTCAACTAGGCTCTTAATTTGGTTTATCTAATTAGCTAATTATAATTAGCCATTTAGCTCTTTCATGATTTGATTTTTGTTCATGTGCCCCACTTAATAGGTCTATAAGATAAATTGACTATTGTGATGTCGCATGATGCTTAGGGATGAATCCGTGAGAGGTTATTATTACATATGATAAGATACCTAAATTATGGATGTATCAATATGATTTTGAGTTTTGATGAATGATGCACAAGCAAGTTTGGGATGTTCAATGATTCTAAGGCTTAATTTACAATGGTTCATAAGAATAGATCTAAAGTCTAACTGAAATCTAGTTGTGGCTAGTTTTAGGTGTCTATAGTTTTCCTCTTTTTGGGAATGAATTACAAGCTATAGGCACAATAATGTCTTCTCAAATATTGAAAAGGTCCTATATGCCTATGAATTCAAAAACAATAGATGAAATGTAGGTGCCATTTCAAGGGAGTGGTTGGAAAAGGGGTAAATAATTCTTCCCTCAAAAGGAGGAAATGATGGGACCAAAAAGATGAAATGGGGTGAAAAAATTGATTTGCCCATATGTAGTTATAATCAGTGGCATATGTAAGTACCCCAATTGGGAAAACAAAAAATATGATTTTCCCATAGATGGTTATAATCATCGGCATAAGTGGGAAAAAAAGGTAATGATTTGCCCAAAATTAGTTATAATAATTGAAAAAGACTTAGGGTAACAAGAGAATGATTTACCCAAAGGTGGTTATAATCATTATCACAATGAAAATGTGCCTTAGTTGGGTAGAAGAAAGGTAATTATTTAAGCAAAGGTGGTTATAATCATTAACATTTAAATATATGGAAACACAATGATTTACCCAAAGGTGTTTAAAATCATTGGTAATGAAAGTGGGATGATATATAATGCTTTTCCTAGAGAAGGTTATAAAAATTGTACCTCGATAGTGATAAACATGATGTAGAATATGATAGAAAATTGGTATAAAGGATAAAGATGAATTTGGGCAACCTATGAGTAGGGAGATGCTCATATGAACTGGCACAGAGTAAAATTATTTCATTACTTAATTACTCTATGTAGATTATGATGTGGATTAGATCAAGAATTTTTCTAGTGCCAAGGGGATATATCATTGCCTCATTATTGTGTAAACTCCAAAAGTTAATTTTTTCTATAACATAAATTTGTATGAAACATGATAAAAAAACCATGATAACTTGGTAAAAATATGCATAGGAACTGACATGTGATCTAATAATCAATTGAAAATAATTCACCAATGATAAAATCGATGATGACAGAGTTGACATATGAATGTGTATGGAGTCAAGAATAATGTGCAAGAAATCACCTAATGAATGTGCATATATTGAATCAAGACACAACAAGAAAGCAAAAAAATAGGCACACAAATAAAAAACAAACAAAACAACAAGAAAAGAAATAAAAAAACAAAAAAAAGAGAACAAAATTAAAGAAAAACAAATAATAGTTAAGCATAATGTTAATACAAATAAGAAGACATAAATAAAACAATGATCATTACCCCTAGATGATATAATATAGTGAAACAAACAAGTAGAATGGGGAATAGAAGAAAAGGAAGGGGGTATCTAAGATGTCTCTAAATGCACTAGGCAAGTGGACACTACCTACATAGTTCTATGGACATAATATACAACAAAACTTCAGGCCAAATGTAGTTCTCCTAGGATATGGGATAGAATAAAAATGATGAGATGAAAAACATGATGGATGTTATAGAATAATATTGGAATAGGCTCACAAAATAGTGAGAGCATGAGACTGAGCCAATAAGGATGGGGAAACTAAATGACAAGTGGTTGCTTTTGAAGTAGATAAAGATCCTAGAATCTTTAAGGCAAATAAGTGGTCAATGTTAAGATTTTATAAATCAGTTTTAAAAATAATTTTGGAATTTTTGATGTATCTAAAGTTGATAGAGAATGATGAGATACTCGATGGTCTAAAATTTTAAAAAGGATAAAGCATTTAAACTTAAGAATTACTTGAAAAATAGTGAGAGTATGTCTTAGGTTGCTCACAAAATGGTGAGAGCATAGAAAAGGGCGAATAATATAACCTCAACATTAATTAAGCATTGCCTACATAGTCCAAAGATGGGACCTCAAATCACTATAGTTCTACCTTAAAAAAAGGAATCTGACTAGGTAGTAGCCAATTCAAAAAAAAAAGGAAAAGTTGGCAAATGGTATAATATGACATAGGCATCAAAAGGTGGTAATTTAAGGCATGATAAACAAGTGTTTTTCCTAATTTTACCATATGTGCTTATAATTAGGATACAATGGTATAATTAAATGATAATAATATACCCATAGGCAATTATAATTAATAGCATGATGGTAAAACACTAATTTTCCCAAAGGTGGTTATAATTAGTAGCATGATGGTAAAACACTGATTTGCCCAAAGTTGGTTATAATCTGGAACACTTGATACAAAATAGAACAAGAAATGAAGGATGCAAGTACCAGACCATTTTCATACTTATCAAAAAAATGGTCTCTATCTAAAATATAGAAATAACTACTAAAATTTGATCTGAATCTTCATGTTGAAAGTGGTTGTGGAACCAATGGAATGGAACCAAGGTCAATGGGTTGGGTAGGAAGGGTGAAAATAACTTGGTTAATAGAAAAGGTATGGTAGAATGGTATAGTGATATAATGGTATGATACAAATAAGAATGTTGATATTATGGTATAATAGAAATGTGACTCATAGACAATACACAAGGTCTCTTATGTGAAGTAACACTTGAGGTGTATAATGTTCATTGGCTCATTAAGTTAATCCCCATCTAGTGTAGAAATCCTATATGTTTTAGTTCCATAGTTTGCTATAATGATGAATGGGATTATCTAGTTTGGTTTGAGCTTACCCTTATGTTTCTTCTTATCCATGGTATTATGTTTGTTTTATTTAAGGATAAGATCACCAAGCTCAAATTCTTTGTGTTTGATGCACCAATTGTAGTATCCATAGAGTCAATTTTTAAATGCTTAAAGGTTGTTAACTTTGACCATGAATTTATTAAAAATTAACTCCAACTCTTGTAGGTGAGCTATTCAATAGTCTTCATCATCCAAAACATGCTTCAAAGAGATGCAAAAATAAGTTAATTCGACCTCAATAGGAAAAATGGCCTCAGTACCATAAACAAGTGAATATGGAGTGGCTCCTATTAGAGTATGGTAATCTGTATGGTATGCCCAGAGGGTGTGAAATATTTGGAGGTGCAATTCATGTCTAACCTCATTGATAATAATTTTAAATATGTTGACAATGGTTTTGTTAGATACTTCTACTTGGCCATTACCTTGTGGGTAATATGCCATGGAAAAATGTTGAGTAATTTTATACTCAGCACATAGCAATTTGACATCCTTGATTTTGAATGATCCACCATTATCAAATATAATTTTAGATGGGATACCATAATTATAGATGAGATGGTTAATATGAATTTGAAATTTTTCTTTCTAGTCATGTAAGTGATGGGTACAACTTCAACCCACTTAGTGAAATACTCGGTAGTGGTAAGGATATGTTTATGGCCATAAAATGAGGTAGGTTTTATATTCCCAATGATCTCAAGGCCCCATGTAGCAAAAAAACATGGTGTATTCATTGGTTTTAGAGTCTTATCTAGGTCATTAATCAAATATGCATGCCTTTCACATTTTTCACACTTTTTCACATATGTAGTTATAACTGCATCCATCATTGGCCAATAATACCTACTACATAAGATATGTTTGGATAAGATGGCCTTGATTATGTGGGATCCACATACTCCTTCATGAAATTCTCATAATGCTAATGTATATTCTACCAAATTTAAATAATGAAGCATAGTTCTATTAACATTATGGTGGTATAGGGTTGGTCTGAGTAAGGTATAATGTGTGGCATGGTGGATAAAGGCTTTGGATTATTTTTAGGATAGGTATGGTGCAATTATTTGGTCATGAAGATAGACATAAAGGTTAGAATACCATATATATTTGAGACCAATAATATCATAGATCATTGCGATGATTGGAGGTTATTGAGATGACACTAGTAGATTTTCAATGAGTAACTAGTATTCTTTTGCCATATTTGTATGTTGAATTAAAGATCCAATGGTGGCCATGCCATTTTAAATTCTATTACTAGCCTTTGGTATATGTTCAAACTAGACATCAATAATCTATTGCTTGAGAGTGTCAACCATGGCCTTATATGGTACTAATTTGTCATCTTTGGTTTAAAAATGGTCTATAACCTAATTGATGTTTAACTGAGAATCACCATAAACCTTGAGATGTTATATGTTCCATTTCACTACTTTACAAAGTCCTAAAATAAGTGCTTCATATTCATCCATGTTGTTAGTATAAGGAAAATTGATCTTGAGTGATTTAGGGATTAGATCCCCATATGGTTTAATAAACAAAAGGCCTACTCCTGATCCACATGATATGAATGATCCATCAAAATATAGATTTTAGTATTTATCCTCAATAGGTTTTTTAATGATGTTCATAATGGACTCATTTGGGAGTTGGAATGTTAGAGGTTCTATATTTTCATGTGGCACTTTACCAAGCTAACATGTAAGAACCTATCCCTTGATGGATTTCTAGTTAACATATTATATCTCAAACTTGTTAAGAAGCATGATCCATTTGGACATGCATCATTGTAAATCTATTTTAAATAGTATATAATTAAGAGGATCTATTTTTGAAATAACCATGGTCCTATTGTTTAACATGTAATGTCATAGTTTATAAGCTATGAAGACCTTAGCTAAATAATCTTTTTCAATGGGCATATAATTGTGCTCATATGTGACTAGTGTATAGATTAAATAATACAAAAAATTCTCCTTTCCATTATCATCATGTTGATCTAAAATTTCCCCCCAAGGCTTTGTTAGTGGTAGATAAATATAGTAATAATGTCTTTCCTACCATATGAGTAAATAAAATAGGTGGATTTTCTAGAAAAGAATTCAAATGTTGAATAGCTTTCTAGCATTTGGTATTTGAATTAAATATGATGCCTTTATTTAAAATATGTGTAAATGGGTGTCATTTGTCTACCAACTGAGAGTTGAAGCATCTAATAAGTTATATCTTACCCTTCAAACTATGGAGTTAATTCAAATTAGTTAGTGGTGGCATCCGGGTAATGGCTTATACTTTGGCTAGATCAACTTTAATACCTTGGTGAGACATAATGAAGCCAATTTTTTTGAAATAACTCCAAAAACACACATATTAGGATTGAGCCTGACTTTATTGGAAGCACAATCATTGAGACGGGGGGGGGGGGGGTGAATTAGTGATGCAAGTAAATTAACTTTATTTCCAATTAATTAAATTCTTAAACATTCAACTATAATCAATCATGAATCATGTAGACCATTAATTTCAATAAACAAAGAGATAATGTAAGATCAAATCACATAACACATTAACTATGTGGGAAACCCACATGGGGAATAAAACCCACTCTCAATCCTAAAAATGCATGGACTACTTATCCTATAAGATGATAAAAAAATGAGACTTTAGTGAATTACACAATTCAAAATTATCACCAACTCCTAAATATGACAAGCACCAACTAACAAGGAGGCTACAACCTCCTAGGAGATCAAGCACCAACTCAAACACCTCCAAACTAATCTCCACCTCTGATATGATATATTCAAAACTTAATGATGGTATTATTTGATATTATAAACAATATTTCACTTTTGAATATTCATACAAACCCTCATTCCAAACCTTGCATCCAAAACATGAAAATAAAATCCTCAAATGTCTTTTTCTTGCTTTCACAAAGACCCCTGTAAAAATTACACAAACACTTGCAATAACATCAAAAAAATATGTTGAGATTATTATCACCTCTCTCAGATCCAAAACCTATACACAAATATATCACCAAGTCCTCTTCTAATTTGTCAAATTTTTCAATTAATTACTCATGTATCTCTACACAAAAAATTCTCATACACAATGCATATGAGCTTGAATCCACTCAAAATATGCTCATTACCTTTAGTATGGATGTACGACCTAAAATAACATATTTATTCTCTAATTATGAAAACTTTCATCCCCTATTTCATCTTTTAAAATCAATTTATGATTCAATCCACTCTTCCATTTTCACAACCACTCAACCACACTCACACACTTACTTGCATGTCTCACTTTATACCCAAAAAGGGAATAAAACTTCTTATATATATACCACACACTTTCATGGTTCGAAAATATCTATTTTACAAACATGGATCAAATAAAAATATCATAATATAAACTAATCATACATTCCATATTCATCCATTAGGTTTTTCATGCTTCAAAAGGCTCAAACCCCACACATAGTCGAACCTTCACCTTTGAATTTGCTCTTTTGAAGAATCTACAAGATCACCATCTTCTTGGTTAGACAAGAGACATTTATTAACCATTTAAGGGTTATAACCAACTTAAAAAAATATAGACATCACCATCATATGTCTTTCAAAACATTTTATATCTCACCCTTAAGTAACCATAACTTTCTATTAGGCCTAAGTGGCCCATTTAGGTCTCATGAAGACCTATTCATCTTTTCAACACTACAATGAGACAAGTAGAAAAAAATACCACTTAAAATAAAATTTATCCATTAAATATGACCATTAATACACCCTAAAGTGATAATATCCACAACTACACACTTCTAAAACATTCGCTCACCTTATGAACCTCCATTAGGTCTTAAAGACCTATCAGGCCTAACTAGCCCAAAAACATTGTCTTCACTAAAAAGGTTAAAACTAACTAAATATAGAATTTAAATGTACAATAAACATATTTATAGAAATATTAATAACTTATTAACATTATAAAATATGTAATTAACCTTAATTCATCCACCTAAGGCTCATAAACACTTCTTTAAGAAACCCACTCAGATCTGCAATAAATACATTCAACAACAATCAACTTTGATCTATAATAAATTAACTTGTAATAAATTTAAAGACCCTAAATAAATTTTATAATCATATATAAGAATTATAATTCATATTTTATTTTTATACCAATGATATCTGATCAATACATTGTCCTATACAATCACTTCTTTGCATTCTGGTTTATTCAGAAAAAACACCATCAACAACATCCAACTTTTGTCAACCATATATGAATATGTATGAAAATTAAAGATATTAAATTTAATTTTTTGGTACCTCATTATATCATATACCAATTTTTTTAAATTTCATCCTAAAATTCTACCTCCATCAGAAGATATATCAAGAACACTATATACTGGTCCTTTCTTCACTAGATATTAAAAATTTGGCTAAGTATGGAACCAATAAAATCTGCCAACTTTTCACTACTATTAATTTTGACTCACACATAATAAATAATTTAAAATTGTAAAATATAAAATATGTACAATTTTTAAAACACCCATATAAACATATTCCTCTACTCTTCCATATGCACAAATTCTGATGTAATCAATCTTCTTACTCAACACAAATCTATCACAAGACCACATATGCCTAGATGAACACAATGAAGCACCATATGAATTACGCTCATCAAAATTATTATATAAATTATTTAAAATATCTTATATTACCAATAACACATTATAAATACCTTAGAGTCATCCCTACTCACTGATTAGGCCTTCCAATTCCACTTCTCACTCTTATTGGGTTTTCTCACTCATTGCACCCTTTCCTTCATATCAACTAGGAAACTTTGAGGGCCTAGATATTTGACATAGATAAATGAATATTCATAAAAATTTTAATTAATTATTTATGAAATTAATTAAATTCATCTCACAACCATTGTTTTCCCTGGTCACTTTTACAAATTTCTCTCAAAAATAAAAACACTGTTAAGAAACACTTTTTTGTCAAACACACAAATAGTCAAGTCTAATAAAACACATCATCAGAAGAATAGATGAGTCATATAAAAATTAAAATAATTATCCTATCCATCCACCACCTTATTTATTATCTACAAAAAATATCTTTCATATCAGGTCCAAGACAAGCCTTTTTGCACATAAAAACCTACTTACTTTATTAACAATTATTCATAAAGAATAGAGCCTAAATCCATGAAATAAATCTTGTAAAAACTTATTAAAAAACTTCATAAACATCTCAAAAATTCTCATCTCCACATGAAAATTATACATGAGCTTATTAAAATAAGAATTTTCCTCTCGGGCTCACAATGCACCATTAGAGCACCCTCTAAAGCACATGAAGACATGTCTAAATTTCTCACTCATCCTCTAACTTGTTATAAAAATTTGTAGTTTATAATACCTATTAGACATAAATTACAACATTTACCATCAATATCCAAAAATACTTTATATTCACATAGTCCTTCAAATATCCTTCGTAGTGTTGTTGGATGATCAACATTGGTCTTTGATCTACCTACATTGACATAATATTCAACAATGTCATGCATAATATCATGAAATATGATAGTAATGGATATTTTATATATGTCCCCAACATATTTTAGACTAAATGGTATAACTTGATAATATAACATTCCCCATGGTGTGGTAAATGTAATTTTATGTTGGCCTTTTGGGGTAATCCAAATCTAGTTGTACCCTAAAAATACATCCATCAATGAAATCATTTCATAACCCTCTATGGAGTCAACTATCATGTCATTGTTCAGTAGATGAAAGTCATATTTTGTATAGGCCTTGTTTATGTCTCTAAAATTAGTATATATTTTGATTCCTTCTAGCTTCGTGCTTATTGGTACAACATACAAGATCCAATCTAAGTAGTCAATCGATCGAATACATCCTAATTCCAAGATTTTTTCCAACTCTTTATTCACTAATAATATAATACAAGGATGCATCTTGCATAATTTTTTTTTATAGGTTTGGCATCAACATGTACCACAAGGTGGTACAAAACCATGGTGGGGTCTAAACCTGACATGTTAGAGTAGGCCCATGAAAATATATCAAAAAATTTCCTTAGAAGGGTTATAAAGATGTCACATTCCTATTAAGTGAGGGATGCACCTAATTTTATCCAATTTGGGTCATCTAGAGTTTTGATGTTAACTTATATATTTTCCTCCATAAGAAGTGTTGAACCATCTTCTAAAATGGTTAACAAAGACTTGAATTTGCTAGCAACATCAGAGTCCTATGTTAGGATTGGATCCTTAAGTTCTTCGAGATATGAGGAATCAAAATATCACAATGGTAGGGATGGCCATGTGACAAACACAATTACAAACTTATATGATTTTATCAAAATCTTTCTACTCTTCAAAATTGAACTTGAAATCATAAGCAAGTTCATCATTATTGGTCCCCTGATCTATGTTTGAGGAAGGTTGAACACCCCCATCTAATGGTACTTGAAATAGGATTTCACAACTAGACTAGGCTTTCTTTTGACTTTTTCCCTGGTCCAAAAGTTCCAAAAAAATGTTTTCACTTTGGGACCTAAATGTTTTGTTTAATTATTTGTGTCTAAGTGTGTTCACCTATCGACCAAAAGAGGCTTTAGGATCTAAATTTATTGATAACCCTTGTTTTTGGTCTCCCAATGGAACATTATCCCTTAAGCCTAGAAAATCACAAAATGCCTAATCATTTTAAAACTTATTGACTGACACTATTAATTATTATTGGTCCCAGTCTATAAGTTAAGGATAATATAAAGGAAGTGGATTATGGAAAATAACTATTATAAGGGTAAAAATGGCATTGGTATTGACCAAGTCATTAAAATGGATATGATTGGACTCTGCTTCATTGTTATCATCATCATCATCATCATGATCATCACTAGTTATTGATGTTTAACATGAATAAGGTAAATGGGGTCACCCTTAGGTGGTTTAAATATAAGACCATATGTTCCTTTGTATTGAGTGGTAGAAATTGGCTCAAGTAAAACCTATTGATTTATCCCAAGGCCTCTTCTTTCATACACATGTTTCTCCATGATTTTGTTTGAAATGGGATACTTGGAATTTAGGTAACAGTTAGCTAGTTTGTCATTTTACAACTAGAATTCATCATCTATAAGTGGGTATTATTCTTAGGTAGTGGCTAGTATGAAAATGATAGGCACTAGAATATGCATTTTGCCTTTTCCTTTTTTTTTGCCATTCCATGCAAGGTGGTTTGGCTTTAGGTCTTCTAATGGACTTGGGGTTTTATGGAAGATTAGTAATATGGAATGTATCATGGGTCAAATATTATCTTGGAATATTAGATGAGATGGTATAATGATTGGAAATTTTAGGAGGTGACATGTGGGAAAGTAGATCAAGTGTATTAGGGTTAATACAATTGGCCTCTAGTAAATCAACAAGTATTTCTTTCCCCTTGTCCTTCTTGGTAATTAGTTCAATCCAAAATAGTATTTATATATTTGGTACTCAACCTCCAAATGTTTTCAATTCATATGGTGTAAATATCCATAAATAGTAACCTCCATACATGAATGGTAAAACCTTATATACTAGTGCAATTTTGAAGGTGTTCCATGAATTTCATGTATCCATGGTTTACCCAAAAGCACATTATATGATAAATCAAGGTCTAACACATGGCATAATGTATCATGGGTCAAAGTCCCAATGATGATTAACAAGTTGATGGTGCCCTGAGATTCCTGCACTTTATTTTCATAGGCCTTGATGGTGATCATTTTTGGTTAGAGATTGGTTGTGGTGTACCTGAAAATCTTGATGAGTTTTAGAGACAAAATATTTAGACTCTATCCATTGTTTATGATGACATATTTAAATTTATGTTGTGTTATGAAAACTTTGATGTACAATAGATTATTATACAAAGAGCCAAGAGATGACATATCACTTTGGTCAAAGGTTAATTATTGGCCTAGGGGTAGATGTTCAACCAAAGCTTGGAATTTATCTAGAGATATGTCATTAAGTACTTGGGATTGGATAAGGAACTCTATCAAGATATTAGTTTGGATTATGGATGTACATAATAAATATAAAATGGATATTTATGTGGGTGTCTTTTATAATTATTCCATAATATAGAACATCTTTTCTTGTACATCAGTAAATGGATTATTCCTAGCCAAAATGGTTGGTTGGATGGGTGAAGTGGTAGATGGTTATGGACCTAGGATTGTAATATTTGATCTTCAATTTATGATTACATAATAAGGATTAGATACAAGACCATTGTTACTAACAAATGATGATGGTGGGGGGCCAGATAGGTTAAGCCTCAGTTGTTGGTGGACTTGTGCATGGTCATGGGTCAATAATGAGTTATTGATATTAGGTCTAAAAGTGGTAATCCATACTTGTTGGTGTACCTATATGTATTCCTAGGTTAAAGAAGGATCATTAACATGGGTTGGTTGGTTTTAATTGATTAGTATTGGTCTCATTTGATTGATATTTGGTCTCAGATTGATGGAGATGGTGGAAATGTGACCTCTTGTAATATGGCCTACAACCTTCTTATACTCATGTGTAACTATGTGGTAGGTTTATTGATTGTTGGAATTATTTTAGCCTTGGTTCCATCCATTTGGTTAACATTGGTTCTGCTACTAATTTTGTTGGTTCTATAATGGTTGTTGATACTGTTATTATTGTTGTGTTGTGGAAAGGGGTTTTGATAAATACTAAGGTTTTGATTCGATGTGAAGGATCCATTATCCAACATGATCTCCCTTTTTCCAAAATATTTTCAATAAAATGTTTATTTTGCACATAATGTCACATATTATGTTCATTAACCCATTGATACTTGCATAATTCATTTTCTCAGTACTGATCTGGATAAGGAATGCCCTTAGGATAATGTTTTAGAATAGGCTAGCTAATTAGATTAACAATAGAAATCTTGAAAAACATGGATTTAGTAGGTTTTCCAAGGTCACTAAAAATATGATGAGTATGTATATTTCTCATTGGAGGAGGGGTTTACAAAGGCAAAGGTTATTGTATTTGTTATAATGGTCTAGGTTGTTGTGCTAGTTACATTTGTTGAAGAATTTATTGGTTAGGATTAATTTTCAAATGTGGTATAGGTTAAACAGACCATGTTTGCACCATTTGGACATGACATGACTTGGTTACTCCATTCTCCATAATTTTTTTGTTGTGATTAAACTACTTGGGTTTATCATAATTGTTGGCCTCTACTGGTTTTAACATTTAGACTTGGACATGGTTTTGATTTTAGTTTTGGCCATTTCATTATTTTGTTGTTTAGTTTTGATTTGATGAGGTAAGCTTTATGATCCTTTTTTTAATAAGGGCTTTTTCAATCAACAAACCTTTATCAATGATCTCCTTAAAAGTGTGTGCAAACTATAGTTTTAGGTGGTAATATATATCACTATGTAAATTCTTGGTAAACATAGTGGTTAATTGCTTGTTTGGTAAACTATGGGTGAATATTTTGGCAAGTTATCTCCATCATTGTATATAACTTTTAAATCTTTCATCAAAATTTTATTTAGCTTGCATCAAATCTACCAATGAAATATCATGCTCAAGATTGTGGGAGAAGTGTTTCACAAACTTGTTTAAAATATCATCAAAATCAAAAACTAAATTCTTAGGCAATTTTAGAAACCACTCCAAAGCTTGTCCTACTAGACTCCTTATAAATAACAGTAGGAGGTATATATCACTATAGGCCATTGGTTGGCAAACAACAAATAATTATGTTAAATGGGCCTTAAGATCTCCTTTACCCTTATATTTGTCAAACTTTTGTGGTTTATACCCTGGAGGAAATGGTATCTATAGATACTCTATGTTAAAAGGGTAGGAACACATGTCATCCAATTTAAAATTTCTGGTTTGTTTCCTAGCTTGGATGGTGTAAATTGCATCCTTAATTTATTGTAGTTCTTGGGCTAGGAAATTAGAGGGAACATTAGTTTGAGGTCGAGGTTGAGTGGTAAAAAGTGGATTAATTTGGTTGGGTTATATTGGAGTCATAGTTTGTTTTGTAATTTTGGTTTGGTTAGGGAATTGACTATGACTATGCATTCACAGATTAGGATGTGATTCTTGGAATTGTAGTGTTGCAGTGCAATATTTTGGTTAGGATTTGGTATATGGGCTTGGTTTTGGGGAAATTATGGTTGAGATGGAAGGATATGGATGGGAGTGAAATACTATTCCTATCGATCTTTATTAAGGAATTACTATTGATTATTCAAACTTATCTGACTAAAGGGAACTTGTGAACCAAGGCCCTAACATTGAGTTTGTGGCACATTAGGCAATTATTGTCTAATCAGTACTTATGGAAAATTAGAACCTATTGGTTGCATTAATCCATGTTGGGAAGTAGATTCATGTTGAAGGTTCAAAATTTTTTATGACTAATACTCATACACTATTAAGTAGACATTGTTTGTGTTTATAACGGTATGTTTGTTTGAGACTTAGGAGATATGTTCATTACTACCTAGCGAGGTGGAACATTGGTTACCCAATGTTGAGGTGGTAGGATGATTTTAATAAAATTTATAGGTATGTTAAATTATGCCTATGGTTTTATAAAATTAATCATCACTTATTGTGTTGGAGTAATATTCATCACATTTTTTTGAGGAATGACATTGGATATTACTTGACTACTTAATCTTTGTGATAGTATGTTAGAAGAAGTAGTTAGTTGAGGATTAATGGTAGATATTTATGGTTGGGAGGTATAATTTACTACCCCCTAAATTTTAAAACTACTTGTGGTGTTAATTAAATTCACATTTTTTTGTGGACTTATTTTTTGTGTGTTTACCCCACGTTGGTTTAGATTGGATGATACTTACATATTGTCCACTATGTTTGGATAACTATTTTAGGTAGAATAAAAATATAATTATTACATAGATGGGGAATTGAACATGTATCCAATTGAAGTGATTTATTTGGATGGGTCTCTACCCTAATTTTCTTAGCTTGTCAACTCGATAACAGGAGAATTTGACATGGTCATGTAGTTAAAGTTGCATGTTAAGTTTAGATAGGTTTGGTATGTTGTTTACATCTATATGAAGTGTTATTCAAAGACTCATTTCCCTATTAAAATCATATGAGGGTCCTATTATGGCATTGGCACTAGATCTTGAAGATTTTTAGAAGAGGGATGTTCATTGTTTTGATTATATTGTATGTTGTAAGGCACTCTTACTAGACTTAGAAAATTTTCATGGGGAAAGTCCACTATAAAATTAGACCCTACTTCTCTATCTCTAATTAATAATTTTTCTTTGCTCAAAATTAAGTGATGATAAAGAAAATAAGGGTCATAAGCTGATGACATTATAACATAGCATGGTTACTATTGGACTTGTTCTACAACCAAAGGTATGCTAGCTAGGTATTGTTCTATTTCATCTTGGTATTACTTTGAGTATGGAGGAATTTTGACCAAATAATGGGCCAAAGGATCATGGATTTGTTCCCCCATTTGACTGTTGTAAGGTGGATACAGATCCATCTCAAAAATGGCATCATCTACATAGGGGTCTTGAACAAAGTCTTCTTGTGGAACCACATTACTATACCTTGGATTTTACATGATGACACTACTAGTATAGTGTGACATGTTTGAATCAATGGTGAATGCTTCATGACAAAATGGGTTAGAGTTATACAAAATCTAAAAAATAATATCTAAAAAGACAAGGTATAAACTTGATACAACGTAGTCAAAGGATGGAGATGTATTTCCAAAAATGTCTATGAAAAAACTTGGTATAAAACAACCTAACATCAAATGTATAATGTTAAATGTCTCACACATAAAAAATCAAGTAGATGAACTAAAATTAGAATACCAAACTCTAGGTTCAAAGTATTCCAAACAAGTCTTAATCTAGGAAAATAATTGTTACTACATCTTTTGTCCAAATGTGGAATCCAAATCTAGGTCAAAAAAAGGCATGTGCTAGGAATTTTGAAAAAAAAAATATAGACTTAAAAATAAGGTGAGATATTTAATCTAACAAATCTGAAACACTTTGGCATAAACTAGGCATTTGAATTTAGACATAAACTTGAACCAAATTAGCATAAGGCATGAAATAAAAGGCACTTGGAGATAGAATATCTTATCCAAAATAAAGGCATAAACAATATTTTTCAAATTGGGTAAATAATTAACCTAAGTTACACAACCCAATAGAGAAATATTAGTGTCTAGTCCCAAATTAGATAAGGCATAAATAGAAATCAGTGAATGTTTGGATTTGAAATTGTCAAGGTTAATTAAAAACTCAACTTAAGAAAACTAAAAAATAAACTTTCTTTGATCAATAAAATAGACAAAGGTGATTGGCATAATGACACTAGATAAAGATCCAAAAGGCAAACATGGATTGGTTAAAAAATTGGACTCTAAATGAAACAAGTTTATTAAATGAATTGATTAGCATAATGGTGTTATCACTATCTAAAGGTGTGATTGGTGGTTTTTTTCAAGAATCCAAGGCATAATAATTGAAATTATTTGGGTAGCATAACATTACCCATTTCAATAAAATGACACACACAACATTTTCAACAAAAATTTCAAGGCAAAGGTATGATGTCAAATGGATGGCATAATGCCTTGTCAAACAATGGAGTGATATAGACACAAAAATCATTTTTGATGTGGTATAAACAAATAAATGGTTTTTAGACTCAAATACTAACTAAGTAAAGGAATAAATGATAAAATACAACTAAGTATAATGTCTAAAGCCCTAAAACTGACAGTGTCGCATCATATCACTAAATTCTATATATACACATGTTATTGGGAGGATTTTAAGTGTTAATCCAAAAATAAAAGTGCATGAAGTAGTAGGTTTTTTACACCCTCTTGTCCCAAGATATTTTACAGTGACATGGAATTTAGAGTTACTCACCCTGCATCTAAAATATGTCTGTGGCAAGTGGGGTTGTTTTAAAACCAAATTTTTGATTATCTAGATGGTCCCAAGTATGGTTAACACTAGAGATGCCTCACATAAATTGATTTAATACTAGATAAATTATTATGCAAGGGTCT
The DNA here is from genome assembly GCA_037957365.1 of Torreya grandis. Lineage (NCBI taxonomy): Eukaryota > Viridiplantae > Streptophyta > Pinopsida > Cupressales > Taxaceae > Torreya > Torreya grandis. Next base: position 103,473 of record JARHVA010007420.1, read on the forward strand.
ATTCTTTTGCATAGTGATTCTATTTGTGTAATTATTAGTGGAATCCCCTCGTTAGCTAGACCTAACTTGGGTTTTCCTTATGATTGGAGAGTCTAGCTACTCAACCCCTTTGGAAATCAAAATATATGTGCCCTAATTTATATACCCCACCATGGAGTGGGGTTGGTAAAATTATGGGAGATGAAACCCTAGGTAAAAACACACCTAAATAACTCATGATGAGGTTATTAACTCTTGTTCATAAGCCAAATTACATATAAATAAATGACTAGTGAAAAGACTTTAAGGTCATGTTCAGATCACCCAAACCATACAAATTTGAGGAGAGCCTTAATGATGTTATTTTCACACCTTTAGAAAAGGAAAAAAATGAAAAGAAAGAGTGATTTTTGTCACTCAAGTTCCCTAAAGGGGATTGGGAGAGAGTATACATGCATCAATTGGTTTGCAAAAATAAACAACTCTACACAAACAAGGCATAAAATGAATGTTCTCAAAAGCATGTAACTAAGTGATTAAAGTTCATTTTTAATGGACCAAAATGAGATGCTTATGGAATTTGGCCCCTTATCCTTAGTTGAAAACTTGTAAAAAATTTCATAAACAATCTAAGAATAAAAACAACTAAATTTATTTTAAACACCAAACAAAATGTTCAAGACTTAACCACTTTCAAATTTGTACCTCCTTCCTACTTAGGTCATGCAATTTTTAGAGGGTTTTTGAGATTTTTTGAAATATTTATGCAAATTTAAGGTAAACTAATAACATATTCCAAAAAATTAGGAGAAAACATGTGGTTTTAAAAAATTCATCCAAAATAGAGTTTGGATTACCCCAAATAAAGCTCTAAAAGATGGTTTATTAGTCTCAGGTATACACACAATGCAAAAATGCAATTGCAAGTGAAAAAATGCAAACATAACTACAAAACCATAAATTTAATTGAAAAAACACAACTGCACCTATAAAACCACAATTTTAAGTGCAAAAATGCAATTGTACCTATAAAATTACAACTATAAGTGCAAAACCACAACTGTACCTACAAAATCATAACTATAAGTGCAAAACCATAATTGTACCTACAAAACCACAACTACAAGTGAAAAATGCAACTTTAAGTGCAAAAATGCAATTTCAAGTGAAAAAATGAAACTTCAAGTGCAAAAAATTAACTATGTGAGTTATAATATTGTTGTCTGAAGAGCAAAACCATGATTATACAGGGCAAACTTCTAGAAACACATCTCTTGGCCTTCAATTTGTACCTATTTTGGTTAGAAAGCTTAAAATTTTACATAAAAATAATTAGTATAATGGTCTTAAAGGCTTTAGTAGTAACTTTTTTGTGTGCATGTCCCACCAAGCATGCCATTTGTGATCATAGGAGTCCAATAAGGGAGGTTAGATCAAGTGCTAGTTCAAACAAAAAAAAAAAAACTCATTAACACTAACACTTACCAGCCTAGATCTTAGGGGTGAGCTTAGTTAACAAAATATAAAAGGAAACAAAACTAAAATGTAAATATCATAAATCCTTACCTTATTTGGGATCTCTAAATTCATTGTTGAGTAGCTTTCTCAGTTTGTGCTTTAAAGAGTCTTGTGCAACGGAGGTTAGTAGATCCTTCTCTCCTTAGCACCATTGTGGCTTGTGTTGGGTTTGGCTCAATATTTTTGAATTATAAAATTATTGATATGAATCTCATGTAATAAAAAATAAATTATAAATCTTTAATTTCTAAGCTTAGAAGTCAATTATGCATGATAACTTTGCACTAATATAGCTTAAAATTCAATAGGCAAGGCATTGTATTTATAGAAAATAGATTTAACCCCAACCCAAGGTGAGTTAAGGTTGAGTTTAAATGTGGAATGAGTTTAAACCTACCCTAAGTGAGTCAATAGTGACCTTAATAGAGTTAATATTTTTCAAGAAAAAATTATTTGTAATGAATAGGCATGGGTCTCCAAAATGAGATATTTTAGGATATTTCCAAAGAGCTTGACAACTCACAAAGGTCATGATGAAAGACTAGGATATTTGCATTTTTCAATTTCATTTTTATTTATTCATTAATTGCACATGAATAATTCAAATAGGCTCTTAAATTTTTTTAGCTTGTTAATTAATTCTTATTATCCATTTACCTCTTTCATTATTTCATTTTTGTTCATGTGCCCTACTTAATAGGTTTATAGTCCAAATTGATTTTTATGATGCCTCAAGATGATTAGGGATGAATCCATGAGAGGTTATTATTTAATACAATAATATACCCTAATTAGGGATGTCTCAACATAATTTTAAGCTTTGATAAATGATGCATAAGCAAATTTGGGTCGTTTAATAATTATTAGGCTTAATTTGTAATAGTTGGTAGGAATCAATCTGAATTCTAGTCGAAATCTAGTTGTACCAATTTTAGGTGTCTACAATAAGGCCATTGATGTGATGTATGACACAGAGGATTCAATTTGTAAATTTTCATGTTAGGCAATGGATTACCAATATAAACCTCTTCTCATTCAATAGGTGTAGGATAAATGCAAAGAGGTGATTAAGAAGGAATCAACACAAGATGCAAATTTAACCTTAGATTCCATCCATTGATTTATCAAATACCAAAATACACTTGATTAGATGGGGAAGGATATCTAAGTATGTATATCTTCTTCCAAATAACTATCTAAGGTAACAAAAGAATGTGATATCAACAATATTTACATATTATTTATGAAGAACACCTACAAGATATATTCAAAATATTTGATGCTTTTATCAATAAGATACAAGTCAAAAAGGACAAGGAATCCTCAAAAATTATTGTTATGGATTGATTATTTAATTATTTGAAAAATATTTTCAATAAACTATAAATTTTGTAAGATACATTGTAAAGTTGTAAGTTGTAAATTGCAACTATCATTTTGGTAGCTCTTAACTTTAATTTGAAAAAGAGTTACTTGTAATTTTAAATTATCTTTTTTTCAAACTTTAGTTGAAAAGGTGAAACTTGTATTTCACACTTTTATTTTCTGACAAGTTGAATGGATTTAGTTTTAAAAGCTCACATTGTAATTTGTATATCCCTTTTTGTCAAGTTGAATGACTAAAAAGTTATAACAGTCTCAATTGCAAATTGCAATTTAGGTTTTAAAATTTTAATTTTAAAATATCTAAATATAAAAAAGCATTCAATTTTTGATCAAGTCATGAAGTTCATTTTGGCACCCAATTTCTTAGGAGATATTTATTCAACATAGCTCAAGGAGAGATGGTTTGACTTAAAGACTCTAACGTATTTTTCTTCTCTTTCAACACTTGAAAAAGCACCCAACCATTTTAGAGTCCTCTTCTTCCTTATACCCCACCAAAGATGCCTTTTCGAGATGGGAATGATGACATTTATATGGAGATTTCATGATTTATTGCTCCAAAATTGAGTGTAAGAGTTTTTGACTTATTATCTCTGAAGGAAGTGATTTTTTGTATAAATATGGGTTTCCTACATAGACCATGGATATTTTTTTTGATAGATAAAGTTTTCTACCTTTGAGGAATTTATCTACATGCTATAACCTAGAGAATACTAATATACTAAAGTTTTGCCTTCCTTAGTTTGTGCTATCTTTATGTATGTACATATTTTATTACATTTATGAATTATATAAGTCTCCTTTTCAATCATATAAGATCATATGTGGTACTCATACTACCTTTTTGAAATTTTGTTGATGAAAAATTGAGAACTTTACTCCTTGTTTGATAAAATACCAAATGTTACATTTGATTTCATACTCATGTAAGATTGTGCTTAAATATATTTCAACATATTATTAATCAACTATGTTAAATCAAAGAAATATTTAATTTACACTAGAACTCTTTGGTGCATCACCATTTTCTAGTTTTAATACTCCTAAACTCTTTTAATCACAATTTAAAACCCTAGTTTGTAGCAAGATCACTAAGAAATCTATAATTTGAAGTGAACTGCTCATATATCAATTGCACTAAACTTAGTGAAAGGAAGATGACCTTCTCCAAAAGTTCATGTCAATTTTTCAAGGTTGCACAACTTGGAGTTGATCCCATTGTGTCATTAGATTCATCACATACTACAGTTATCACAACACAAAATGGGTGTAAAATCTAATTGATAATAGTTTATGGCATACCCAATGGGACTTGAAGATCATAGCTAATAAATTAGTACTATTATTAGCACGAATTTTGAAAGCCTCATATACATTTAAAGAGAACCTGTTGACTTTTTTGGATTACAAATTTAAGAAATCCACATTTATGTATTCCAAAGATATAGACAAGGTCATTTATTAAAGGTAAGTAGACTAAGCTACAAGAATTGTCTTTTCCTTATAAAAATAAATCAAGATTATTTATACTTAACTCTATAGAAAATCCTATAAATATATATGCATCTCCCACAAATACCCATAGTTGATTGATACCTCCCACTATGGCCTAAACAAATTAGAATTTTGTACCATTTAAAGTAGGCAGTCCACTTATGTTGGCCCAGTATGATGATATACCCAGTTTGACCTTAAAAAGTATTCCATATTTTACTAATGAAACTTATACCACACCCATTGAACACATTTAAGATGTTGATTACATTAGTTTGGTTCATAATATTGCATAAGAAAATGTTGCTATAAGACTTCTTACCTCATCATTTAAGGGTAAAGCATTATAGTGATATAGATATCTAATTCCCAGGTCCATCCATATTTGGGATGATCTAGGGTCTATCATATACATATAATTCAATTATAAGAGTGACCATCTCTCACTATTTGAGAAACTAACCACCATTAAATGGGATCCCCATGAGTTTAATTTTTGCTTTCAAAATACATGGAATAAAATATATTTGTTGGTTAACCATCCCTGAACAGTGCTTTCTTGTACTATTTGAGAGATTTAAATAGTGATATATCTATCATGATCTAGTCAATGGGTTGCATAACACTCCCTAATTCTTCCAACATTGAAATAAGAGACAAAAATTGCGTCTTTCAAGCTGGGAAAGTTTCCCCTCAACCTTGAATGCTATTATTCCTAGAGTTGCCTCCCACACAACCCATTGTATCCCCAATTCCCATAACAAGCAATTATCTAACTTCATGTCTTATCCCTTTTGATGATTTCTATGAAGTTAAGTGATTACTTAAAATATTTGTCAATGAATTGGTAGCCATGAAAAGGCAATAGTCCAAAAATTATAGGCCTTATCAACCAAATAACCAGGCATATCAATCTAATAGGTAGCCATACTAAGGTAATTATTAACTCCAAAGTCAAATCATGTAAGTAAAAACCTTAAATATTTTTTCTCTACCTAAACTATTACTTTTTAAGGCCATCATTCCTATTTATAACAAATTGGCCCAAGAATATGAGTGGTGTTATCATTTTGATCAACCACATAATCAAAATACATTTCCTCATGGATTCATTAAGCATATCAAACCCCCAAGGGTAATAATAGGAAACTACTAATGATTAGGAATAGGTATAATTGCCTATTCAAAATGAGATCACTCTTTTGAATTGGCAAGAAGAAGATGTTTAAATCATAAACTAAGATGAGGCACTAACCAATGGTGGTAGTTTAATGGTAAAAATACATGCTCTAAGAAGAGGGAAATAGAAGGTGATGAACCCCCCAAGGTTGATTAGGATATAATTTATAAATTTGTATAAGAGTTAAAAATAAAGATAATTCAAAATCCACCCAATGTGTTGATGGGTCAGCTAAAGTCAAAAAATTTGACCCCAAATCTCATAAAAGAAGACGTAGCTCCTACTAAGGCACAAAAAAAGGTTGGTAACATTTATTTTAGTATTTTAGAATAAATGAAAAGGACTAACTTGAATTCTACCATATGGGTAGCACTGTTTATCTTAACATAGAGGGATTTACTTCAAAAAGCTTTTAAAAAATTCTAATAAATATAGAAGGTCTTAGTCAAGGAACCTAATACTACGGTTAACTTGTGTCAACCTCAAATGGACACAAAAGTAAGTAAAAATGGAAAGCCTCCCTATTTTTACCTTTCCCTCATACTTAGAAATAATCTTGTACATAACTATATGATAGACTCTAGGGCTAGTATCTCTATTATGCCTAAGAAAATAGTGGATGCCTTGGGTGTTAATTACACACCTATCATAAAAGGTGTAGTTCAAGTGGATGGAACTATTGTCAAAATAGTTGGTATTATTAAAGGTGTAAACCTTACCATCCATGCATGTCCAAGTTTATCCATATCTCAAGACATCTTGGTTATTAACCTTCCCCCTTATTTTTTTATCTACCTTTCCTAAGACTTTAAAACAAAAATGGGAGGATACCTATCTCTTGATTGGTCACATATGTTGTTAAAGACAAGATATGGGACTAAAGTGAGCATAAGATCTAAACCAATTGCTAAAAAAAATATTTAACCATACACTCTTATCCCTATGGATACGAATTGCACATTGCAAGACTAATAAGAGGAACTTGACCATGAAGGTACAATACTCATTGAATAAACCCCAAACGCTCACCTTAATGAATGAGGAGAAACTCTCTAGTTTGATCCTTATGATTATGTTACGGAAAAAAGGTTGGGTATGCATTACATCCATAAATATGATGCAATCATCCCAAATCTTATGAAACCAATTGAAGATCATAAAAGAATATGACAACTACACATTGATAGCTCAAGGAGTAGGAATGGTGTAGGTATTGGTATTGTTTTGGTCTCTCCCTAAAAGGAGATTTATTTTTATTCCTTTATAATTCAATTTAGCTACACTAATAATGTGCCTAAATATGAAGCATTGATTCAAGGTATCCAGTTGGACAAAGAAATGGGAATTAATTCACTACAAGTATTCGGTGATAGTGAACTAGTCATTCACTAGGTAAGATCAAGAAGGACATAAATACTAACTTGTTGAGATCATATAAACATAGGGTTTGGGACCCGTTTTAAGATTTTATCTCTTTGAACATTCAAGTGATACTAAAAACACAAAATAAATATGTTGATTGCATGGTCTCAGTAGGTTCTCAATATAATCTACATGAAAAGATTAAGGAAAATAGCCAACATATAAAGATGATAGTGAGACCATCTATCCTTGATAATGCAACCAATTGGTAATTTTTTAATAATGATGAACAATTGTTAAATTTTTAAGAGATGATGCTAAATTCTCTAAAAAAAATTAATCAAGGTTCCAAGAATAGTATATGGAGCAAATGATTTAACTAAAGGATAATAAGTCACCTATGGGTCTTATTAATTTATAAAGTATTTTCAATTATGATGACTAGTTGAAGGGTGAGAAGAAAAATCTCACAATCAAGGAAGAAGACTATGATATAGTATTCATCTTAGAAGGCAAGGATTTAAAAATTGGAAAGGTATGTAACACCTCTGAAAAACATGATTTTATTGAATTATGTCAAGAATTTGATGATAACTTCACTTGGAGTTACAAATATCTAAGGGTTTTTAACATTATCCTAACCCAACACATAATAGAGATTAACCCAAATATTAAGGATATTACGTAAAAATAGAGGCTAATAAACCCAAAAATAGAGCCTTTGATGAAGAGTGAGTTGTCCCAGTTAATAGAAGCTAACATTATTTTTCCTATCAAACACTCATCTTGGGTTGCTAACTTGGTACCTATTAACAAAAGGAATGGTGAAATCAGGCTTTATGTAGATTTCTAGGACCTAAACAAGTCATCCTTGAAGAATCATTATCCACTTCCACCCATGGATTAAATCCTCCAAATAATAGCTAGATCTGAGAGGTTCTCCATTCTAGATGGTTATTATGGATATAACCTAATCATAGTTTTGGAATGTAACTAGTTCAAGACTGCTTTCACTACCAAATGGGGCATAAACACCTATAATAAGATGCCTTTCAATATAACTAATGCTAGTGTTACCTTCTAAAGGGCCATAGATATGGATTTCAATGGTTTAATCAATGAAATAATATTAGTGTATCTAGATGACATCATGATTTATTCAAAATATGTTGGTGACCACCTATATCACCTCAAGAAACTTTTTGAAAGGTGTAGAGAGTTTAGAGTTTTGCTCAATCCAAAGAAATGCGTATTTTTAGTTTAGGAAATGAACTTATTGGGACACATAATCTCAAAATAAGGTCTTGTAATATATCCAGAGAGGGTAAGTGTTATCTCTTAATAATCACTTCTTAGCCACAAAAAGGGGTTACAAAGTTTCTTGGGAAATATCAACTTCATAAGGAGGTTCGTTCTAAATTTTACCACCTTGGCCAAACCCCTTATTGTTATGCTTAAATAAGGGGTCAATTTTAGCTAGATAAGGGAAGTAAATATTAGTTTTGAATCCATTAAGAAGGTTATTTCTCAAGATCTAACCCTTGTAAATCCAAAATATGAGAATGTTTTCATTCTCTATGATTTCAAAGGGGAAGGAAACATATCAACTATTTTGATCCAATAGAATAAAGATCAGTTGGAATAACCCATAGCCTTTGTCAATCAATCCTTAAAGGATTATGAGTAAAGGTACAATTTTGTTGAGAAGAAAGTGTATGTAGTAATAAAATCTCTTAAAATATTTAGTCACATGCTCTCAAATAACAAGATTCATTTGATGGTTCTTCACCAAAGCATAAAGGACTTCTTATTGAGCTACGAAATAAATGAAAAGAGAGTAGGTAGAATCATGAAATTCATGGAATATGATGTGATCATTAGAATAAATAATATTATAAGAGGAAAAGGCTTATGTGAGAAGTTTGATTTTGACATTAGTATTACTGATGCAATATACATTCAATAGGAATTTCAATCAATAACTCTGCATCTACTCCATAACTAGATCAATGACATGACTACCTTGTTTCAAACTAGTGAATACCCTCCTAAGATCTATCAGTCTAAGAAAAGGTATTCTAATCTCCAATCTATTCATTATACTCTTATTGAATGGATATTGTTTAGGAAAGATATTAATGGATTTATGTTGAGGTGCATTGAGCATGATCAAGTCCCCAAAGTGTTTGAAGAGTTTCATGATGGCTCATTGGGTGGCCATTTCTTTGTAAGGACCACTTCCATAAAAATAATGAGGGAAGGATATTATTGCCTTGAAATATTAAAATATGTGAATATATGGGTGTAAAATTGTGAGAAATGTGCCTATTTTGTATGCAAGTAAAGATTGACTGCTCTTCCTCTCTAACCAATCCATGTTGATCAACCATTTGCTCAATGGGGATTAGATTTTATTGGAATGATCAATCCACCATCAAGTGTCAACCATAAATGAGTCTTTATAGTGACTAATTATTTCACTAGATGAATTGAAGTGGTTATATTGAAATATGCCATTGAATCATCTATTTTGGAATTCATGGACAATATTGTCACCAAAATTGGTGTTCCTTACACCATTATCTTAGACAATGCCAAATATTTTATGGTCACTCAAGTGAGTGATTGAGAAGAGAAAAATAAAATCAACTTGAAGACCTCATCCAATGATTAATCTCAATGAAATTTCTTGGTAGGATCCACCAACAAAAATATCATAAGGATCATTAAAAGAATAATGGAGTATAACCAGATGACCTGATACGCTAAGTTGAAATAAACACTTTGGGATGAAAAGATCACTCCCAAAAGATCAATTGGAAATTATCCATTAATTTTGGTCTATGAAAGGGAAGATAGAATTTTGTTGTTAATAGAGTTAAATTCTCTAGAACTCACTCACTAGTTATAATTAATTAAAGATGATGCAATGACTGTGTGGTTGGTAGAACTCATGGAGCTTGAATAAGTTAAGAACTAGTCAAGGCAAGTTTTAAAAGAAATTCAAGCTCAAGTAAAGAGGACTTTTGATAAGAAATAATACAAAAATATCTTAAATGAAGGAGACTTGGTTTTGAAATGGGATGCTGAAAGGGCCAAGCTAGGAAAGCATTCAAAGTTTGATGTAATATGGAATGGTCCATAAATCATAACCCAATGCAAAGGAGCCAATGCATTCTAGCTACCTAATCTTGATGTTTCAGATCTACCCACCATAGTCAATGGGATAAACCTAAAGGCATGCTTATAAGGTTGGAATTCTTTCCAAACATTTGTATATATTAGGATTAGTTAGTTTCCTACAAATAAGTGCTTTCACACATTCTACAACTCATTAGGAATTTTACTTCCTTAGTCATTTCAATTTTTTTTCTCTATTTTGTTTCTTGCTTATGAAATTACAAGTCCTATTTCTTCTCCAATTATGAAAATATAAAGTTTGAATGACTCCATGTTCAATGAACTAGAAGGCTAATAGGAAAGAATTGATTATTAGGAAATCACCCCACAAAGGTCACCAAAAATGTTTATATTTTTATGCCAAAAACCTTAAAACACCTTGTACATTAGAGGAGACCCATAATTTTTTTGAGAAAATATTTGAAATGAGCTAAATCTCATTTTACTAGAGATTTTTTTGCAATTTATAACTTTACAAAGTTGCAAAGTACACCCAAACCTCTACTTTCCCATTTACCATGTCCTTAGTAGGAATCAAAACTCGCATTACAATTTGTAACTTTACAAAGTGCAATGTCGAATCTGCTTCCCACTTTTCACCAAGAGCAAGTGGAGACCTAGATTTTATCTACATTTTGAATCTTTACAAAGTTACAAAGTATAATTGGGATATTTCTACGTACCTCCTAAACAACTTCTGCCTCCAAAACGCCTTAATGAAAAGTGGAGAATGAAAATCATATTACAAAATTATAAACTTGTAAATTTTCAAGGTGACTCTATAGACCCACTTCCCTACCTATTCATCCATCTACCACTATTGATCAATATGCTTAGAATTAATTTTAATTTTTGGTATATAATTTCGGTTTTATGTTATTAATTAAACATTGTGACCAAATCTATTTTTAGCCAAATGATATTGTGAACTAGAGATCAAATCCAAGGATGCCATGACCCAAACCAGACTTCCAAGATGACCTCCATTACCAATTTACAAATACTTTCACATGCATCCATGATATTCTTCTAAGTCACCTATATTTTCCTTTGGTATATGTCATATTATTTATAACCATTATTCTTTTCAGCAAATCTTAGGTTTTTTCTTGCCAAAATTTAAGGTGTTTCTTAGAATTGTTTAAAACATCATCATTTGATCATAAAATTTCTGGTTTTACATTCATATGTTAAAATATTCTTATTTAAATTTTCCAGACTATTGTGATTAACTTAGGTTTTCCCAAAAGTCTAGGGTCTTCATCAATCTTATTAAAATCAAGAATATTCCCAAAGAATCTGCACTCAGACCTAGATGGAAACATCTCTAGTTTTATCACCTTGAGTTCATCTCAAAGATTTAATTTGTAATTACAAATAATTTTTGCAACATCTAACCTCCACTAGAGATTTTAACTTGAGAAACACATAAAATACCCATGCAATTATAAGGTGAATATACCCTTTACTTTCACACCCTGAGTTCCCATCAGAGATCTAACTTTTAATTACAAACCATACCCTTGATGGATATTTAGTCAAACTTTACAAGTGCAACTAAAAATTAAAACTATACTGAAATATTTGGTTAGAATTTATAGTTATTATTTGACACTATATTCCCAATGGAGCTAAACCCTATAGAAGTATAGTAAAACCCCATCAAGTTAAAAGTGGGAAAATAACCTATAATTACAAGCCCAAAACCCAACCAACTCTCTAGATGGCTTCCCTAACTTATTTTACCTATACATATGTCTATAAAAGAGATTAAGTTTAATTCAAAGGGACCTAATTACCTTATATATTGGATTCAAACATTAATGAGATAACTGACATAGACCTAGGTCACACAAACCTAGTAGACTTTTTACTAGAGTCAATGTAGAATTCAAGAATGATTGGATTTAAAGAATTTATGATAGTGGTTTACCTTAAGATACAACCTTTCCACTCTCAATGCAAATCCTTGAGCTTGTGCTCACTATGGCTAAGCATTATGATGCAAAAAAGAGAGAAGTGGTAAATGATCAAGGAGAGAAGGTTCTGAGACTTGATCTAGATTTCATTGATAATGTGTTCTTGATCCTAAAATTTGAAAGCTACATAAAAATTACTCCTGATTCCTCTAAGAAATTCTAATAGTATAATACCTTAGCCTATTTATGGGTTATAAATAAATGATGGATTAAGACCCCTAATTATTTATCCACAAGAATTCATAAGACCTTAGTTAGGATGGACTTCAAAAATGAGGTAGGAGATATCATTATACTCTTAAATAGAGCTATAGTGAGCCCAAATTCAAATAAATACCAAGATTGGATGTATCAGTATATCCAAGTAATCCAATAGAATAAGAAATACATTCATTGGGCCTAATTGATCAGTTATTATATTAATAGATAGTTGATGGAGGTTCAAACTAGTAGAAAATTTTGCATGATTTCCTACCTCATCTATGTTTTATCAAGAGCAAGGGCATTACCAAGATTAAACACAGTGCCAAATCAAATTAATAAGTTTTATAACTACTATCCTAACCTCAATTTTGAGGGGAGTAAATAGTAATGTAGGAGAGTTAATGATGCATTCATCTACTGCATCATAAACATGTTTGAATAGGATCTAGGGAGGATAATGTTCTATGATGCTATAACAACATAAATAGAAAATTAGGGACCATAATTTATTTATTTCCCCACATATTCATACATAAGATTTTTATGGTTCTAGTGAGTGTCCTTACACCCTTCCTAGATATGTAAGTGACAAATGGGCCTTAATGGAACTTACGATACAACTAGTGGAAACTATCAAGTTATTATCAAATAGGCATAACATAGGCATATACTTCCCTATCATTATAGGGAGATACATATACCCTTCTCTATCTAAGGCCAAATTTGTTGATGTAGAGATGACCTAGATGACTTTGAGATCTCTCAATGCTAGGCCCTTTTATGATGTGACTAGTTATATTACTAGTTTATTAGGTTCTTCATATTCCCACAATCCCTTTCATGAAGATTATTGGGAGGATATGCAAGATGAGGAAGAAGCTAAGTTGAGGTATTATTCTATAATGACCCCTGAGAAAATTAATACTTATGATATGTCATTAGTTCTAGAAGATTTTAAAGATGAGGAATAACTAGTGCATAGGTTATATTAAGATAATTAAATCTAACTCCAACCCCTTCCTCAAGTTAGGTGGTCTACACTTGAATCCTTTTCCTTATTAGATAGGATAATCTAATTATTAATATAAATTCAAATTGGTTAAGAATCAAGGGGTTTAAAATAACCAAAGAGACCCTAAATATCAAATACATACTCAAAAAGGTAAAGGATAAGGGTGTAGAAGTAATAATAGTAGAAGGTTCCATCAGTGGGACTCAAGTAAATCAATCCATCAGGCTAGTTATCTCACATAAATGGAAATAAAAGTAAAAGGCAAGAAGGGATTATTATAGCAACCAAGTGATAATAACATACCCAATGGACCCAACAATACTAGTTTCCATATGGGAGACAACTTTAATAATAACCCCTCCTATTTCTACTAACTCACTAATGCAAGTAATTATTCCTTCATTTGACCAACTAGTGCAAGTGATTTTATTGATAGTGAGCTAGTCAACACAATTGATTATTTTAACTCCAAATTCACCTACCTCTTTTACAGTCACTTCCACCCCATCCCCTATATCCACTATCACCCCATTAATCACTAACACCACCCAATAGTACATGGATATGGACTCAGTCATTATGACTATAGTCCTATTACCCACCATAGTCACTGGTTCAATAATAGATCCATATTAATCTTCTATCACACTACCCATTAATTCCAATCTAGCTATTCCCACTATATTAATTGATTCTTTTTATGCCTTGGACACCACCACAAGTTCCCTTATTCTAACCACACATGATTATCTCTCTACCTATGTCACTTCTAGCTTCCACACCCCTTGTAAGCACATCCACTCTACCCATCCAAGTATCCTGACCTTATTCCAATCTCACATTAACTCAAACCCCTACCAAAGTGGTGGAAATAAAGATGTCCATTGATATAACCATGGTTACTTAACCCACCAATGAGGAAGAGAAAGCTAAATCATTAGACAATAACTTAGTGGTAATGTCATACAACACATTTATGGTAACTAATAGTGTAAAAAATTTAGTTGCAGACTCATAGGTAACATTAGTCATTAGAATAACACATGATTTATTGGTAGCTACTCCAAGTTGACTGGCACAATCAATGTCCAAAAATAGGAAACATATGATATCTCCCAACACTCTAGATTTTGGTCTATTAGAAGCATCCAAACAACCAAAGAGAGGCCCAAAAACCATATCTATAATATCATATGATGTAATAGGGGAAACACATGTGGAAATAGAAATTACACCACCTAATGAACAAAAATAAGATATGGCGGTGGGAATTATCAACTATCCAAAGTATACATTGGCCATTCAACAAGAGAGGGACTAAAATATGATGTTTAGACAAGCATAAGTTCTCTTTTTTTAAAAATGGATAGTTATAAGGTCACTAAGGATTAGCTAAAGAATAATATTGAGAAGTTGATGAATTCCTTAAGGAAGGTTATAGACCCAAAAAATCAATTTGAATCAGGTCAACCAACTCATTATATCTCTCGATTCCTCGATAAATAAATATTTGATGTAATGAGAAAGATTGGTATAATGGGTAAAGATACAAAAGATCAAGTTAAAGAAATAATCACAAAAGGAAACATATTAATAGGGCTGGCCATAGACTATCAAAGGACTTTGAAGGATGAACTTACATCTTTAAAGGCAGAGATAAATAAATATGAAGAAAATTTTGAAAGGATAAAACTCTAATTTCCTAAATTTTAATCCATTGACCAAATAGAGAGTGGCACCCTCATGTCTAAAAAGATAATAAAAATATCTTTGGAGCATGATGAAATGGAGAGGGCAACCAAATTTATAATCAAAATACTTACTAAAAATAATTATAAGGCCAAGATCACAAGTAACAAGGCCATTGATGTGATGTATAATATTGAGGATTTAGTTTGTAAATTGTCATGTGAGGTAATAGATTACCAAGATAAACCTCTTCCTGTTTAAAAGGTATAGTATAAATTCAAAGAGGTGATTAAGAAGGAATCAACAAAAGACATAACATTCAACTTAGATTCCATCCACCAATTCATAAATTACCAAATACACTTGATCGTATGGGGAAGGATATCCAATTATATAGAGCTTCTTCCATAGAACTATTTGAGGTAACAACAAAATGTGACATCAACAATCTTTACATAGTTGGTCTTGATGAAGAGTTCCTAAAAGAGATATTTGGTAGCTTTGATGCTTATATAAAGAAGATATAAGTGAAAAAGGGTAAGGAATCATTAGAAGTCACTGTTGTGGATTGATTATTTAATTATTTGAAAAATACATTCTATAAACTAAAAAATATGTAAGATATATTGTAAACTTGCAAGTTGTAAATTAAAAATATCATTTTGATAGCTCTTAAACTTAAGTTGAAAAAGAGATACTTGTAATTTTCAATTATCTTTTTGTCAGACTTTAGTTGAAAAGGTGTAACTTGTATTTCACACTTTTATTTTTTGACACGTTTGATTGCTTTAATTTTAAATTCTCACATTGTAATTTGTACATCCCTTTTTTTCAATTTGAATGACTTAAATTTTTTAAAAGTGTCAACTATAAATTTCAAGTTATGTTTTGCAAATTTGGTTTTAAAATATCTAACTATTAAAAAGCATTCAATTTTTGACCAAGTCATGAAGTTTATTTTATCACCCCATTTTTTGGGAGAGATTTATTCAATAGAACTCAAGGAGAGATGGTTTAACTAAAATACCCCAATATAATTTTCTCCTCTTTCAAAACTTGGTAAAGGACCTAGATGTTGTAGAGTCCCCTTCTTCCTTCTACTCCACCAAATATGCCTTTTCATGCTGAGAATGATGACATTTGTATGGATATTTATTTTTTTCTCTATCTATAAATAAGTGTAAGGTTTTCTAACTTTTTATCTCTCAAGGAAGTGTTTTTTTTATAAATATGGATTTCCTACATAGCCCATGGATATTTTTGTTGATAGACAATTTTTTCTACCTTTGAGGACTTTATTTACTTATTGTAACTTAGAGAAAACTAATACACTAAAGTTTTGATTTCCTTATCTTGTGTTATATTCATTTATGTATGGATTTTATTACATTTATGACTGATATAAGTCTCCTTTTCAATCATATAAGATCATTTATGGTATTTATACTGCTCTTTTGAAATTTTGTTGATGAAAAATTGAGAATTTTGTTCTTTATTTGATAAAATACCAAATATTACCTTTGATTTCATACTCATGTAAGATTGTTCTTAAAGAGATTTCAACATATTATTATTCATATATGTTCAATTAAAGAAAGCATTAACTTCCACTAGAACTCTTTGGTGCATCATCATTTTCTAGTTTTAAAACTCCTTCTAAAGTCTTTTCCTTGCAAGTTAAAACCCTAGTTTGGAGAAAGATCACTAAGAAAGTTGTAGTTTAAATTGAACTTGTCATATATCAATTGAATTAAACTTAGTAAAATGAATTCATCCTTCTCTATATGTTGACCTTAATTTTCCAAGGTCCCATAGCTTAGAGGTGATCCCATTATGTCATTAAATTTACCATGTACTACAATTATCATAACACAAAATGGGTGAAAAATATAATAGATAACAACTCCTTCTAATGTTATCTTAAATATTGGATCTAAATTAGGATATGTGAAGATACTATTCAAGTGCCTATTGGGAATATCCTTGAGTTATTCACCACTACTTCCTTATTTGACTATTTTATATGACTTAATGATAATATGTAATTTATGTAAATCATCAATACTATCTAATGTCTAACTTTAAAAATTTATCTTACCAATACTCTTCACTAGTGAAAGATTCTCACGGATCATTGGTGTGTCTTATTTACATTATTTCTATGACATGTGTTTACATAAAATCTAATTATAGGTATAAATTTAAATTGGTTCATGAGACTTTAGTTAGATTTGATGTTGTATAATGGTGAGTATTGGTGGGAATTAAAGGTATTATGTAACTAAGGGATTAAAATATTGAAATTGATGTGGGTCTATGAATTTATGCATACAAATTGTAACTATAAACATAAATATATCCTAAAATATCTCTTTATTCATTTATCAATACTCTATTTCAATGCCACGCATCATATTTATATCTATACCTCTTATCTCTCTCTCTCTCTCTCTCTCTCTCTCTATATATATATATATATATATATATATATATATATATCATACTCATAAACTCACTATTAACTCTTATACACTTAACCTATTATTTATATATTACTCTCTTGTCTATTACATATTACAATGATGTGTATAAATACAAACTTAATACATTTTATTAACATATGGAAATAGTTTTAGGACATGTATCCTCTCCAAATTTGTTTTCAATATTACACAAAGTTTCATATAATTCCATAGAGTACACAAAGGGAGAATCATTTATTTTATCAATGTGTCAATTTTTTTCTGTCGTGATGTGTCTAAAGCCTTTGTAATGTATATTTTTGCTCATATTATGTTGCCAAAGAATCCTAGAAATATTGATCCAAAAAAATCCATATACCTTATACCTCCTAATAATTTAAAAAATATATAAGGGTGTATAAACTATCAAATACTAGAGATTTATATGTCTAGCATTAGATACCACAATGTCCCTACTTGACTCACCCAACTAGATTTTTTATGATGGTGTTATATGTAGGGAAACATATTTACTTTTATCAATCCATGAATATAAGTTTTGACTATGGTTTTATGATGTATATGTATAAATAGGTTACTTTGATCAACTAAGGGATATATATATATATATATATATATATATATATATATATATATATATAAGGGAATGTAATATAAATTAAGAGAAATTTATAAATTGAAAAAGACAAAAATTTACAATAAATGTAAATCAGTATTCTAAAATTAATGCTTGAATGGAAATTATTAAAAAATGAAATTCCAAGTCTATGTTTTGAAAACTTTCCACAAAAAATAAAATTGAAACATAATATAAAAATAATTTAATTACTTATTAAGCTAAAAAAAAAAAATCCCAAAAGGAGATCACACTTTCACACTAATAAAAAATTATGAATCAACATAACAAATATAAATACACACTATAAATAATTAAATTAATAAAAATCAATTTATATTCAATGATATAAATAATCCATAGAAATGAATGAAATTATACATGTTCAATTATAGCCTCTAATTTGAATGATTGTGGACTGATTCTAACTCTTGATTTAATATTATATATTTTATAACTAATCTATATCCTATAAATTATTGATTAAATAAAAAAGGTAGTTATTTTTTCTACTTCAAAAACTAGTCATTATAATAGTAATCCTTAGTATATATTATAATAATATAGATCACAACACAAGAAGCTACAGTAGAAAGAAAATATTAGAACTTCCTTAAATAAGTTATCTTTAAAGCCATAGTCTAATGGAGACAAATAATATATAACAAGAAGTTTCAACCATACCAATATAGAAAATTAACTTTATCCTTGACTTACAGACATCAAATAACTCATTTATCCATTTTAGGCATGTCTTGGTCATAACTCATAGAAAATTTCTTAACTGCTTGCAACAATCTAATGAATAGTACAACTATGGCCACATGCTAGAAAAACTAGTGGCTATGATCTAGTAATTAACTCATAATGGATTATGGTAAAGAAAAAATTGGGTAAGATAAAATCATATTTAGTGTCTATGTATATATAATATCTTGCAATATTTTATTAACATAAATAATTATACACTCTTTCATAGATATTATTTTCCATGCCTAAGGTTGTGAGATCCTTCAAACCCTCTTGCTGTTATGGTTTTGAGATCCTTAAAAACCTCATGATATTTGTTTTTCCAAGGTTATGGGATCCTTCAAATCATCTTACTATATTAGTTATGGTTGTGAGACCCTTAAAACCTTCTTTTTATGATTTTTAAAGGTTGTGGGATCCTCCAAACCCTCTTGGTTATGGGTCCATTAATTAAAACCTTCTCTTTGGATGTGGGTCTAGTTATCAAAACCCTCACTTGACCAGTTCATACCTCTAGCTTCAAAAGCATTCACCCTTATCTAATAATAAATAAATAAAAATAATAAGAAAAATAGTGTTAATTTTATGTTTTATAATGAATAGTTAAAACACATAGTGACTTGAAACTCTCTAATCATTCACTAAACTATAAAATTACATATAGGTATTTTCATGGTCATTATAACTCCCATGCCCTCCTATCCTACTTTGACTAACCCACTATGGCCTTGATGGGCTACATAAACTCATAAAGAACAATGGGCTCCATGGTCCTTATGGTATTAGTTTTAGATCATAGGTAATGTAGGAATAAATCCCATGTGATATAGCTTCAAATGACCCATTCTTATACTAAATGGGGTTCAAACAGGGCCATAGATGGTTCTAACCAATAAAAGGGTCCATATCCATATCTTAACTCATAATTGGAATTCTAATTCCAAGTTAAGTAAGTTTTTTAAAGGGGAATCATAATAAATTCAAAAAGGTCTAATGTGACCTTAAAATAATCTTAAAATATTACAAGCTAGCTCTTAGACGATGGATTACTTGATCTTGACCATTAGATATATTCTTCTATAATCATCAGATCATCCCAAATCAAAAAATACATGAACATTATAATAAAATCATATAAATAATTCCTTATTAAACTAAGGATGAGAAAAATATATTTTAAAATAATAATGAGGTTTTATAGGGAAAGATAAACTTCTACTCTTTCCCATTCACACCTCAAAACCCTAGTTAGACACCTGTGGTGGGACCACATGTAAAATCATGTATTTAGAGTAGGTATCTAAAAAAAATTGTTAGTGTAAATTTAATTTTGGGTGAATTATAAGCTATATTATTCTCACAACATGTATCTATGATTCTCTAAACTCTCGTATAGATGAAAAAGGTTTACAACAAAAGCATCTCACATAATGGTTTCCTCCAGGTCATTGACTCTAAAAGTTAGTTTTTTTAATTTAATTTAAAATAAATGTTTGGGACCCTTAGGAAATTTTTATATATTATCAATCCAAAAATATACCATTTAATTTTGGCTCCTTGGGATGTTTTATGAGCATTAATGGCCACTCAAATTTTAAATTCATAGAATGCGAGCAGTCAAATTTTGTTTTCAATTTTTAGTTTTTATTTTAGTTTATACTAATAGAGATGTAAAATTAGGGTTTTTTACCTAAGGTACACCTTTCCCCAAGGATTATAGGATCATTTAAAATCCAACAAGGCCCAATACACCTTTTTAAAATAAATATTCCATATATTTACCCTATTTCTATATTATTGTGAATCTCAATAGGATAAAATGGAATGATTAATTTATATTATAAATATATGGCACTCAAGCATAAATATAAATTTGAAGTATTAAAACTAATTTTACAAGTTAATTTAATAAATATATAAAGGTATAAGGGTATGTAATATAAATATGTAGTTAGATTTTACTACTTTTTTATCAATCACATATGTTAGATTAGGTTCCAAAATTCTTAGAATAGTGTCACAAGCTCTCTGTTGAAAATCAATATCTCACAATTGTTTATAAAATATAGTTAGATAGTTTCATCTAATGGTAGTATCAAATATTAATAATAATGTCTTATATGGTTTTATCACACAAAAATTATGGGAGATCTTCACTTATGTCTCTAATGCCTATGTGTGCAATTATGAATCTTGGCCATGTTGTGTAAGTATATAAATAAACATCATTATCATTAAAACCCCAGGTCTATTTATGAAGGATAATAAAATATAAAATTTAGGAGGTGTAATTACATGATCTAGACCCAATAAATCGATTTTATGATTGACCATTTCCTATATATTCAATACCGTAGAAGATAATTCAAGTCGCACATAGTTTTTCCCCTTAGTGAAAATTATGCAATTGTGTTATTTTACTATATGAATTCACCCAAGAATATATATTTGATCTTGAAAATGTTAACTCTTTACTTGGATTGGAACACTTCAAACTTGACTAATGACTACTACTAGTGATTTATTTGCAAATTAGGAAGAATAGGGTATATATTATCAATGTGTAGTAGTATACTTGATGGGAAATTGAGAATAATAGGTGGTAAATATGATTTACCTTGATTTGTATTTATACATGCTCAATTAGGTAATTTATCATGCCATCGACATGATAGGTAAATGATATAACCTATGGGAAGAGTTTGAATTTGAAAAATAGTCATTATTAGGTGAAGAGTGGTAACATCAGCCTTAGGATAGTGTCATCTATGTTACTATCTAGGAGACATAAATTAAAATATAGTATTATATAAATGTTAAGGTGAGATATTTAATTAATTTAACATAGATTGAGGTGTTTTTTTAGGTGATCAATAGAAAATTATAAAGGATCAACCTTATAACTAGCATGTAAGTGTTCAGGAGTGGTGATAAGAGATGTTTAAAGATGAACAAGTCATGTAGGATACATTTAGGTAAATATTGAAATTTCCAATTGTAAAATACTATATTTTAGTGTCTACAAATTCCCTCCTTTATTATTGGATTAAAATTAATTAAAAATACTAAGGTAAAGTGATAATAATACACCTAAGTGTATACAACACACTTTGTCTTTAGGATAAGCATCCAAATGTGAAAGATGATTAAATAAAAATATACAATGAAAATTTAGTAGTAAATTTCCATAGAAAAAAGATTTAAATTTAAACTATATTTGAAACTTGAAATTTTAAAGAGAAATGGAGTGCACCTATATATGATTAAACCATGCTACCACGTAACATGTTAGAGATTCTTCCTTGTCACAACATTGCATAATTATGGTTACTTGTTGAATAACATGGATAACATGGGAAAATTTAGGGTTATCAATACCCTATTTTAAATTTGACTAAGGAAACGATCATGGATTGTAATACAAATTCCCTAACCCATGTGTTACTAATAAAAAACTGATATTATAACCCCAAGATGATAAGGTGAGAACCAAAAAATGGGTTCACTATGGATAATTCCATGACCATTGATAATAATTGAACCTAAACATACATTGCCTCAAAAAGCATGAGATAATAGCTATAGATGAACTTATAGATTCAAGTTTCATTGATAGTTTAAAATACTTAAAAATAATTGAACATAATTTATAAATAATTGTAAATATGAAAATGTGTAAATGCGCATGAACCAAAATTTTGCCTCACTAAATAAGTCCCAAATGTAAATTTTCATAACACAATCATGCCAAAATAAAATTTTAAATGGTTTTTATATGCATGAATTATTATCATGCCCAATTGAATTTCTATCAATTTAGATGTGCATGAACTAGCATCATACCCAATTAGGTTTTTATTTTAACTTGGGGAACTATTCCCTATAAATGCCTCCAAATGTATCTAAATGTATTTAAATATAAAATATATCACTCATGTAGTGTATAATGGAGCACATATGCCCTTAGAATACGTCTAAAAACTAAAAATAATTATCCCAATGTAATATGAATCACATATGAACTCTAAAATTTATATAATAAACTAAAATATTCTCATGTATTATTTAGGATCTATGAGAATACCACTAATATTCACCCATTTTGAGGCAAGGAATCAATCATTTAAGTCACCCTTCTCAAAAGATAAGTGAACTATATCATGTCATGTATAATGATAAAATCATGTAAAAAATGCTAACATGTGGAGAGTATGACATCATAGTAATGTATATATCATTAATTAATGTATGTAACATATGTAATTTAAGGTAATATATAAGTTGTATGGTGATATATATGTATCAATGAAGCACATAGTAGTAATTATCAATGAATAAGACTATGTAGTAAGGAAGTGCATGATATAAATCATGTCACACTAGAAAAAATGGAGGTATGTGATATGGATCATAGCACTTGAAAACATAAAAATAGTATAAGATCCACAAGATCAAAATTTAATGTCATTAAATAATAAATCATCTCACATAAAAGGCTAATGGGATACATACACATAAATATGTCACTAACAAGTAAGGCTAAGGAGCCACAAATAAGGAGGAAAATGATGTTAAAACAATGCTAAGGAAGCATAAACAAGGATAAGTGGCCACACATAGTATAAAATAATATGTATCATATCATGTAAAATTAACAACATTGATGAAGCATTAAAAAATTAAATACTAGTTTACACTATCCATATATGTCATTATCATAGCATAATAAATAACATATCCATGTAACACTATGTTAGAAATGAGTAACTAAAAAGGCATGTGTAATAAACATGTGAAATTCATCATGTTAAACATGTAATAAAAAGATACAACGTATAATCTATGGAAGTATATTCCCCTAGCATTAGTATGGCCCTTGGTAAAGGAAGATCCAACATTTATGTGTCCGTGTATGATCTGAATATTCTACATCCCACTCATATAACTAATGATATTCATGGGTGAATTAAAATAATATTACATATACAAAACACTTGATAAATAAAACATAAAACTAATGTAATTGAGTAACTCAAGTCATACTTAGGTCCTGATCTTTGATTTTTTAAAAAAATTTTATTTTATTTTATTTTAATGATTTTTTTATTCTTTTTGTACTTTGATATATTTGAAATGTATAAAGATTCTAACCAATTATAACATCAATTTTATATCCATAGAGTATTTTCATATCATATATGTAACCATATATCAAGTTTATTACTATATGA
The DNA here is from genome assembly GCA_037957365.1 of Torreya grandis. Taxonomy (NCBI): domain Eukaryota; kingdom Viridiplantae; phylum Streptophyta; class Pinopsida; order Cupressales; family Taxaceae; genus Torreya; species Torreya grandis. The sequence goes on from JARHVA010007420.1 coordinate 127,536, forward strand.
GAGGTAAAAATATGAACCTCTTGGCCTATATCACTAGTCTTATATTTTTCATTGTCATTATAATACCAATTGTCAATATCATCTAAATTACTATAGTCATCTTTTGTATTTGTTATAGGGTATGCATAACCAACCAAAAAATACATTAGGACTGTATTATTATATTCATTTAGTTCTTTAGTATGTTCATAATTATTAGGGTCTTATATCTCATTTGGGTCTACAGAAAGATTATATATCACTACTTGAGTATTAGGAAAATAAAGGTTTCTCATTTTGGTTATTTATTTCTATATGTAATGATATATTTTTAAGTATTACCTTTATCATGTTTTTATATACATGAAGTATATATAGTGTTTGAATCCTTGGAAATCATGCTAGTACCATTACTATTTTTAAGAAACCTATTGCTTTCTATTTTCCTTCTTAGGAACTATTTCTTGAGGAAAATTTCTTGTTTAATCATATTTTATATTTTTTTTTATCAAATCCAAATAATTATATTTATGATTCTCATGAATTATATTATAAGCATAATAATATTTGGATTTTTGTGTAGGACATGGAGGTAAAATGATCATTTTTTTATAATACATGTTCCTTAAAATTTCTCTTGGAGACATATTGACCTTATGTGAAATTTTTGAGCTATATATTATATATCTTTGCTGATTTTAGGCCCTTATTTGAGACAAAGTAAATGGAGAACCAAATATGAAAGTAAAACTAATATGCTTAAAATTTATGATATGCACAATCATGTATTCAAGTGATATGATCCATAGACAAATTTTATCTATAAATTACTTCATAATATTTATTTTATCTAATATAGACACATTAGACATGGTAGGTTGGGAATATCCAATAATCAAATAATATTCATTAAAAATAGGCACATTATAAGAAATTCATAATTTTTTATTACTCTTGTATTATTTCATATCACAGTTTTGAAAGGGATCAAATAATAGATCCATTTAGGTATCTATATTAGGTTGTGTGACTATGTTAATTATTTCTTGGGCCTTATATTTAGTAATATTCCCATTATAATTAAAAGATTGATTATGTTGAGACTTAACATTATAATGATTAGAGATAGTGGATTTTTTTTCTTGTTAAGGATCTTAACTTCATGCTGGTTAATTGTGTGACATAAATGGTAAAAATATTGAAACCAACTGAACATGATATATTCCTATAAAAAGTCAATAAAAATTTGTTTGATCATTTTTTGTAACTCCTTATTAAGAAAAAAAATTCCATATTAGCATGCATGGTCTTATAAAAAACCACATAATGATGTAAACTATCATTAAGTTATTGATTAATCTTAGAAATATGAGAATAAGATAAATTTTCAATAATGTTGATTGAAAATGTGTGAGAAATTGGTTTCCTAAAGGGTTCAAGGTATGCACAGGTTAGAAAATAAGAATAAAGAACCATATTAATGCATAATATTTTAGAATACTTAAAAATACTTTGGTTGATAGCTTATCATTGGAAACATAGTCCAAAAAAAAAATTGAAAAAATATGAGAATATACTTAAGAATAATTTCATCATTTTATAATGGCATACTAGTTGTTATAAAACTCATCAGTAAAGGATAGAATGAAATATCTAAGGATAATAAGATATGCAATGAAAAATGTGAATCTATAGAATGAATAGATTTAGGGATACCTTTTTTTAGTTTCAACACCTTATATTTTAAATCTTATATAGTTTTCTCAAGGGAACATGTAGTAGGTGAGGTTGATGATGTAATATACATAGTCATTCTATGATTGGACTGAGTGACTTGTGTAGGAATAGGAATGGAAATATGTGGGAAGTATTATGTTTCCCCTAAACCTTGGATTAAAATATCATGGGTAAGTAAAGGTACATCTATGGGAATACACTCAATAGAAATAGTGGTCTTAACAACTATTGTGGGGTTGGTGAATCTATAATATTGAACATTGTGAACATTTGTATATTTAATATGCATACAAAAACCATTAAGATGTGTGGGAGGTGGAATGGGGTGATAAGAATTTTTTTATTCCCTCAATTTTTTACTATAGGCACATATGAAAGTAATTAGGAATCAAAACTCATGAAATATATATCATTAAAGGATATTTAAGAATTTATCGTCATTAATTTCAGTCTTAATATTATTTTACATTAATGTTACCCATTTAATGAAATTATTATGAGAGATATTACATATTTTAGGACAAAAAATTTTAATTATGAAAATCATTGCTTGCATTAGAAAGTATACACAATGATTTTTTATGATATCTATAACATATAATGTGACAAATAAAGAACTGACCACTTAAAGCAAACTATGAGTAATTTTTAGGAACAAAAAGAGGTTTTTGATAAATATTCACAGAGATATGAAAATAATAAATTCATTAAAAAATATATTCACCATTCCCCTATATGATAATATATTAAAAATAGTAAATTGAAAATTCTATAAATTTTGTATAATATTTTGGCAATTTTTTATTCCTCTCGATGAGATGAACAAATACATCTCAACATTTTGAAAATATGGTAGTTTTAAATAAAATATTATCCAAAAAAATCATAATCCTAATATAGGGAATCCATAATAATAAGATAAGTATGAAACCCTAGGGAAGAAGTAGAAAATCATCATATTTACACCTATATAGATGGAGATAGTTATAAATTAGGTCTAAAGTCAAACCCTAAGGAAAAAATTGAAAATATAAAAAAAATGAATAAACCTTCAAAGAAACCTAGGGTATGAAAATTTTCAAGTAATATATGGGTTCACCAATATGTTTTCCCTAATTTTAGATTAATGTGAATCTCAATAAGCTAAATTGGAATGATTAATTTAGATTATAAAGATATGGAAATAAAGAATAAATATGAATGTGAAGTACAAAAACTAATTTGATAATTTAATTTATTAAATATATAATGTTATAGAAAGATATAATAGAAATATACACTTTGATTTTACTTCATTTTTATCAATCACATAGGCTAGATCAGGGTTCAAAAGTTCTTAGAATAATGTATTCAAGATTATTGGTGAAAATGAGGATTACACACCTATCCAAAATATATAATCAAAATTAGATATATATTTTTATTTTAGTGTCAAATATTTATGATAGTGCCTTATATGGGTTTAACACGTAAAACTTCTAGGACACCATTACCTACATTTTTAATGCTAATGTGTGTGATCCTAAAACCTAAATATCTACATAACTCTATAAATTAACCTTGTCCTCCTTAAAACCTTAGTTCTACTTGTGAAGGATAAAAAAATATAAAAAAATAGGAAGTGTAATGGGTTGAGCCAACCCCAATCACCCCATTTGATGATTAACGACTACTTTTATATATAATACTCTGAGGAGGCAAGTAAAACCACACATAATTCTTCCCTTAGTATGACTGTGAAATTGTATTCTTTCACTATATAAATGCACATATAAATTTGTATTTGATCTTTAAAATGTTAAATATTTACCTGGATTGATATGCTTTAGACTATTTTTTGATTATTATCAACTCCAAATAATTGATATTAAATTTGGGAATAATGGGGTAGATTTGAATAATGTGCATTAGTGAACTTCATAAGAACTTGAGAATTTTAGGTGGTGAATAATGTTAAACTTTATTTGTGTTTATATACATTCAATTGTAATTTACTTTTCCACTGACATACTATGTAAATGAGCTAACCTATGGGAAGTGTTTTACTTTAAAAGATAGCCATTGCTAGGTGAAGGGTGATAATGCCAACCTTAGGACAATAACATAAATGTTACTATTTGAGTATGATGTTAATTTATAGGATAGATAGCTTAAAATTTGGTATTATTAAAATGTATAGGAATGATATTTCATTGATTTGACATAGACTGGGATGTTCCTGTAGGTGAATGATAGAAACTTTAAAAAAAACTAGGCTCATAACTATCATGAATATGAGTGGGAATGGAGAATGAGATCTATTTGGAGATGAAAAAGTCATGTAGGATAAGTTTAGGTTAATATTGACATTTAAAAGTGTCAAATACAATATTTAAGTGTGCGTGTCTGTGTGTGTGTGTGTGTAAACATAGAAGGTTTCAGGCCTTAAAGAATTTTCCATTCATAAGAAGAAAAATTTAAGGGGGAGTCAGGGTTATTTTCGAGTCATCCTACGATTGGGTCTTCTAAGAGAGCCTAAATATTGACCAAACATTTATAACATTAGTAAATTATTTTTTTTCATTAAAATAAAATAAAAATCAAATTTATAATTGTTTTATCTATTTTTGGATTAATGCAACCCTAATAGGATAAAATTATGGAAAATTCATATTTTTAAAGATATATAATAAATAAATAAATAAGTCTTAATGTAAATATCAAAATATTAATTATTTTTTACAACTTAATATTTATTTAAATAATAAAGGAATTGATTAATTATCCTGTTTCTATCAGGGAAAATTACAGTAACAAATATTATTAATTTGGTGAATAATGTGGTTTTTGTTGACAATTTTACCATAATTAGTCAAAGTTACTTATGTGAATGTTTTCAAAAAGACTCTATTAATGGATTTAAGACTAAAAAGGTATCCAAAACATCATAAAAATTAATAATTACAAAAACATGATAAGTAAAAACTCACAAGTCCAAATCTTGACAAAGGTTTCTTTTATTCCTCTAACTAGCTAATTGCAAGCTAGTGAAGGTAATTTTTAAATGCTCAGTGTATGAAGGAGAAGAAGAGTTGGTTAAATTGTTATTATTGGAATCTATAGGACCCAATTATATTCATTGGTTTTATTTTATATGTTATTAACTTTATGAACACTTGTTAATAAGAACACGTGCTCTAAAACCCTTCTTAAACCTTAATGGCTTGATTTTAAGCAATATGTTTGCATTTTTGAGTTATTTGTTGAAAAATAAATATTTTGTGAGATATTATGAGACATAAATTACCTATATAAAAAATCATAAATCAAAATTTCAAGGCAAAAAATTGATAAATGAAAAGGTACAAATATCAAGGTTTCAAGCAAACAAGAGAGATAGCCATAAAATGCTTTTTTGAGTGATTTAAGAGATTGTTTGAGCACATAAAATGGTTGAAATGATGAGAGTGGATATTAAATGTAATAATAATAAAATAATAAGGTATTTATACTTAATAAAACTCAATAAAATTTTAAAACGTGGACCTACAGGCATTCAAAAATGAAATTGTGCAAGCTAAGAAACACTAAAAGTGCACATTTTAAGTTTTATTAAATGAAATATATTGAAAGTTGATATGGATGTATTATTTTATGTAATTTAATTTTTATAATTATTTTTAGGTCTATTATGTATCTAAGGAGAGATAAAATGCTAAAATATAGGTCTGATCATGAAGGAAACCAAGGATTTTAATTATTTTGCTCACAAATGAAGTTAGAAATGGGTGTTTCAGGTCCTTCTAGTGGAAAAAATTTATTTAAGACTGTGTAAAATTAATTTAAAGGTTTTAATAAATAATAATTCAATTAAAACCAATTCAAAATAGGCTCATCCCATTGAAAAACGCCTCTAGGTCACCCTCAGGGCAACAAGCAAACACTTTTTTATGAATTTTTATTTAGGAGTTTGGTGAAGGTTTTTGGACATTTTTTAAAATTTAAAGGTATGAAAAATTTATACTTGTAAAATCAGAATATTATGAGTGTTTTTTGTGTCTTGAAAATCATTTTAGACCCCCTAATCCAAATCAGGGTTTTTTGAGTAAAAAAGAGCATAAGAGAGCATAAAATGGCATTTTTGAAGTTGTACATGGAGTTTGGATATAAAAATATATTTTAAGGTCTATGAAAATATGTTGATTAAAAAAATATTTTAAATCCTTTTATATTCAAATAATTAAATTTCATCAAGTTTCTTGTTCTCACAAAGTATTCAAGAAGCTTATCAAGTTATAGAAGATAGGCATATCCAAGAAGAAATGGTATGAAGAACTATGATTTTAATAATCAAAGGAAATATTATATAATATATTTAATTAATAATTTAGCATAAACATAATTCTCTCTTTCTAACTTTTGTTCCCCAGTTAGGCTAAATTTAGCAATGTCAAAGCAAACATGAATAGTCTCCAGTTGGCCCAAGAAAAGTGGAATTTAAAACATTCAAGAGTGAAGAAGTTGAGTTGAAGTATTGGTTAATATTTGAGGACATATTTTCATGAAATATACTTATTATAAATTAAACGTGAAACATATCTCCTACTATGCCCCCTTAGGCTAAATATAGAAAAGTCAAGAAGTCAAACATGCATGCAAGATGCAAATAAGGCAACTGAAGTCAATATGAAAATTGAAAGTCAAGATAAGTTAAGTAAAAATATAAGATGCATTAAAGTTAATTGAAATAAAACTTAAATATTCATGCATAATCAAAAGGAATTCATTTAAGATAAAAAAGAATTCAAACAGTTCAAAAAGAGTTAACTAAAGATAGTCAAATATCTCTTCAAGTTGAAGATTATTCAAACACATAAAATCTTTGATTTTCAAAAATTAAACCTACCTTATCTCTCTAATTTTCATTCCATATTTCAAGGAAAATATGTTAAAACTCAAATTATTCATTATAATTTGGTTTAATTGGAGCTTGAGTTGGTTTTCAGTTAGTTTAATTGAAGTAGCAGTGAATAATGACTTTTGTGAGGACTCATATCTAGTTGTTTATCTCCTCTCTTTCTCTCATTTTCTATATGTACATTAATTTTTTAATGATTATGATGAGATTATGATTTTATATTACTAAAAATATTCCAAATTTGTACTACATCACCTTTGAAGAAATAAAGAGTTAATTTTTACTCCATTTTCAAATTGTTCTTAGTGTGTTCTTAATATTCATTTATGTAACTTAGTGAATGATTGATTTTTTTGTGTATGTATAAATATATCACCTTTATGTTTGAAATAATAAATCTTACTGGTCATATATATTTTAATATTATTTCTACCTAATCTAGAAATGAATTCATTTATTGTTCATTCCTTCCAAGCTAGTGTGAGTGTTTGGCTAGGCCTCTATGTGAAATAGTGATACAAGATTCATTGTATGAGAATTAATTGTGTGAAAAGGAATCCAAGAGGGTAGATTATTATGGTTTTAATCAAGAAAATAAAATCAAATTAAACACATGAAAAAATAACACGTATAGCCTAGACAGTAGGGAGAGCATATGTAACAAGCACACAATGAAAACACAACTAGAAAATATAATAAATCTTCCTTTTACCTTGTTTATATCTCCAAATCTGTTTGTTGACATGATTGGCTTAATTTATTTGTGGATAATGGAGTCTTTTTCAATGTTTATGTTTCATCATCTCTCCTTCATTAACATTGTCTTGGCATGTGGGCATGGTAACACTAAAATAAATATTTTTAGAGGTATTTTGGCATAACAACATTGCACTAGAAAATATTTTTCATGTATTTGAGAATAATAAATTTACACCAAGATATATTAAATATTAATAGATGAGGCCATATATTTATATCCTAAAAATTTAAGTCTCGCCCAAGTTGAATTAGGTTAGAGTTAAGCATGCTTGAATTGAAACTAACCCTAGGTGACTTAAGGCTGACCCAAAATGAGTTAAAGGGGGAACATGTAATTATTATTTTCAATTACTATGCATGGCTAATAAATTTAAATATTTGACATGTGATCCAATAAAAAAGTGAAAATAATGCACCAATGATAAAAACATGATGACAATGTTGATGTATAAATATGGATGGACTTAAGTATCATTCACAAGGAATCACCTAATGAATACATTCATATGAAGTCAAGGCACAATAAGGAAAGCAAAGAAATAAGAAAACAAACAAATAGACAAAATAAAAGACTAATAAATAAATCTAATGAATAAGACAATGAAAATGAAATCAAGAGAAAAAACCATGGTTAACTATAATTTTAGTGAAAAAGAAAATAAAATTGTTTGTGCATGTGTAATAGAGGTGTTATTTTTGGAGACATTGTAACCCCTAAGCTAATAAAAAAACATAAAATGTATAAAAATGCAATAATAATGGCACAAGTTTTACCTTAGTCTATATGAAAAAAAAGGCACACAATATGACAACATACATTTCCCCTAGGCTATAGGAGATAAAAATAAAAATAAAAAATAAAATGAGAGGGGGGGAGGAAGAAAAAAAGGAATGGGTAGTTAAGATGACTCCAGATGCACTAGGTAAGTGGATGTTGCCTACATAGTTCTATAAACACAAGTTCCAACATGAAATTCAAATCAAATGTAGTTCTCCAAGTATGGATTTGTAGAGGAATATAAGAATGATATCACAAAATATCAAGTGTGGGAGAGAAGAGGGGATGATGTTTCATAATCATGAAAATGTCAACACAAAACAATTACGGAAATGTGAGAGTATGGTTGAGGTAAAAATCATACTAAAAATTCTAGAGATGAGTATCCATATATGAATTGAAATGGTAATTCATAGTATCTATTATGTCTAAGGCTTGGAATGAGAATAAGCTCACAAAATATTGAGAGAATAAATAAATCAAAAACATCAAAAGTGTAAGATGAAAATAAGAGGTCATTAATGTATCAAAATTGAATACAAAATGCACAACATAAAGTCACAAATTGGTGAGAGAATAAATTTTAAGGCTAGTAAGGATGGGGAAACTAAATGAAAAGTGGTTACTCATGAAATAGTTAGGGATACCAAGATCTTTAAGGAAAAGAAGAGGTTGAAAAAGGATGGATGGTGTAATTGAGCTAACCTAAGATACCCCTTATATCCAAGTGCTTATTACATAGTCCATGCAGACCTTAGGATGATGTAGCCTTCCAAAAAATGGGAGGAAAAATACTAATATGGTCTATAAATGAAATAAACAAAGAATATAGTCCATCCAAATTTTTTTATGACTTTATATCTCACATGCAAATTCTAAGCCAATTTTCATGATTTTGTGATTTTTAGGATTTATCTAGATATTTGACAAATATTTTTATAATTTTATAGGTATCTCAAGTCCATCTAGAATTAATAGATAAAAAATGGTCTAACTCACAAAATTGTGAGAGCATGGAGAAAAGATGACTAAGTTGACATCCACGTAAATTAAACATTGATCACATAGTCCCAATGGGACCTTAAATCACTGTAGTTCCAACCTATAATAGAAGAATATGACTAGGTAGAGGAAAGGTCATGAATTAGGCAAATGAAATGGTATATAAATAATAATTTCAAGGTGATATGATAATTCATGGTTAAGGTGTTGCTCTTAATTTGATCATAGGCAGTTATAATTAGGAAATAATGGCATAAGGTAATGACACTAATTTTACCCAAGGTTATTATAATTATTATCACAGAGTGGGAAACTAATTTTCCCAAAGGTGGTTATAATCAATAGCACTCATAATGAAATGAAATAAAAAATGAAGGATGTAACTACCAAACCACTATCATACTAATCCAAGATACAACCTTTGTCTAGAATACTAAATCAACTATTGAAACTTTATTTGAATCCACTCACTAAAGGTTCCCAAAGAACCAATGGAGTATAGCCAATGTCAAAAGGGTGGGTAGGGAGGGTAAAAAAAACTTTGGTCAATAGTGAAGGTATGGTAGAATGTTATATGGTATGGTACAATAAAGGTGATGTTATGACAAAAGGGGTATAATGAAAATAGGGTTGCCCCCAAGTGACAAGATAAGGTAAATGGAAAGGTATAAAATAATGATAAGGAAAATGAAAAGGCAAATTAAAATGGTTATTTTGTTCTCAATGATGTGGAGATGCATGTGATTAATATATGATACAACCAAAATGGTCAATCACGTAAATTGCTAGCCCACACCACTTCTAAATAACTGTACTATCAAGAACCTACTACTAATTTAGACTGCAATAATGTTATTGTGATCTTAATTGTTCATTTATTTTGTTTCCTCTAAAATTTTAGATAAGATGTCTTCATAGCATATGTAAAGGAAAGTGTGGCCATGGATGGTAAATAAAGATAACTATTAGATAAAAGGTTTAATTTGGTAATGTAATATAGGTCTAGAGTGAATAAATGGGTTATAATGGAATGTATAATGGTTGGAAAACAAATGGAGATTAGGATTTTTAGGCACATAAAATGTTGTTAATTTTGGATTCAAAATAATTTTGGTTATGGCAGGTCGAAAGTCTTCTAAATATGCTTTCAATAAGACCACCATATTTTTTTTATTGTTTGAGCTTGAGAGTAGGTTCCATTTGATTATGCTATAGAATGGAAACTATATTGATGTTATCTTTGATAATGTATTCATTAAACATTGAAAAAATATTATCCTTAGCTATTGGTTCCTCATAAAAGTTTTCACCAATGAAGTTGTCTTGATTGTCCCATAGTGTCTCCAAGAAGATTTCACTGAGTGTTCACTTTTGACTTTGATTATCATCTATCACCTTATACAAGGTTTCACAAGAAGATGTTGAGTTTGGACTTTGATTGTGCCCTATCACCTTTGAAAAGGTTTCACTATTATATTATTCTTCTTATACATGAGTGTGGTCTTGGTCCCCTTGATATTTTATAGTTGATATGTCATTATCGATGCATTTCAAAAAGGTATGATTCTATTAGTCCCAATTGACACTTGTGGGAGATGGAATGTCAATATAATGGATATGTTGGGTGATTTCAGTGGTATGTATAATGGAAATGGAATGGGAAGAGGTAACACAATCTTTATATAATATACTAGAACTTGCATCGATTCTAAAGTAATCATCCTCAAAAATCATAGAAGGATCATAAATCTATTCAAATTGATCTCCAATGCATGTGTAACCAAAATTATAATAATCATGAATGTATACTAATTCTAAAGTTGAGTCTAACTCAAAGGACTCTGAATATAATGTTAAGATTGAAATTGATTCTATTTTTAATCCTAAATTTGATATCATTTTAAGAATACAACCTAACTTCAATGTTGATTCTTGATCTTATGTGAATGCTACTATAATGATGTATTTTTAAATGTTTGGTATTAGAAAATTAATTTCCTATGATGGAATAATGGGATCTTCTAAAATAGATTCATCTAATAAGGTTTCAACATGGACTGGGTCATCTTGGTGAAGCCCCTCAAACAGAGGGAACAACTTGAGGGGTAACTCCACATAGGTTGACTTGTGAATGTGAGACTCTATAATGAGTTGGAAAAGGTCAAGAGATAACTCCATATATTTTTTCTTGTCAAATGGGTGATCTTTAAAAATAGGACAATGTTTAAGATAATGCTTTCCCCAAAGGTGGTTATAATCCTTAAGATGTGACTCAATAAATAATGGCTTGTTAAAGTGAGACTCCTTGACCATATGGAAATGATCAAAAGGTGATTCATCAAAGTTTGACTCATAAAAAATAGGTGTTTCAACAAAAACATCATGGATTGGTAGGTTATATTAGCCTTGGTTTATAATTGGTTGAAAAATATCAATTTTGAACACATCTTGGTCTTTGAATGATGGCTCTTGGAGAGTTAATGATTGGATCTATTTTGGCTCGAATACTAGCATGAGATTTATAAAGTGGGGGAAGGTTCACAATGGATGAATAATGAATAATGATTGGGTAATTACCTCTTTTTGAATAAACACATCTATGTTGGGCTTAAAAAAGGCTGGTTATTGGTCTAAGATGGTATCTATGACCTATCTAGTCATAATTGCAAAAACTTGTTGGGATAACGAGATAACATACTTAGAAGGTCCTAGAATGGTAATGGAAGGGCATTGTAAATCTTAGTTTATAACATAAGCCAAGGTTTGAGGTCCTGTAATGTTAATGGATAGACACTAAGAAGCTTGGTTTTTAACACAATCCAAAAGATGAGGGCCTAGAATGGTAATCCTTGGGCATTATGGAGCTTAGTTGCTAGCATAGGATAAAGGAAAAGGTCCTAGTATGGTAATATTTGGACATTGTGGATCTTGGTAGATCTAAAATAATGGAGGATTAATGGTATAGGTAGGGGATCAGGTAGTCGTATCATTAAAATAATGAAAATCATATGTTAATCAACCCAAATAAGGGTAATTATGGCATAGATAATTGACATGGATAGGTTTGGAAATTATCCCAAGGAGGGTGGTCTTGGTATATGAAAATGGTCTTTGTCTAGGTCTAGGTTTGAAGGTGGCATTGGTCTAGGAATATGTACTCATTCTATTATTACAAATGGTTTTGTTGATTTACCTATTATTATCATTGTGTCACTAAGGAATACAGGGAAAGTAATAAACTCAATTTTAAGTCATGGAATACTTGAGGCTTGAGTTGTTTATACACCTACTACTGGGAACATCACAAATAGTAGATATATGGCCATCACTTTGAAAGTCTACAAGTAGACCTTGTTGTAGGGACAACATATGTTTAGGTAGTGACACCTTTTATTACTAATCTTTGTGTAATTATTTAAATCTTTGCCAATTATTACCTAAAATATAAACAAACAATGGATATTTACAACATGAACTAAACTATAGTGAGTCATGGGTGAATCCAAGAGTGAGTAGGGTGAAGAAAAAATGATGTGATTAAGATGATAAAAGATACAAATTATACTAAATTTTAAGGAAAAAACACATAAAATTAGCATCTACTAACCCTAGGATAATTCTCATGGATAAATAAATGTAGTTGAAGCTTCAGAGGAAAGAAAATGCATATGTCTAACATTATACTTTGCATAAAATTTCTCACTCATAGTAAATTATATAGTACATTCATTTGTAAATGAGAAGAGAAAAGACAATGTATCTATCAAATTTGTTAGCCTAACATTAAAATCAAACTAAAAGATGCATATATAAAATATATTTGCCAAATTAGCATGTATAAAATAAACTATTAGACATCTAAAAGTGTGAGGAACAATAACCTCCAAAATAAATAATTAAGGACTTTAGACAAACTGCCAATTCTTTGGCTCTTTGTATTAATTTTTACAATAACTATTTTTGATTTATAAATGAGGGGAAAACCCCAATTTATAGGCTCAAAATTCCTAAGACAAGGTTTAGTGGACCCACAAAAGGTGCCCAAATAGCTAAGTGGCTTTAAATGCCAAATTATAATGGAATATTCTATATTTGAATTTACTAGATGAAATGGAATATTATTTAAGGGCTTATAGGTGGTTCCTGGCTAGCTTATTGCTACTATCATTATTGTCTCTACTTATTCTCTACTTCCTCCTTGGTTCATACCTCTACATAATACAAGTAGTCTTGGTTTATCTAATTGAAGTCCAAGATCATAGGTAAAAACAAGTTTAGTATCTCTTAGATCAGCCTACCATGCTTTATGAGTACTAGCCTTAGTGCCTCCTCAATTGCATATCGTTTTTATAGAATCTCATTGGAAAATTCTACAATGTCCATTATCTCAGTATCAATCTTCACACTAGCTACATCCTTCTAGAATTTGGACACAAATACCTTCATCTAGGCTCTAAAATTTTAATCATCCATGAAGGAGTTGTCAATTTTACCCCTAGAGGTCAAATTATCACCCCATCATTTGAAACTTAACATATCATGCTAGTTTTCCTTGTGAGTTAGGCTAGTATTAAGAGTTACTTAAGATGATGTCTTTTATTCCCTAATGATTACCTAAAATTTTGGTGTAATTTATATCTACAGATATGAGCCTTAAAAAATGGTCAAGAAATGACTTGAGAAAGCCTAGAAGAACTAGGCCATCATCAAACATCATGTAGAAATAAACTAGTTAGCTTGATTATGAATTTTATAAGTATGATCAAGAAGCCTCTAAAGGCTAAAAGATGAAATAGACATGAATTCCTTCATGTTTTGGCCATCCTCTACAAATTTTGTGACTTGATGAGTTATCTTTCTCAAGTTACAAGAATTCAAATTTATACTTATAGATTCAAACATGCATAGGGACATCAAGTTTAAACCTTGTAAAATAGCTATTGGAATTTAAATGACAAATATCAATGGTCAAAATTCAATCATACTAAATATCTAGTGGTGAATAGGTGAAGACAGTGTTAGTGGTTCCCAAAGATCTAATGGAGCATATTTGATCATGCACCCAAGATCAAATGTGAGCATCAAATCAAAAGTTTATATATGCACAAAGTGGACAAGTGGAAAGATCTTAGGTACCTAATCAGAGATCTAATGGTGCATAGTGACTAACAAAGTTACTAGGCATAAGAAAATCAATGGTGTGTGATCCATCATATAAATCAGATCTAACAACAAGCGATGGTTCAAATGGTCGATGAATGTCAAAGACAAATGTCCAGCTAACAAGTGTCTTAACCATGTTAGACTAGAATAACATCTATGGATAAAATTTATTTGTATAGATAAAGATAAATGGTGTGCATATAAGTTAAGAAGGTAGATACAATAGTACACAAACATGTTGATTGATGGTTAAAATTAAAAGTTGAGGTTTAAGGAAAATAAAGATAAAAAACACACGTTCACTGAATAGATCAAGATCAATGATCAAGATTAAAATTTAAAAGCTAGGGGATTCATAGATAACAATTATATTTGAGGTCAAATTAGAGAAAATATCTCAAAAAAAGGCCATGAAAGAAGACACATCATTTTAAATGGGTTCATTCCCAAATCTATAATCATGATTATGATCCTTTTTCCAGTCTTGCATGCCAATGATAAACTAGTAGGGAGCAATCAATGCTTGAATAAGATCACAACATATTGATCTAGTTGTTACAACTACTTTTACATCGAAAGGAGATTGAAAATAATTTTACCCAACCTTTGTAATTGTAAGGAGCATCAATGTAGGCTAAAAATAGATTGATAAGATTGTTATGGTTATTTTCCAAAAGTGGTATTAGGAATCATGATCTTTTATAATGCCATTAACACTAGAACAATTGGGAATCTAGGTCACTATGCTCCCTTATCAATATTTATACACATTGATCCCCATCTCTCTTACCCCTTATGCTATAAATACATCCTTCTAAGCCTTGAAAAGTATCCATCTCTTTGGATTGTAAAGGCTATGCCAAGATTTATATTGTAACACATCTTTGATGCAATAAAAGACTAAATTCCTTCATTGTGAAAATGGAATTAAAGTTTGTCTCATGAGTTCATTGATGTGGTTAAGTGAATCTATATTTTCCTTACCTCTGTCTGAGTTCTCTCACCTTCATGAAGTGTTTTGGTAGTTCTCATAGGTCATTGTAAGTGCATATATAGTCTATTGGTCAGTGTGTACATGGATATTTACCCTCCCATACTAGGTTGATAACTAGTCAATGCCTTGTTGTGAAATATTTATGTGAAAACTAATCATAAAGTTAATGAATAAATGTTTAGTATTCTTAAAATCATCTTATAGTTTGTATTGTACAAATATAAGGATCAAAACATTTGGTGCATCACCTCATTATTACATGATTTTATTTACTCCTATCCATCTCTCTCCCCTTTTCCAAGAAGGAGTTTGCTTAGGTCTAGTTTAGGTGATAGATCTAAAAGGAAGTCAACCTTCTCTAGAGGTTTGACCCATAACCTAGGTTAGTCCCATATTAGACTAGGTTTGAGAAAGAGGACCTGAATAATCCCCTTTATTAGTTAGGTTGTAATCTAGATAGCCAATAATTTTGGTATGCCTGGTGGGATCCATTATCTTTGGGATAACTAAAATTTGTAGCTAAGGAGAAACATCTGCAACAATAAGATACATCCACCATCATCAAAATATAAATATTCTTTGAGTTGTTGATAGCATTCTCATGCCAAATGTTACTATAAGGTCATCTAGTAAAGGTATTCCCCTTGAATTCATTGAGCTACCTTATATTTCATATAAGAGAGAAAGATATAATAGGATAGGACCTTATCCCCAAAATCAATATTCATCTATTGGTCATCCTATTACCTTAATTAGTGTAATCCCCACTACCCAAATGGCTATCAGGAATCAAGTGTTCATCCCATTCAATAGAGGTAGCCCATTGAATTTGGACCATTATGATGACATTCTTATGTCTACCCTTAAGAGTATCCTATTTTTTTAGGATAACATCAAAAAAATACTATTGAGCATATCCAAAATGTTGACAACCTTTTCTCTATTCACAATGTTGTTTAAGTTAATGTGGCTATCATATTACTTGCTACTTCCTTTAAAGGAAAAATATTGTAGTGGTATAAATATCTTCAATTAAATTCCATTTCTACCTAGAATGAGCTAGGTGTAGCCTTACTCAGACAATTTGAGGATAAATCTGACCACCTATCATTATTTGAGTAGCTAACTACCATTTAGAGATCTCCCCATGAGTTCATAAATGATTTCAACCTTAAATTCCAAAATACATGGACTAAGATTCTTGTAATGATTAGAAAATCCATAGATTATTCCTTCTTGTAGTATATGAAATCCCTTAATTCTAATATCAATGTGATGATATAGTCAATGGGTAGAAATAACTTTACAAATGATTATTAGATTTCCATAAGAGAAAAAAATAGTTTGATACAAGATGGTAAGCTTTCTCCTAGGCTTCCAATGTTTATATTCCCAGAGTTTTAATCTTCCTCAAATCCCATATTTAGCTTATATTCAATCTCCTAAAGCCCAAGTTATAACCCCTTCTAATCAAGCTTGTGAGATTGGAAAATTGAAATGTCTGTTAAAATATTTTGGGAATGAAATAGTTCAACTCAAAAGCCAACAATACTAGGGTAATACTTATCAATAATAAAATCAAACTACTTATTAGTCTTTTAAAGATCAAAGGTCTCCTTATCAAGGATTTAGAGAAAATATATCACCCTACTAAGCACAACGAGCCATGGTTCTAGCTAAGACATATGTAGCTCTTGACCCTAATATACCAACAAGTTCAAAATATATTTTTCCCACACCTCAAAAAAAATTTATACATGACTCAAATGGGTTGCCCTCCAACCTCAATGATGTTCAGAACCAAGCCTTGGTATCACATAACATTACTATGCCATAAATGACACTAGAAGAGTTTTCTCTTCAATGAGGTTAGCATCAAGAGATAAATTTGGTACCCCAAGGAAAGGTTCAAAAATTTCAAGGGTATCCTAATTCCATTAATGTATATTAGTGAATAGATGATTATATTGCATTTAATCATGGTGGTGAGACTAGCAATTCAAGTGGTCAATTTAAAGTTGTAACTAGAACTAAAAAAGGAGCCATTGATGAGGCTCAGGAGGTGACTAATGATTAAATTACTCCTAATTTTTTTTCCAAGGTCACCAAAGATCAACTCTATACTCCTATAACATATAAAAATTAGAATGTAGAGGCTAGAAGGGTCCCTCAAATACCTCTTGTTCATGAACAACCAGTGGTTCAAAAGATGTAGCCAAAGGTTAGTAGAGCTTCACTTAGCATAGTGGATTAGATGAATAAAACCAATGTCAACATTATCATGTGGTATTCCATTTATATTCTAGGATAAAAAAATATATGCTCATCTAAATGCTTTCAGCTCTCAAGGTGTGTCTAAAATTAATTGAGAAACAAGGAGTTGTCTTAACTAATTCAGACCAACCAATGAAGCATCAAGTATGGTAGGTACACAAAATGTAAAAATGGGATAAAGCTAAGGTAAATTAAATTAAAACTCCTCCCTTATACCTCTCTTTGATATTTGGTGATTGTTTAGTTCATAATTGTATGGTGGATAGTGGAGCCAGTAGCACTGTCATGCTTAAATAAATTGTAGATAAGCTTGGTCTTGTCTATGATAAAAATACTAAAGGATTATTGAAATTGGATGGATTACCAAAAAAGATAGTATGCATCATTAAATATATGAAATTGGGATTACATGCTTTTCTTAATCTTAACATCTAGTAAGATGTAGTTGTGGTGGATTTGCCTCCCTATTTTGTCATGTGTCTGTCAAGGGAATTTACCTCAAATATTGGAGTATATTTATCAAATAATTGAAAATATTTGATTTTAAATACTATATATGATACCAAGGTAATCATAAATTCTAAACCTATTACATGGTTTCATTTGGAACCATATATGCCAGGTGTTATGAACATTAATTGCCTCATCTCATATGAGGTGATAAAAGATAGTATAGAGGAAAATGAATCACATTTAGATGGGATTATATATTTTTTCCTTGATTTTTGGGACTATGTCTCACATTAATATTATCCTTATAATCTATTTGAATAATAAGGACTTCATTTTTATTTCTTACATGAGAAAAATGGACCAATTCTGGCCTTGATGAAGGATGATGAGCCTAGTGATAGTCTTTAGCAATTATACTTTGATGGGTCAAGGAATAAGAATGGTACTATGGTTATAATGATGTTTATTTATCCAAAAAAGAATAGGTAGTTATCATATATTAAGTTTTAATTTGGTTGTTCAAACAATGTTGTAGAATATAAGGCACTAGTTCATGGTCTGTAATGGGCTAGGAAGATGAAAGTCAATGCCTTACAATTATTTGGTGATATTGAAATTATAGTTCAAAAAGTGAGAGGCCTTAACATATTCAAAAAACCATTTATTAAATATTATAAGCATAGGGTATGGGACTTGTAAAATTTTATGCCTTCAACATGTAGACAATACCAAGAGATGAAAATAAACATATAGATAAGTTGGTTGCCATTAGGGGATAATTTAGTATCCCAGTTGATGTGAGAAGTGAAAAGTTATAGTCACACATTAAGGTGGTTTAAATCCTTCTATCCTAGATAATAATTATAATTGGCAAGTGTTTGAAGATGATAATCAGATTATCAGATTCTTGCAAGAAGAGGTTGAGTTCTCCTCAAGAAATTAGTCAAAGTACTCACAGTAGTATGGTGATCAGATTGTGCAACTAAAACCAAATAAGTTTCACAAGGGATCAGTCACACTTGAAAACATATTCAGTGGTGATGATGAGCTGAAGAAAGAAAAGTCAACTTTGTCAGCAAAGGAAGAACACTTTCCAATATGGAAGTTTCACCTGGTAAGAACCTAAAGTTGGGTAAGGTATGAACTTTTTCATAAAAAGAAGATCTCGTTGAGCTATGTGAAGTTTTGATGATGTATTTTCATGGAAATATAGTGATTTTAAGGGATTTAACCCAATTCTAGCTCAATACACCATTGAGCTAGATGATGAAACTAAGCTGATAAGACAAAGATAAAGGAATATTAATCCTAAGCTTAAGACTTTGATGAGAGTTGAGCTTCATAATATCATTGAATCATCTATTATATTTCCAATCTAGCACTCAACTTAGGTGGCAAGATTTGTCCCCATATAGATAAAGAATGGAAAAATTAGACTGTGTGTTTACTTTCATGACTTGAATAAGGCTTCCCTTAAATACCACTATCCATTTCCTTCTATCAAATAAATTTTACAATTTATTATAGGTTTAGAAAGGTTGTGTTTATTATATGGCTATAGTGGTTACAACCAAATTTTGGTCAAGGAATAAGACCAATTTAAGATATCCTTCACCATAAAGTGGGGGACATTTGCATATAGAAAGATGCCCTTTAGTTTATCCAATGATGGAGAAAATTTTTAGAGAGCCATGGATATGTCATTCCAGGGTCTTCTTAGTAAGTCTATGCTAGTTTATTTGGATGACATAACAATGTTTTCAAAGAATTAAATTGAGCACATGGTTCACCTTGAGCAAGTGTTTGAAAGGTATAGAAAATTTAGGATATCCCTAAATCCCAAAAAGTGTGTATTTTAAGTTCATGAAGGTAAGATTCTTATACATATAGTTTAAAAGCATGGTTTAAGAATAAATATTGAAAGGATAGCTTCAATTATTGTACTTTACTTTCCCAATCACAAAAAATCTTTGCAAAGTTTCTTGAGGGAGATAAATTTTATCAAAAGATACATCTCAAATTTTGCCACATTAGCTGAGCCACTTACAACCATGATAAAGAAGAATAAGAGTTTTAGCTAGTCTAAGGAAGGAATAAGGAGTTTTAAGGAAATTAATAAATCCATGGCTAGTTCCCCTATGCTCATGAACCTATATTTATGAAAGGACTTCATTCTATACACCTATACTAACATTGACATAATATCAAGCATTCTTATGAAATAAAACCATGAGGACTTAGATAAACTAATAGGCTTATTTAGTCAAGGATTATAATAATATGAAACATGGTACTCTTTAGTTGAAAAGTATGTACTTTTAGTCATAAGGTCTCTCAATAAATTTAGATACTATCTAATAATAAGATACACCAAATGGTTGCACATCCAAGTGTTAAGGAGTTTTTCTTGAACAAGGACATAAATGAGAAAAGAGCTAGCTGGACAACAAAGGCAATGGAGTATGATGTAGTGATCAATGTTAAAAAATTTATTAGAGGCAAAGGAATTTGTGAAAATCTAACCCAATACTCATAAGAAACTAATGAGGTGGTTATGGTATCAACTGATGAAGAAGTTGCAACTAATCATACCTCAACTTCTAGCTACTATCAAGATTTGGTAAAGTATCTTTAGGATGGTCTTTATCCCTCTCATATAAATCCTTTAAAAATAATATATTTTAGATTTCAATCCATCCCATTTCTTCTTATTGATGGTGTTTTATTTAAAAAAGACATAAACGGTATGATGTTATGATGCATTGATCCACATTAAATAGAAAGATTGATTAAAGAGTTCTATGATGGACATGGTGGAGGAATTACTCATCAAGGAATACATCCCATAAGATCATGAGAGATGGGTATTATTGGCCAAGCTTTTTTGGTGATTGTCATGCATGGGTTAGGAAATGTAGATAATGTGCTATGTTTATAGGAAAGGTGAAGATTTCAACCTTACCTCTCTAACCAATTATAGTATATCAACCCTTTGTCTAATGGGGATTGGAATTTATTAGTCTCATTAACCCCCCTTCAATCTTAGGTCATAAATGGATACTAACTACTATAGACTATTTTACTAGGTAGAAAAAAGTAATAACATTGAAAGAAGCAAATGAGTCCAATGTTTTAGGTTTTTATGAAGGTTTTCTTACTAGATTTGGAGTCCCTTAAACCATAATTTTTGACAATGCTATGGACTTTATGGGGTATAAAATCATCCAATGGGTAGTTTAACATAGTGTCCTTCTTAGCACTTCATCAAACTACTATCCCCAAGGTAATGCCCTTGCTGAGTCTACTAATAAGAATATGTTGAAGATCCTAAGAAGGACCATTGAAGATAATCAGAGGTCATGGTATCTCAAATTAAAGTCAACTCTATGGGATAATAGGGTCACCTACAAAAAGTCAATAGCCAACTCCCCCTATAAGATGGTATATGGTAAGGAAGTAAGAATTCTTATTTCTCTTGAATTTCCTTCCCTATGGCTGATGCATCAATTTGAGTTTTTGGAAAATGAACCTATGGAGATCAAATATGTTAGGATTATGGAGTTGGAAGAGACAAGACATCAGTCTATGCTAGCTATGGAAAGCCATCAAGTAAAAGAGAAGAAATTCTTTAACAAAGGAGATTCTTCATAAAGTTTCAAATAAGGAGATTTGGTCCTCAAGTGGGTTAAGGATAGAGCTAAGCCAGGACAACATACAAAGTTTGAAACTCTTTAGAGTGGTCTATACATAATCTCTAGTTGAAAATCCCACAATGCCTTCTAACTTGCAAGGATGGATGGTGGGGAGATTTCTATCCTAGTGAATGGGATACATCTAAAACAATTCTATCAAGGAAGCTAAAGTTGCCTATATATAGTTAGTTGTTTTGGATTTCCTCCTAGTGTTGTCCTAGCACATTAGTATTTTTTTGTTTTTGCTTTGTTTAGTTAGCTTCCCTATTTTTCTTGTTTCCTTCCCTATTTTGATGAAATTCAATGTCTTTGCAAGTCAAATGGGTAATTTGACCATGAATCAAAATAATAATTATTTATAATCCTAAAAGTCATGCAGATGGTTTAGTTCTCAAGCATAGTAGGCATGTTTCCCAATTGAGTCACCAGAATGTTGTCAATTTTCCCCCATAGGTGAAATTATCACCCCATCATTTAAAATTTAGCATAACATTCTAGTTTGACTTGTGAGTTAGGTTGGTCTTAAGAGTTCCTTAAGATGGTGTCTTTTGTTCCCTAAGTATGCCCTACAAGTTTTTTTTCCTTTTTATTATTTCTATTTATAGATATAAGCCCTAAAAAATGATCAAGAAATAACTTTTGCAAGTCTAGAATAACCATGTCATCATCAAATGTCATGCATAAATAGACTAGTTAGCTCAATTGTGAATTTTATAAGTTAGCTCAATTGTGAATTTTATAATTATGCTCAAGAAGCCTCTTAACCCAAAAGGTCACATGGACATGAATTCCTTCATACCTTAAACATCTTTTGCAAATTTTGTGACTTGATGAGTTGTCTATCTCAAGTTACAAGAATTTAAAGTTAGACTTGTAGAGTGAAATATTCATGGGGATGTCAAGTGTAAGCCTCATAATATAGTTGTTATAATTCAAATGATCAAGATCAATGATCATAGTTCAATCATATTGAATATATAATAATGAGTAGGTGAGGATAGTTTTAGTGAGTCATAAATATATAATAAAGCACATTTTATTGTGCACCCAAATCAATAGTGAGATTCGAGTCAAAAGGTTATCATAAGAATGAAGTAGATAAGTGGTAAGATTTTGGGTAGCTGATCATAGATATAATGGAATACAGTGACTGACAAAGTTAGTTGGTCAAATTATATTGATAATACATGATCCATAATACAAATTAGATCTAATTATAAGTGATGGATCAAATGGTCGATGAATCTTGAAGACAAATACATGGGTGAAAAGTGTCTCAACCACATTAGATTGGTAGAAGATATATGGCTCATATTCATTTGTATACAAAAATATCAATGGTATGCATTTAAGATAAGAAGGTTAGTCTAATGGTGTGAATCAAGCTAATCAATGGTTAAGCTTAAAATTTTATGATTAAGCATAACAAAGATCAATAACACGTGTTCACTGAGTAGATCAAGATCGATGGTCAAGATTAAAAGTTACAAGCTAGGGACTTTAAAGAGAATAATTATAATTGAGGTCAAAATAGAGAAAATGTATCAAAAAAAGTCCATGGAGGTAGACACATAAGTTTAAATGGGTTAATTTCCAAAGCTAACAACATGATTATGACCCTTTTCTCCACTCTTGCATGTAAAAGATGAACCAATAGGGAGCAATCCACACTAGAATAAGATTATAATAGATTTATCTAGTTGTTATAAATTATTTGATTCTAGATGGAGATTGTAAATGATTTGATCTAAGTATTGTATTTATAAGGGACATCAATGAAAGCCAAAAAAAATTAAAGAATAATAATATGATTGTTATGGCCATTTTCTAGAAGTGATCTTAGGCATCATGATCTTTTTTAATGGCATCAACATCATAATGATTGGGAATATGGGTCATTGTTCTCCCTCCTCCATTCTTATATGCATTGATCCCCATCTCTCTCACCCTTTATTCTATAAATATAAGCTTATAATATTTGAAAAGGATCCCTCTCTTTGGCTTGCTGAGGCTATGCCAAGATTTTTATTGTAACACCTATTTAATGTATTAAAAGACTGAATTCCTTCATTATGCAAATAGAATTGAAGTATGTCTCATGAGTTCATTATTGTGGTTAAATGAATATAGGTTTTCCTTGCCTCTGTTTGAGTTATCTCACCTTAATGAAGTGTTTTGGTAGTTCTTATAGGTCATTATAAATGCATATATAGTCTATTGGTTAGTGTGGAAGTGGATAACTACCCTCCCATCCTAGGTTGATAGCTATTCAATGCCTTTTTATGATATACTTATGTGGAATATGATCAAAGAATTCATGAAGTAATGTTTAGCAGTATTGAAAGCATCTTATAGTGTGTCTTGTACAAATATAAGGATAAAAAAATTTGGTGAATCACCTTATTCTTACATGCTTTTATGTATTATTGTTCATCTCTCTCCCCTTTTCCAAGCAAGAGTTAGTTTAGGTCTAGTTTAGGTGATAGATCTAAAAGGAAGTCAGCCTTCTCTAGAGTTTTGATCAAAGTTTAGGTGAACAAAAGCCAAGGGTTAGTACCATGTTGGACTAGGTTTGAGAAAGAGGACATGAAAAATCCCCTTTCTTAGCTAGGGTGAAATCTAGAAAACCAATAGGAATTATCAGGCCTAGTCACCCTAGTGACTATGGCATCCTTTAACAACAAGGTTATCTTAAACTCAATCTTCTCCAAGGATGTAATTGAATCCTTGATTTGATCCAAAAATATTTTTAATATTATTATTTTATTCATTAAGATGGTCTATGCAAGAATAATGTCCTCAAGTGGTAGAACTTTGAGGTTAGGGAATTTATTGCTCCTTATAACTCTATCCAAGTTTGCCAACTTGGTGTCATAGATTTCAAGATTTTGGTCAAGTTTATTGACCACCTTGACCTATTGGATTTTATCTTCCTACCTCTTATTCAAAACTTTATACAAGTTAAAGACATTAATAACAACATTTATTATTAAAATTAGAGTGTAGTCTTGCATTGTTAGTAGTGCTTGCTCCTTCAACCTCTTCAACTCTTATTGAATTCCATTCATAAAGGCAATATTAGACTCTTTTTGTGATTAAACTAAGGATATTATGTCCTCTACATATTATTTCACCTCTCTATGGCCGCATTTCATTTTATTTGTCAATTTGAAGAGGGACTCTTCACTTTCATGAACCATGACTGAAATTGATTGTGGCTACTCCACTTGTCATCAAACTACACTCTTCATAGTTTATGTGGTATTGTCAAACCTCATCCCAATTTGAGGATCTAAGAATACCATCTGATGACTCTCCTACCTTTTTATCTATATGATATCCCTTACCCAATTTGGGGTATCTTTATATGTTGGTTGTGTGTAATGTGGTTGGGTCAAGGAGGAGGGAAAAGTTATAACTAAGATGTATAAATTGGTTGGGTCTAATTGCCTAGGTAGGTCAAATAAAGATTTGACAAGGCCCATGTTGAGTACAAATAAAGGAAACCTTGAAGGAATAATTACCTTATAATCTATGGTGAGATTAAGTGGCCTTTATTAGGTGAATGGATTTAATTTGTGTTTCAATGGATTAGTGGATGTAAGGGAGCTAAAGGTGAGTGATGCACTAGTAGTGGATGCTTGGGAATGAGTAGAACCCATATATTGGCTACCACTAGTGCTTTGGGATGTTAGTGAAAATGGAATGTTGGTATTAGAATGGGAGATGACATGGGGAATGGTGCCCCCAAAATAATAAATGGTATGGGATGCAAACATAGGAGTGGGAGTAGTAGTAGAAACAAGAATAGTTGTAAATGTACTAACAACTAGGAAAGGAGGAAATGGTTTAGTACTTATAGTGGGAATTTGGGGAACTAATGGAAGAGGAACTTCCCCTCTCATAATAGTCTTAGGATAATTCTTTCTCTTGTAAATTTTTTCTATATTTCTTCCTTGTAATGCTTGAAACTCCTCCATTGAAATCTCAATACCTTGTTGTAGCTCCTCAAGATCGATGACCTCAAGATTAGGTTGATTCAAGATCTCCATGGAAGTTCACATAATAGATGTAGATACAAATGTATGCCCTTAGGAGAGGTCCTATTGTATATTAGATTCTCCTTAATTATAGCTCAAAGGCATGCCTTGTCCACTTTGAGTGGCTTACAATGGAGGTCTGCAAGGTCTATTCCTGATGAGAAGAATGCTATCCTATTCTTATTCATATTTCTCTTCATATTCTACATCAAACATGCTCCCATGAGATAGTGGTATATGGGACTTTATAATTTCTTCTTTCTTCTTCTCTTTGTTAAGCCTCGTTTCTAGTTTAATGTTCTTCTTTGCTGCATTCGTAATTACTACCTAATCATTCATTACATCCTTGTAAACCCACTCATGTACCCCTTCTTGATGATTATATTCTAATGCTACATCCTTTTTAAACTTGAAGAGGTTCCTATAAATGACATTGTTTGGGTCTCATACTCATAAGTCATCCTTAGGAAATAGGTAGGAGTCCCTATGCTTTGTAGCTACTATAATATCTTGCCACTTTGTGATTTTATTTCTCCCTAACTTATAAGGAGTTTTGAGGGGGATAGACTTCTTTTTGTTTATAAAGACACCATAAACTCCATGGAGTAGTTGATAGGTCATATCTTACTTGGCTAATTTCATGGGTACATACCTTGGAATCTTGAGGGGAGTTACTCTTACTCCTTCCATCTAGATGACTATGCAATCCAGGTAAAGCCAATAGCTTCCCATCTCTTTCAATGTTTGCCTAACCTCTAGAGGGACCTTTGACATTTCCCATTTAGTAATTGATTTATACAAAATTGGATAAAATTATTCTATAATTACCTTGATATTATGTCTAAAGTAGTGAATATGCATCACAAAGAATAATTGGGGCACAACTTCATCTCGATTAGGAGACCATGAGTTCAGTCCTAATTAGGTAATTTCATAAATTAAATCTAATAGGTAGCTCATCATGTAGAATGGAACACCACTTTGGAAAGTGTCATACATGGTAGAGACTACGTTATTGCTAATGATACCTCCAAGTGAGGGAATCTACCGACCCTCTAGGATTATTTGAAGCATTGGGATAGTTTTTATATCCACATAGCCAATGTGTGCATTACCAAATAATCTATTGAGGAGATCAAGTCCAATCTTGACCCCCTTCTTTAATGGATGGATAGGTATGTTCCCTAGGTCATCCATGAAAATAACCCTATTTGGGTTAGTAACCCATGATTCCAAGACTACCTCTAGTTATGTGTCTCATACTAGATGTCAATGATGCTTTGATTATAGTCTAGTTATGGCAAGGGTAGGTCATAATATTTTTTAAAACTAGGTCCTGATATGAAGGTGATTGGGAGCCCTTGGTTCATAGATTTGAGTAACCAATATTCACATTTAGATCTATTGAAGAGACCATATATTAGGTCAATACATGTCATGACCTTTGGTTTTGCTACAACCTTGTGAAGACTGGTAGCTTGGATAACAAAGATGCTAGAAGCCAACTAAATAATATGAAGCATGGTATCGGCCTCATCAATATCCCTAGCTCCTTCAACATTGTAATATATGTTTTTATAATGCATGTCCTCTAAGTTTATGGCCTTGGGAATGAACTTTGTGTCTTTGAACACAACTAAATTTATGTATTGAAAGAGAAAATCATCATTCCCAAATGTAGTGCTCTTACCTAGAGTGGAGGGCCTTGCATGTGTCATCTCTATAATATCATGGGTAGCAACTAACATCTTTTTGTAATTCTCTATTAATTTTTAGCTCCAATAATGGTGTTTAAGTAAAATTTATGAAGAGCTCAAGCTTGGTTGAATTGAGGATGTAGATAATAGAGAGAAAATGCTTAGATCTTTGAATGTAAATGTAGGTAATAATAGTCGAGTTGAGTAGTCTTTTAAGAATTTGTTTGATTAATGTAAGGTTTGATGGAAATTATAGTTCATGTTGCATTAATGAAAATCTCATCAACTTTTTATATATTTGATCTATTGATTTTAATATTAAATTTCATTAGAATTCAAATGTAGCATTAATTTTCCTTTGATCTACCATTAATTTTATCTTTAAAGCTAAAGTTTTCCACCTTCTAACATATGGCATGCCACCTCAAATCTAGCTAGGTACCTTGGATTAAATTTAGACATGTGTCACCTTCTAATTACTCTCAAACCCTCAGGATGTAGCTTAATGTGATGATTCATTTGTTCCCTACCACATGGCATCCTTCCATTCATGGTGATCTCTCAGGCAAGGCCTTTTAGATTTGGTTGGTAGAGGGAGTGCTACACATCAATCTCATAGGAAATTGATATTTCTCTCACCAGGTGGCACTCTCATAAGGCTCTTAGAGCTTCCTTTTGCTAGGTGTCACATTTGGAAGGATTCTAAATAGTTGTTGGTAAGTTTGTGTCAATTGTGTGGCTTGGGTAAAGCCACATGTTTCTCTCAGAGGTGACCTAGTTGATCTTGGGATGAAGCTTCATAAGAATGACATGTGGACTCATCATGTAGGTTCAAGATGGACATGCATCATTCTCAGAGGTGATCTAGTAGATCTTGGATAAAAGTAGTGTGAAGATGACACATGGTGTCATTATATGGGTTTAAACTAGACACACATCCCTCTCGAAGGTAATCTAGTAGACTTTGGATAAAATTAGTATGAGGATCACACACGGCATCATTGCATGGGTTTAGAGGGGACATGCATATTTCTCACGAGCTTTTATTTATTCTTCTACCACTTGTCATTCTCAAGAGGAACTTTAGATAATTATATACCATTGAGCCTTGATCTGATTTCTTGGGTGCATCCACATGTCTACCTTATGAGATCTTATTGGATTTGGATAAGATGAAACATGGTGTAGACTGCATCATTCTTAGATAAATCTAAAGGGAACACATGTCACTTTAGAAGGATTATCAGGTATGTCTAGTTATCATGGAGACATGTGGCATATGTATGGTGGCTCAAATTGAGTAAGCTTGCTCTTAGGGGTTAATATCTTGACACATAGCCTTGGATTTGAAATCTAATGGCTAGTCTTCTCACAAGCTCTTCAAATGGTACCGCATGGCTTGTAAACTTAGTAGATTTGCTCCAAGTATCCTATGTAGGACATAATAAATATCTAAGGCATTGTGAATCCTAATGAGTTGGATACCTATCCTCTTGATATTTAGTCTTTAACTTGACATCTTTTGAGGCATCAAAAACTACTACTTTAACTTTGATGTCTTACAAGGTCAAGTAGGAAGTTAAATTAGACTTCTGAAAACATCAAATGCCCATCTTAAGGAAATTAAAATAAGTTTAAAGAAAATTTACAAGTAAATTATTTAAACAATAAAAAAGGTTAGTTCAATAAGAATAGGTGAATCTTATTTCATTTATACAAATTTAAAAACATAGAACATCCTTAACAAAGGCTTGTCTACACATTTCAAATCAATTCACGGTTAATAATTCACTATTGAATGAAACTTGATAAAGACTTGAAATAATTTAAATATTTCTTAGCATTAGTCATTATTGCAATATGAATGATTAACCAAAATTTATTAGGAAGTATTAAATCAATTTTTTATGCAATCAAATGACTGAGCAAGCTTGGCATCTTAGGTAGTTTTGGAAAATTGAGAAAGAAGGGTCCCTATTTTGAGAATAGGGAATAGTTTATTATCAACAAATGGTAACCTTTATGGGAAACATTGCAAAATGTTATAATATAGATCTTATATTCCTATATGAATAAAAATCCATTATCTTACTATGATTTTTAGTTAATATTAAACTACTTTTTAGAACCAATGAAAGCTCACAAGCTAGAAATAGAGTTTAAACTTTGTAGGCAATCATAACATGTGTGTGCTTTGAAGTTCATTAACCATTGTCATTGGGTTCAAAAATGATAAATTTAAAGATTCAAGACATCAAACATGTAGTGACTTAATCATTCTCTATATTTTATAAAAGTATGCTTTGCTAAGTTAAGGACGGTTTGGGCCTTGTTCTACTATCAACCAAACATCTATAACCCCAACAGATATACCTTTGGTTCCACACTGGACCTTGCCCTACTTTCTAACTAGGCAACCATAGCCTTCGTGGAGATTTCCTAAATCACCATTCATGCAATATGAAGTAGTTTATGATTTCACTTGATTGGGGTGTGTGTGTGTGTGTGTGTGTGTGTGTGTGTGTGTGTCTCTCTCTCTCTCTCTCTCTCTCTCTCTATATATATATATATATATATATATATATATATATATATATATATATATATATATATATATATATATATATATATATATATAATACTTGCATTCATAAACCAAAATGGTTGGGAACCAAATTTAGCTAGGTGTAAAGATTTTGACAAGACATAGTCTAGATGTTATTCACTCTCAAATAGAAAGTTCTATCCAAGTAGTTTATTTAGTGAATTTAAGTGATAGTATGATGATACACATAGATTCAAACTCTTGTTCATGCAAATGATTAGTCTTTTGAACTATATTACAAACTTAAATTGACTTAGGATTTTCATAAGAAAACTAATTTTTAATTATCTTGGCCCAACTTTTCTAAATTAAAAAATTGCTAGAGGTTATTGAACTTTGGATGACCAATTTTTAGGACTAATAATCCCTTCTTCCCCTTTTAGGATCAGACTAACACAAATTGTGCCAATGAAATCTTATCCAAAGGACTTGTTACTAAACAACAACACACAACAAGCAAAAAGTAAAGCAATAAAGCAAACTAACCTACCCCTACCTAATCTAACTATAAAAAATCTTAATATCCTTTTTGAATTTGTGATAGAGTAGCAAATAAGTAATGTTTCACATACTACCCATTGACTAGCAAGCCTAATTCATTCCCTTACAAGTCTTTGAATTTGAATGCATTTTTATCTAATATTTTTGTGACTTGGTATGGTCTAATATAAAATGGAGTGAACTTGTCATGTTATAATTTCTTTTCATGGGTCTTGTACCATAGTAGGACTAAGTGTGATATTTAGAATACTTTAATTTTAGCTTGCTTGTCAAACCATCTCTTCACAACATCCTAATGCTTGTCGAAGTTCTTTAATGCTTCATCTCTAGCATCCTCCATCTAGATGATGTTTAGTATCCTATATTACACTCTTTTATAATTTTCCATGACTAAAATATGAAATAATATGTGGGTAGTGTTATTAATTTGACCTATCAAAGCCAAATTACTACTCCTATCATACAAAACTTTCCTAAAATTGGTCATAGCCTTTTAAAGTTGGTCAAACTAAGGAATTGTGGTTTAAAAATAACTAATTTTGGTCAAAAATGTCAAAAATGGATTGTAAATGGGTCTTTATTATTTAAAAATATCATTTTCAAGTTCAAATATGTAGACAATCCATGCATAAGGATCAATTTTGAGAGAAAATTAAACATTTTGGGATCTACAAGTGGTTTTAGAACCTCAAATTTTGTACACAAGGTCATTATAAGTTGGATAAACTTTTGAAAAAAATTCATGGCCATTATAAAAGTGAATATACTTAATGTTTTGTAACAATACTTAGCATGTTCGTTGTAGATCACCATTGGAGTAGGCATCGTTCTAGAGTGCCATAGAGGTTTCTAAGTCCAGGTAAAATTTTGAAAAGCATGGGATGATGTTTTTACATCATAATCAGACCTTTAAATAATTTCAAAATTTTAAATTTTAATCAAACCATGCTCAAATAGGCTTTTGTAAGCAAACATGCATAAAGGCCAAAAAGGGGTTTTTTGACTTTTCAAGCAAAATGTGATTTAAAAGTGTTTTGATATCATGGTAAAGACCCCATGATGATGTTTTAAGGCATTTGGAAGAATTTTAAGAGTTATTTTCATTTTGGTGAAATTTTAATTTTTTTAGTTGTAAACACCCTTTTTAACTTCCTGTTCAGATGCTCATATATTTCACCACATGTGGAGTTTGGATGAATGTTCTTAGTATGTTTTTATACTCTTATTTAATTATAATTCATGAAAAAATTAGACCATTTGAGTGGTTTTTCTTTATGATCAATCATTAAGAGTGTAGGTAGTTCAGAATACAATCAAAACCCCACAGATAGATATCTTCACATGGTAAATTTTTATATATTTGTAATGGGAACCTAATACTTTTAGGGATGTTGGGGGGGATTAGTGTTATACACATAAATAGAAAAAATATGGGATTTGGAGGTCTATACTTCATGAACCATCATTTTGAAAATTTAGCTTTAAAGCTCACCTAAACCCATAAAAAAATAGTTTTGAAAAAAGTTTATTTTATTGCCATCAAATCATCTTGGATCAACATAAAGCCTTTTCAAATGTCAAGTACACTCGGAGGGTATTCCAATGTTTTTTGTAGAAAAAAAATATGTAAAATTAAGTACAAGACACTTCAATAAAATATAATCAATGGAGTTCAAAGCCTATGACTTTTTATTCATTCTCAAATTTTATTTTTTATCATAAATTATCCTAGAAATTTCCCAAATAACTTAATCAAAATGGCCAGTCTACAAGAAAATAGAACAAAATAGGCCTAGTTAACCCTATTGACTAAATGATGAGTGTTTTCTCATCAAAATCAAATATCTTATGATGAGAAAAGTTTTTATACATCTATTTAATTATTTTTTCAAGTTTCATGGCATCTTGTTTCAGTTTTAATGGAGTCAAAATGCTATAAGATAGGCTATTAGTCCTAATTGGCCTAATAAGCTTAATTGGTCAATCAAGCACAAAAAGAATGACATTGAAAATCTATCAAATAAATTAATTTTGGAGTTACCACGTGGAATATATGTTTATTAAGTGGATATATAATTCTTAAGTCAATCCAAAAGTTTAAATTCATGCAATTTGAGCTCAAGTTGAGTTTATTCTTTAAGGGTCAAATCTCTTCAGTTGACTAGTTTGACTAGTTTCATGCATCTCCCATGCTTTTCATGAAAGATAAAGACTTTCAAGAACTTAAACTCACTTTGAAGATGGAGTTATCTTCTAATTAATGGAATGATTTTCATGCAAGGAAGGTTTACAAGTTAACATGGGCCCACCACTTCTCAATTCTATGCCAAAAATGAAGAACATGTAATTTTTAAAGGCTTGTAAGATTCTAAAGCCTTTATTTAATATTGTAAAAGGATTTTAGTCTTATTTTAAATCAAAGAATACTAGTCCTATTTTCCATGCCACTTTAGCTTTAGTTAAGGTTTTAGACTTATATATTGGTTTTTGGAAGCCAATTCTAAAAAATTCTTGAAGCAGAGAAAAAATTGTAATTGACACCATTTACCAAATAAAGAAGATTTTTTGCATATGTTTTTTGGATCAGAATAGAGTGTATTTTAGTGCGTACCAACATACAAGTGGCATATATTTTCCCTTTTTTTAGGCTTTTTCCACACCTACTATGAAAATCTCATCCTCTATAAGTCATTTGAAGAGTTAGGATTTGAATTTGCTTTGCAAACTTTTTTCAGGCCTTCTTTTGAAATACTGATGTTCAAGATTGATTGCAAAGTTTTCTCTTAGATTCATATGTATGTCTTACTCAATTTCAAAAAACATTTCATAGAATAGTAAAAATTTAGGTGCATCACCCCATTAGATAGGATTTCCCATTTTAGCTTCTTTCTTCCCTTTTCACCCCAAAAATCAAAATAGTTTAGTTTATAAAGATAAATTTTAAGGGAAACAACCCTATCTGGAAGTTCTACTCAATATAGAGTCACCCACACTATGAAAAGTTCAAATTTTATTAACTAGAGAGAGGGTGTGTTTTACACATCTTCAAATAGGGTGCTTTATAGAGTGATAACAATTTTTGGCACGCCCAATTGGACATCATTCTACACATTAACCTTTGGGGAAATTCAAAAAATTATTGTAAATTTCAGGCACTCAAAGTTGGTTTTGAACATCAGGTATCTTTTCAATATTGATTACTTTCAGTATTTGGCTTACTAATGGTCTCCAATGGCTTGTTTTAGTATGTATCCATATTATCCTCACTATGATCACTATGACAAACCATACTATGATCCTCACTAGGAGTTTGAGGATCTATATCAGGCATCTATGCAATACTACCCAGACCCTCCATATGAACAACCAATCCATCATAATATTTCCCCTTACCAACCTAATCATGGCCATTTTGCATCTACCTAATCCATATCAACACTTAAGAAAACTTTAGTGAGCCTTGAAAAACATACACTAGAGTTATATTCATAGAGATATTATGGCCAAGATACCCATACTCACTAGATTCATCATGTGAGATAGTCATTGCAACAAATAAAAGAGCAATGGGAACCTATTGAGAGAGAAAATTGGGGAAATCTCACTAGTGAAATGATAGCTTTATGTGGTTATATTCAAATCATTGAGGATAAACTAAAAGGCCTTAAGGAACATCAAGTTCAGTCATGGCCTTCTTATATGCCATCCATTCCTCCTTAGCAGACCATTCCAAGAGCCCCTTTGAGTTTTCCAAGTTCTTCATATATTTATCAGACCTTCCCTTCTTAGAGATATACCCTAGAGAATTGTCAAAGAAAGAAAGAGATTTATATGGGACAACCTATTATTGAAACCACTAACCAATTCAAAGAGAAGATATTCTAAGATAATATCGATAAGATGATCAAAGAGTTGAAGATGAAGACAAGGAAAGAGGAGAACCATAATCAAAAGGTCAAAAAAGAGCCTTTATCTTTCCCATCTTGTAATCAAATCATGGAGTTAATCAAGAAAGAGAAACAATCAAGCATCATTTAGGATGCTGAATTTAAGCAAGAGATCATTCAGACTTTATCCCTTCCTCCTCAGAAGCCTAAATCCTTTCTTTCATGGAAAGCCATTCAAGAAAAATTGTAGAGAGATGAAGTGAAGGTGGTCCAAGAAGAACATCCTCATGAGAAAAATTAGGTATCTATGGTTATTTATATACACATTTTGCATCTTATTGAATACTTTTAGGGATCTACCATGTTAGGAGGGGTGGAGGTAAATCCAAGAACAAACACACATGTTCTAATTCCACCTGTTAGGATCTTGCTCCTCAGAAAGAGCACAGTATGATTACCAAATATAAGCAATTGAATATGCGGAAATAACTAGAAACACAAGTAACTAGAATTCACCAATAGCACAGAATATGAGAGACAATACACTATCTTGTATTAACACTATACAAGAAAGAATACATCAAAGAGCCGCCACACTCTTTCACCTTACAGAGATTCGCCACACCTCAAGTGTACAATAATTCTTCTCACACACACTCTCCTACACAAAAAATGGTCCCAACAACCAACTCACACATAGAATTGGTGTTCACCTCACCAACCAGTCAGTAATAACCCTGCCGGTACACCAAGCACTCTATAGCACTTCAAGCTGATCTCTCATGAACCTGCAACCTGCAATTCAAAGACCAAACTTACATGTAGATCCCCAATGAGCTTGCAATAACCTACAACTCACAGATCTAACAACTAGAAGGAACTCTTCCTTTCTATCTCATACATAAACAATACATGCCAATGGGTCTATAAATAGATCCCTAACTCAAACAATAACTTAGACTCTTAATTTAGAAAATTATCCTCGCAGCCCAAGACTTTGGCTGGTCTTAACATGCAAACTCATCGTTCACTTAACTAACTGTCTGTGAAATGAGCAGTTCTGGAACACACAGGCGACCGACATTGGTTCCTGCTTGTCTGGTTCTGCCGACGTTGGCCGACTTCCTACCGTCATCGGTGGCCTTCTGCACTAGTCTCTGCCGACGTCGGTCCTGCTGCCGATGCTGGTGCTTCTGGATCTCAGCAACCATTGTTCCTTCAGTTTGTAAAAGGTTGAAGCTTTTAGCTCCACAACCTAACAATCTCCCACTTGGAGATAAACAATTGCAACTTGTACCTGTACCTGTACACTGTCTAGTTTGTTCCCTTGGCTTTGTATCCCTCCTCAAGATCACTCTTGAAAACCAACCACCACAAAATCCGTGGTGCAAAATATGTCATCCAAATTACCTACCACATCCGCATCTACAACCATGTAGATAAAGAAATTGACCCTGCATAGCATGTGCACCTGCTGCTGGTCCCACTGAACTACCCTTCAGTATTACTCTCCTAGATTGACTCCAAACTTGTGACAACTCCCACTGCTTGGGAAAACTCAGGTTTAGTACATACCATGCACTCAACCTCATTATGTGAATCAAGACACCTATTCTGTGAACTGTCTAACCATCGGCATGCTAACCGGCTTCACACAATCATCCTGAAACAAAGTCAACAAGACCTCCATGTCTCTAGATCACACTCATGCCAAAGAATCTTGCTGCTCCCAGATTCTCCATGACACACACCTGAACTAGCTTTACCTTTAGTTCAGCAATACCTATATATGTAACCCTGCAACAAGCACATCATACAGAAAATAGGATAATGTAGCTAATATTATCCAACCTGGTAAAGAGAAACACAATGATCAAACCTCCATTGCCCTGCAACTAATACAAGATCATATACCCTGATTTTCCATCTCACGTATCCATTTCCTCTCTTCTTCATCCTTAACATCCATTCGTCTCTCAGTGCTTACTTCCAGCTGGCAACTCTACCCAAAACACCTGTTTGGTTCTCCTCCAAGGAATCACATCCTCATCCATGCCAAGCTCCCACTATTTCCTGGATCTACCTATTCTGCTTCTTCAACAACTTCCTGGTCCTATGCCATAAGTGAGCAACAAGTAGTGTAAAGAAGGGAAATGACAAATTTAAGAACTTACTTACACCTTCAGTCCTCCATATGGGTGCTTGAGACTCCATGACAACTAGCTGTCCACCCAAAATTCGTCT
Organism: Torreya grandis; assembly: GCA_037957365.1. NCBI lineage: Eukaryota > Viridiplantae > Streptophyta > Pinopsida > Cupressales > Taxaceae > Torreya > Torreya grandis. The sequence continues at coordinate 164,238 of JARHVA010007420.1, forward strand.
TAGTGATCGATGCCGATCACATCTCAGTCTACAGCTGACCGATGTCAGTTCCCTGCGACTGCCTCCTTGCCGACGTCGGTTTCCCCTGGCCGACACCAGTCCTTATCTGCCCTGAGTCACCAACATCGGGCTGCACATAGCCAACGTCGGTCCCTGTCTGGACATCGACGCCGATTTTCCTACCGACGTCGGTCTCTGTGTTTTTCTTGTGAGACCTAAATTTTTCCCGCGAGCTCTTTTTGGATCAAAACCTTATCCAAATCACCCTTGCTCTGCTCAGAATTCCTCTGCACCTTGTGCTGAACTCTATCCGTCACTTTCTCCTTGAAAACCAAGGCTTTCCTGTTCTTGTCACTAACATTGGATTCCTCAAGAAATGTCACCTTCTTCTTCTGCATACAGAAACCACGATCCATGCCTTCCAAATTCGAAAGCATATTCTTTGACTCAAGAACCAGCATCTCCTTCTTATCTATGTGACCAAGCCTATTAAGCCACATCTCCAAATCTATAGTTGAAGTAGATAACCCAGAAAGAGAATCAGTAAAACAAGTAGATAGATAAAGCGTACCTACTTTCTTACCTCTAGCTACAACAAGTGTACCCTTGGTAACCTTCCAAGAGTCCGCTGTGAGAGTTACTGTGCAACCCTCTTCACCCAAACTTCTAACAGAAATCAGATTCTGCTTCAGAACTGGGACATGCATGACCTCCTTTAACACCCATGTGTCACCTGTCTGCAATTTTAGCTTCACTTTGCCTTTGCCAACAATCTGACAAGGCTTACCATCCCCTACACAAATTTCTCCAAAGTCTCCCTGGACATACTCATGAAAAAATTCCCTATGTGGGGATGCATGAAAAGAGGCACCAGAATTTAAAACCCAAGATTCTACTTTATCCAAAGAACATACCAGAGCATCCTGTGCAACGTAACCTGCAACATCTGCTTCTTCTCCATGTCCTTCATGCTGATCTTCACCTGATCTGCAATCTCTCTTTAAGTGCCCTTGCTTTCCACATTTCCAGCAGGTTATTCTACCATACCTGGACTTGGATCTTTTGCCCATCTTCGACCTTGATCTCCCACGCTCTGTCTTCTCTCTTGGCCTTCCTCTTCCTTCAACACTCAAAGCATATCCAGATGATTCACCTGTGCTTTTCTTGCGTATCTCTTCATTTAAGATCACACTCACAACATCATCCACTTTTAAGACTTTTGAAGGAGACACAGTATTAGAAACTGCCATTACCAAACCTTCCCAACTTTCAGGTAATGAACACAAGATTAAGAGAGCTCTAATTTCATCATCAAATACAATATTGACGGAACTTAACTGGTTTACCAAACCATGGAAATCACTAAGATGGCTATGAACAGATCCACCTTCCAACATTTGCAAATTAAATAAACGCTTCATAAGAAATACCTTATTAGAAGCTGAGGGTTTTTCATACAAATTTGCCAAAGATTTCATCAACTCCACCGTTATCTTACACTGTGATAAGCTGGAAATCACAGATGATTCAAGACTCAATCTAACAGATCCCAGAGCCTTCCGATCAAGAACCTCCCATTCTTCATCTTTCATATCCAAGGGTTTGCTAGCAACCCCACCCAACGGTAAGTACAAATCTTTCTAATACAGATAGTCCTCAATCTGCATCCTCCATAATTGGTAGTTCTTGCCATTAAACTTTTCCATTCGTAGTTGACTATTTTTTGCCATTGCTCAACTCCCACTCAAACAAAAACCCTGTGAGTAACCTGTAATCAAAACACACTACCCAGATCTACACCAATCTGTTAGTATCCCAACCAAAAGCTCTGATACCACTTGTTAGGAGGGGTGGAGGTAAATCCAAGAACAAACACACATGTTCTAATTCCACCTGTTAGGATCTTGCTCCTCAGAAAGAGCATAGTATGATTACCAAATATAAGCAATTGAATATGCAAAAATAACCAAAAACACAAGTAACTAGAATTCACCAATATCACAGAATATGAGAGACAATACACTATCTTGTATTAACACTATACAGAAAAGAATACATCAAAGAGCTGCCACACTCTTTCACCTTATAGAGATTCGCCACACCTCAAGTGTACAGTAATTCTTCTCACACACACTCTCCTACACAAAAAACGGTCCCAACAACCAACTCACACACAGAATTGGTGTTCACCTCACCAACCAGTCAGTAATAACCCTGCCGGTACACTAAGCACTCTATAGCACTTCAAGCTGATCTCTCATGAACCTGCAACCTGCAATTCAAAGACCAAACTTACATGTAGATCCCCAATGAGCTTGCAACAACCTGCAACTCATAGATCTAACAACTAGAAGGAACTCTTCCTTTCTATCTCATACATAGACAATACATGCCAATGGGTCTATAAATAGATCCCTAACTCAAACAATAACTTAGACTCTTAATTTAGACAATTATCCTCGTAGCCCAAGACTCTTGCTGGTCTTAACATGCAAACTCATCATTCACTTAACTAACTGTCTGTGAAACAAGCAGTTTTAGAACACACAGGTGACCGACATCGGTTCCTGCTTGTCTGGTTCTGCCGACATCAGCCGACTTCCTGCCGTCGCCGGTGGCCTTCTGCACTGGTCTCTGCTGACGTCGGTCCTGCTGCCGATGCCGGTGCTTCTGGATCTCAACAACCATTGTTCCTTCAGTTTGTAAAAGGTTGAAGCTTTTAGCTCCACAACCTAACATACCATGCCACTCTTGGAGCAGGAACCTCTCTTTTTTGAGGTAAATGAAGAAGATGATCATTGGCAATAGTTATACCATGATTTATTGAATGAAATTGAAGAGCTTAAGATGGAAGATTTTGATAATGATATAGAAAAATAAGTTAATGATTCATTTAAGGATTCCACCAATGTTTTGGAGCTTCAAGAAAGAAATGATATTCTAGAGATCCAAAAACAAGATGAGCTAGATCTTGAGTGGATAAATGAGATGCCATTCTCTATAGAAGATGAAGATGAAGTAAGTACAGTAGATCAAGAACCTTCATATGACTCCATCCAAAAGGTAGAAATATGTGATCAATATGTTTAAAATGGTAAGATTGCAAATGAATTTCATGTACTTTCAATTAATCATGATGAAGAGGAATTTTGGGATGATTTGGAGTGTTTTTGTGAAAATTTTGATAGTTCATCTCCAATCCATATAGAGATTCAGGAATGTTTTGTAAAGAGTATTGTTGCAGCTGTTCATCAAGAAAAAATTAATGAAGTATTGTAGCCATATTTAAATTCATACCAAGAGGTTAAAGATATGAATGAGCCACTACCTCAAATGGATCATAATGAAGACATAAATCCAAGTATACTAACTAAATTTCCAATAAAATCATTGAATGAGAATGTGTCAAATCATGATCAGCCTATGAATGAGGTAGAGATAGTAGTCTTGATGCAACAAAGAAGAATATGGGAGGAGGATGATTAGATATTAGATCAATATATTAAACCAATCTATCTAAGAATGGAATTTAGAGGCCTAGCTTCATCATCCAGAACATATGAACATATAAGTGCTCCCATTTGTAGAAGACAGCTATCAAAAGGAAGCAAATATGTTTTAAAGTTCAATACTACATCAAATAGCTTTCCATTTGATCCAAGAGGAAAAACAAAGTGGAGGTTAGTTTATAAATAATATATTGCCTTGTGTTTCATTTATTTAAGTTCATATTTGCACATGATTTCAATATTGTTTTTCCCTTTCCAAGTTGTTTTCCATTCCTCTAAGTGCACACGTGCACATGTTGTTGTTTGTATCAGTTGACTTGTTTTGTCTTTGTCTGCAAAAGATCTTCTAATATTCAGTGTGTCTCTAAGTTTGTCAATTTTAGCTAGAGTTTCTAAGTTATTTGACTAGAAGTCTGGTCAACCCCTGAAAGTCACCAAAATTGTTAGTAATTTGACCTATCAAGGCCAAATTACTACTTCTATCATACAAAACATTCCTAAAACCAGTCATAACATTTTAAATTTGGTCAAACCAAGGAATTATGGCTTAAAAATAACTAAATTAGTCATAAATTTCAAAAATATATTATAAATGGGTCATTATCATTTCAAAAGAGCATTGTCAAGTTCAAATATGCAGATAATCCATGCATAGGTATCACTTTTGAGAGAAAATTGAACATTCTGGGAGCTACAAATGCTTTCAAGACCTCAAATTTTTTACACAAGGTTATTATGTTGTAGAGAACCTTATGAAAAAGTTTCATGGCCATTTTAAATTTAAGATAATTTATATTTTGTAACAGTCCTTATCATGTTTGTTGGAGATCACCATTAGAGTAGGCATCATTCTGGAGTACCACAGAGGTTTAAAAGTCTAGATAAAAGTTTGAAAATAATTGGAAAATGTTTTTATAACATAATCATACCTTTACATAATGTAAAAACTCTAAATTTTAAGCAAACCATGCTCATATAGGCTTTTGCAAACAAACAGACATAAAGGCCAAACATAGGCTTTTTTACTTTTCTATAAAAATGTGCTCTTAGAGTGTTTTGATAGCATGGTATAGACCACACCATGATGATTTTTTAAGGTATTGGGAATAATGTGAATATTTATTTTCATTTTGGTTAAATTTTCATTTTTTCAATCATAGACACCCTTCCTAACCTCCTATTCAGATGCTCATATCTTTCACCACATGTGGAGTTTAGATTAATGATCTTAATATATTTTGAGTAATCCTATTTACTTAGAATTAATGATAAAATTAGACCATTTGAGTGGTTTTGCTTTATGTAAAATCAATAAGAGTGTAAGCAACTCATAATGCAGTCAAAACCCCACAGGTAAATTTCTCCACATGATAACTTTTTATATATTTTGAATGGGAAACCAATATTTTAAAGGATGTTGGGGCGTTATTTTTATACACATAAATAGAAAATTTTGGCATTTGGAGGTCTATACTTTATGAACCATCATTTTGAAAATTTAGCTTCAAATCCTACATAAACCCTCAAAAAAGCAGTTTTGCAAAAAGTTGATTTTATTTCTATCAAATCATCTTGGATCAAATTGAAACATTTTGAAATGTCAAGTACACTCAAAGGGGATTCCAATTTTTTATATAGAGAAAAGCATGTAAAATTAAGTATAAGACACTTCAATGAAATATAATTAATGGATCTCAAAGCCTAAGACTTTTTCTTCATCCTCAAATTTTATTTTTAACATAAATCCTCCTAGAAGTGTCCCAATAAGCTCAATCAAAATAACTAGTCTTTAGGAAAATAGATCAAAATATGCTTAGTCAACCTTGTTAACTAAATGACAAGTGTTTTCTCATCAAAATGAAATATCTTGTGATGAGAAAAGTTTTTCCATGTCTATTTAATTATTTTTTTAGGCTTCATTGCATATTGTTTTAGGTTTAATGGAGTCCAAATGCTATAATATAGGCTATTAGGCCTAATTTACCTAATAAGCTTAATTGGTCAATCAAGCAGGTAAAAAATAGCATTGAAAATCTATCAAATGAATTAATTTTAGAGTTATCACATGGAATACATGTTTATTAAGTGGATATATAATTCTCAAGTCAATCCACAAGTTTCAATTCATGAAAGTTGAGCTTAAGTTGAGTTAACTAGTCCTTAAGGTCAAATCTCTTCTGTTGACTAGTTTGACTAGTTTCATGCATCTCCCATGCTTTTCAAGGAAGATAAAGACTTTTAAGAACCTAAACTCACTTTGAAGATGGATTTATCTTCTAATTAATGACATTATTTTCATGAAATTAAGGTTGACAAGTCAACATAGGCCCACCACTTCTCAATTTTATGCCAAAAATGAACAACATGCAATTTTTAAAGACTGGGAAGATTTTAAAGCCTTTATTTAATATTATAAAATGATTTTAATCTTATTTTAACTCAAAGAATACTAGTCCTATTTTCCATGCCACTTTGGATTTAGTTAAGGTTTTAGACTTATATATTGGCTTTTTGAAGCCATTTTTGAAAAATTCTTTAAGCAAAGAAGAAATTGTAATTGACACCATTTATCAAATAAAAAAGATTTTTTGCATATGTTTTTTGAATCAGAATAGAGTACAATTTTATTTCATACCAACATAAAATTAGAATCTACTTTCCATTTTTTTAGGTCCTTTCCACATTTACTGCAAAAATTTCATCCTCTATAGGTCATTTGAAGAGCTAGAATTTGAATTTGCTTTGCAAACTTCTTTCAGGCCTTCTTTTGAAATACTGATGTTCAAGATTGATTGCAAATTTTTCTATTAAATTCATATGTGTGTCTTACTCAGTTTCAAAAAATATTTTAAAAAATAATAAACATTCAGGTGCATCACCCCATTAGATAGGATTTCTCATTTTAGTTTCCTTCTCCTTTTCCATCCAAAAAATCATAGTAGATCAGATTTAATTGATAAATATTAAGGGAACCATCCCTCTCTAGAGGTTCTTCTTATTACAAAGTCACCCACACTCTAATAATATCCAATTGTATTAGCTGGAGGGAGGGTGTGTTTTATACATCTTCAAACAGGGTGCACTCTAGAGTGATAATAGATAGTTTCAATGTGATAGGAAATATAGGTTATTTCCCATAAAATAGTAAGAATGGGGATTCTTGAGTGTCTGCTTATATCTAGCTCTATGTACCCATAAAGTATACTTCAATATGGACTTCCATTCTCTTGGTTTATTTTTTGTAGAATTTTATTAATGGAAATCATCAAGTTTTTATTGGTAGATTCTATAACTCTATTACCCTTAGGGTATTAGTTTGAAGCAAACTTGATAACTATTTTATTGTCAGACACCCATTTAATGAATTTAGATGATGCAAAGGTTAGGAGATTATCAGATACCAGAGATAGGGGCATGCCAAACTAAGTGATCATGTTCTCTTCCAAAAAATTTATGACATCAATCATTCTACTGTTCTTGGTGGCTATTGATTTAGTCTACCTAGTATAGTATTTAGTGGCAGTGAGTACAAATTTATGTCTCACCAAGGATTTTGGATCAATTGATTACTCCTATGAATTTGAGGCTCCATTTTTCAAATGGTTTTTCTTTGATTACTGATTGTAAAGGCATGGCTACCTTTATCTCTCTTTGATCGAACACTTGACATTGGTGGCATGTGTAAACATAAACATGTATATATTTGAAAATGGTCTGCCAATAATAGCCAACCCTCAATATTTTATATGCTTTGGTATGTCATAAAGAGTGACCACTTCCTAATTTGTCATGGAAGTTATCCATGATCTTTGTGGCTCTGGCTTTGGAGACACACCTTAGGTAAACTCCCTCATAGTTATTTCTATAAAGGACTCCTATTTTGATCATAAAATGAGATAATCATATCTTGAGGGACCTTTTATCCTCTCTCTTGAGGTGTGGGGGATATGTTCCATACAAAAAAAAGGAACAATGTCCCTATAATAATCTCTTATAGGTAATTGATTTGATTTTTCTTGTAAAATATCAATACAAGGATCAGTATTTTCAATGAGTTGGATCAAACCTTGACCTCTAACTAACTTATCAAATTTTATTTCCAAGTCATATGATTAAATTTTTGTCATCCACTTCTCTCTTATTTCCCTAAGTTCAATCTATCCTAGCATCAACTTGACAGCTAGATCATACACTATAGCATTAGTATTGTTCCTCAAGATATAGTGTCTAAATTTCTTGATGGAATTCACTAGTGCATAAGCTTGTGTAATTAGAATAGGATAGTCCAGCTTGGCATTATTTAGGTTAGTACTCATGAAGGCTATGGGGTGCTCTTTGGCATCTTCTTTCTATGTTAAGATGGAATCAATAGTATGATCAAAAGCAAAAGAGTATGTATAGGTAGAAATACTTATTAAAATTAGGACATATCAAGGTAAAATCTTAAACAATAGCATTCTTGATCTCTTGAAATGATTTATTTACTTTAGTCTTCCAATCTATCTTTACATCTTTATTTAGCATGGCATTGAGAGATCTCATAATTTCTACAAAATTAGAGATAAATTTTATTAAAAAATTAAGTTTTCCAAAGAAATATTTTAAGTCTTTTTTCTATTAGGAACTTATACCTTTGAAATTACATTGATCCTATTAGGGTCGATGGTCATACCTTCTTGAGTGGTTACAAGTCCTAGGAGATTACCTTAAGTCATTCAAAAGATGTTCTTCATGAGGTTTAAATAAATACCATACCTTTTGCACTTCTCTATCACTTTTTTTAAATGCATCATGTGGTCTTCCCTATTTTTATAAAAAATGGTTAAATTATCCATGTATATAATGATGCACTTACAAGTTAATTCATGGAATGTGTGGTCCATTTCTCACTAGAAAGTCACTCCTATTTTGATTAATCCAAATGGCATTCATTTGTAGGCAAATGTTCCCAACTTGGTTGTGAAGATAGTATTCATTTAGTCATTCTTCTTGGTTGTAGCCTAAAAAGTAATCAAGGAATGACATCATTCTAGACCCACTCACCAATTGAATAACTTCATCTAGGGATGGCAAGGGATAATTATCCTTTTTTGAGGATCTATTTAAGTTCTAGAAATCAACATAGAGTCTAATTTCTCCATTATTTTTTAGACAAGCACAAGGTTTGAAACCCATGTTGAGTGTCGTATAAGGAAGAATATCTTTGCATCAATAAATTTATTTACTTCCTTATAAATTAGGGGTTCTAACACTAGGTTGACTAGCCTTTATCTTTACTTGAAGGGTTTGTAAGCTTATTTTAATGGGATAGTGTGAGTAATCACACTAGTGTAAAATTTTTTGAGGTCATCATATGACCAAGAAATAACATCCTTGAATCTATATAGAAGGGAAAAAAATTAATTTAGTTCTTCCTTAGTGCAAACTAAACCAATATTGACATTTTGTTCATCCCCTAGATGTCTCAAGTTGACTTTCTTTTAATCTTTCCCACTTACTTTGGGTTTCTTAGCTTAATTTATTTACTTGTTTGGGTCAAAAATCCTCTCAAATGAGTTAATGCCTTTGGGGATTTGATTCTATTTAAGTTGGACTACTCCATCTTCATTATCCTTTGAACCTTTTATAGAAGTTTTTTCCTATTCATCAATGATGTGAGACTCAAATAAACTAGCATTGCACAAGAAGTCAATTATCTGCCTATCACCATCAAAAAATTAGAAGTGATTGATGTTATCTAACATATAATGACATGAAATTATCTCCACAATAAATTCTTGAAAGTTCAAAGCCTCTGGAGGCACCAAGTTCAATGCTTCTGAAGCTAGAACATCAACCAACTAGTTATGTTCCCTAGGTAAGGAAACAATATTAAAGAGTCAAAGTATTCAATTAAATCTCAAGCTCTAAATTTTTACTTTATTAAACAAGAAATCTTGCATTGATATCTACTTCTAATTTGATTAACAAATAACTCTGAATCACCATGGAATAGTAGTTCTTTAACCTTATGTTTAATTGTAAATTGAAGTCCTAAAATAAGAGCTTCTTATTCTACTAAATTATTAGTACAGGGGAACTGTAATCTATAAGAAGCTAAATACTACATTATTTTATGATTTTTTAGAACAATTATAACCCATGAGCCTTGTTTAGCTCATGCACCATAAAAGTGAAATGTCCAAGTACCTTTACTTTCTTCTCCCATCTTGTTATCTTCAAAAATATCAGTGATTTCTAAAATATAGACACCCAAATATGAGGACTAGTAATTTACCTTTTCATTATTGGCATTATATTTAGTAATCATGTATTTAATCTTGGGTTCTTGATCAATCATGATTTGATTGGGGATCTCATGCTAAGATAGCCACATATGAGATTAATCTATAGACATGTATCCATTTAAGGATTTGGTCTAGTCATGACTTAATATAAATCCATAAGCTTTAGGTATGTCAATGAATTGAATGTTGATAAACTACTATATTCAAGGCTCATGAGCTATCTACATATGAATATTAAATAATTCTCCAATCACCTTCACTCTTGACATGTCTAACTGCACCAAAGAGTTAAGCTAGAAATTATGAACATTCTTACCATAAATCCTAACATTTAATAGCAATGGTGAAGCTTCATTCTTACTCTTGTACATTACCACATTGGCATGGTCATTTTTAGCCTTATTAGAGTTAAGAGTTTCATTCAAGGATTTCAATAAAAAATCACATTGTTCATTTATTTGTGTGAGATCATGAAATGTTATATTTTCCTTAATCTTCTTCATGACTTCCACTATGTTATATCCACCCTTTGGTGTTGTGCAGGGAGCTTCTATTTTTGGTTGGCTCTCCTTATGTTTGGGGTGTGGAAGATTATTGTATGTCTTAACATTAGGAAGTGTGTCTAGTTTGTTAGGTAGGTTGGAGGCTATCATTGGTGGATTACGACCTTTGCTTCTCAAGGTATAGTTACTCCTCTATTACTACTAGAAATCATGCACATCCTCAACATTATCTTCAAGTTTATTCTCATCTTAGCTAGGAAAGTCATAAATTCTAAGCATGAGGACTACTTCAGGTGCTCTAGAATCATAATTGGATTTATTAGAGCCTTTAACATTGTTTTGATCAGTTGTATTCATATTTAATCTCTCCATTTGGCTCTATATGGCTTCAAATGCATGGTAGAACTCAACATAGTCTATCTCTCCATGTCTAGTGGTATTGTGCACTTGGCAACAATTAGGCAAGGCCATCTCACAAATTTTAATCTTAATAAATTTACTCAAAGATGGATTATTATTATTTTTAGGCATTTTATAAGGTCTGTTTTACCTTTAGAGATTATAATTTCTATTGGAACTCTCACCAATGTTTCCCATCTATTTCTTGAGATCTAAGAAATAATTAACAAGTTTTTTGAATAGTTATTTGTATTGAGTCTAATTCTCCCTTTGGAAGTTCTAGGCTCTTACTTTGGGTTACAACTTGAATGTTGGTGCTATTTATAGACACCATTATTTGGCTGACATTGTTCTAGGGATGTGCTCCAATATTTACTTGGTTAAAGAAACCTAGTTGTTGGTTGGGTGCAACATGGATCAAAGGAAACTAATTGATCACTAGAAATTGGTTTAATAGAGGATGGTTCTAATTCATTTTGGGAATGATATTTAGATAAAAAAGAGTCAGATTATATTTTAGAATAGGAAATGTAGGATGTCCCTATAGGTGCATTTGTTCGTCAATGTGGATTGCTTCAGTATATGATAAAGGTAATATGTCAATATTTTGGGCTCTTTTTAAGAAGATAACTATCATAAGATCTAAGGCATTCTTGTATATTCCAAAGATAACTCATCTACCATCTTATAGGGTGGAGATGTTATACTATACATCTTTTGGAACCTAGCATTGAATGTTATAATTGGTTCCTTTGGGTCCCTTTTTAGGGTGGTAAACTATTGTTATGAATTCCTTAGGCTTACTATCCTTCCAAATTTGGAAATAAAGATATCACTAAACTATCCCCATCCCATGATGGAATATTTAGGTAGGTTAAGGAACTAATCATATATGGCATCTCAAAATGTAAAAGGGAAGAGATGATAAGCCATGTTATGATGGATCATGTTAAACAACCTTAAATATGATTTGAAGGAATTTTTATGTTCCTCAGTAGTTACCTTGCCCATGGGGAAAAGAGAAGTAAATACTTCTCTGTATTTTAGGGAAAATCATGCATAGGTCCATTGACATTGATGGATGAACTAGCTAACCATGTCATGACTAGCATAACAAGCTGTAAATTATAGTTAGATGGAGAAATTGGCTGAGTCCTAGACTTTATATGTCTTATTGGTTCCCAATTATACACCTCCAACACTTGGCCTTGCACACTTTGAGATAAAATAACAAGCAAAGATGACAAACCCAATGATATGTCATTGTATATGGGGAAGGGTTTGGTATCTAGAATAAATTCAATGAAGAAAAGTATTGAGAGGTACTTATAAAGGGTATGGTTAGCTACCTAATACATTTGGCTCTTCCTGAACCAAGGTGAGAACACCTATAGGGTATCTTCCTCACATGGAGAGATTCTATAATTCAACATCCATGGGGATTTTTGGCATAAAATAACTATAGATATGACTAGGGCATAACCAAAATTGTACACTCTACTTAGGAAGGGTTGTCATAATGAGTTCACAAATTATCTAAGTCATACATAAGCTACTGAATATAGATTGGAAATTACATGCAAACTTCATTCTAAAGAATTTTCAATAACAAGGGGTCAACCAAAATAATGCAATATTGGTCTTTAAAAAACAAACTACAAACACATGTTATGTAGGGAATATTTTATTTATTTTTAGGGTAAATGATAGTTATAATATGCAATAAGGATTGTATCATTTATAGGGTAGAATAGGATAGTAAAAGTTTCATAATAATAAAAAGGAAGGGTGGTGTGTTGGAGATTTTTCATATAGTAGGGTATCCTACAATATTCATGACATTATCCTTTGTAGAGATGTAGAAAAGACTCAAATGCAAGTTGAAACAACTTACAAATTATCCCTAAAAGATTAGAACATACATTGAAATTAAGTTTTCAAACACTTTTCCCTATCAAATCCATAAACCTAGGGAGCCTTAGTAAGTTATTCAAAGATATATCCAAAAATAATGTAGAAAGAGTTTATAATATAGATCTATGCTCAGAATGATAACCAATAATGAAAACAAGCCCAACTATCCAATCAATAAAAATTGTAAAACATATTACTCCACTTCATCAATAGGAAATAACATAGAACCACAAACATTTTTATTAACTTGAAAATAAACCTTACATACATCAATTTTTAAAATAATGTCAAGGCTATAATCATGGTGAGTTTGATATTTTGACAAGGGAGACATAAACATGCTCTCAAAGCTTGCAAATGGATATACAGTTGCAACCACCTTATCAAGAGAAACAAGATCTACACAAATCCTTGGATCCCAATTTTTTTTTACAAAACCCAAACTTAGAGAAAAATAAAGACCAACAGTAACCAACATAATGGCTAACCAACATGTGAATAGAGTAGAATACATTTATTTATATATTTTCTATCTATTTCAAATCTACAAGTGCCAAAATCCCACCAAGATGCTCCTAGATAGAAAATATTCCTTTGTCATGGCTGAAATCTTCATGTAATTGCAAGGAAAATGATTGTTTCAATTGCCTTTACAAGGAATGATGGATATTTGAAATAGATATTTTGATGTATTAGTTTGAGTTGCCCCTTACATGAGATATAATAAGAATATTCATGGTGGATGAAAACAAACCATGTGTCTCTACGTGTAACTACCTAAAGATGTCTTGTACCACTTTCTTGCAGAGTTGGAACCTCTTAGACAAATACCCTCCCTTTATGCACACAATGGAACAACCTAATTTTGAAATGATGGCTTGGGAATATTCTAGATCAATGGCAATTTAAATAATTTTCTTTGGAATGGCCCACCTTGGATTTGAAAACTTGTAATATTCTTCCATGGAGGAACTTGGACAAGCACAATAATGAAAAATGCAAAAGCCTTAGGTCATTTTTAACTTTTTACTTTCTGGGCTCCAAATTGTAATATCACTTTTTTCTTTATTTTTAGTTAGATTTTTAGGGTTTATTTCATATTTTTTAATGCAAAAAACTCATTATTTTCAACATCAAGGTTACCACTCTTCAATTGTAATTTTTCCAAGTCAACCTACTATCAGTGGAAAAAGTTCTACAAAATTTCCTTGCACAGGGTCCTTGAATGTGCTGTGCATGCCTATGTGACATCACCATGTCACTCTATTCATTGAATTAAAATATGGATCCTTGTCATGATGAATGTGATCATGCCACCTGGTAGATCTATAGGATCTCATCATCCATTTAGCCAAATTTAATTATGAACCATTATATTTCTATTAAGACACCTTGAGATCATACCACTTAGATAATCCATGGGATTTCTTGCACCTTACACAATCAAATATACTAAGATAATGCCCTTCCACTATGTGGTAGCTCCTTATTCAACCTGAGTCTTTTGACAAGTTAGATTTCATTTACACCATATATCTTGAAGCCCAATGGAATGTAGACTGTTGATCTAGATCCAAATGATCAAACACCATTAGCTATTTACCATGGCTCAAATTTGACATCCATGCACCCTTAATTTGATTTATATATGAATGTCTTTGACAAGCACATAATCATCAAATTTAACCCCTAATGGATATTTACTATGGCTTAAATTTGATGTTTGCATGCCCATTATTTGACATCCACATGACCATCAATGATGTCCACATGACCATCAAATTTAAGCCTCGATGGATAGTTATTGTGGCTTAAATTTAATGTCCACATGCCCATCATTTGACATCTACATGACTATTAATGACATTCATATGACCATTAAATTTAATCCCTAATAGATGATTAGTAAGCCTAATTTTTATGTCCATGTGACCATCAAGGACGTTTGCATGGCCATCACACTTCTTGGTCACTTGTTAAGAGATTGAAGCTTGGCATTCCATGCTCATATTATGGCTTTGTTTATTGGGAATTTTAGTTCAAGCAATTCTTTTGTAGTAATCAAGTCATCAAAAGAATTGTTTTGGACATTTTATCCATAACATTCCTATTTTTGGGCCTTTTGTTGAGATAATTGTTTCGAACAAACTGTCTGAAACAATTTCCCTGAAACATATGAAATTTACATTTTTCCCAAAAAAATTAGAATTTTATTAGGCTTTTTATGTAGTCAAAAAGTCTGAAATAAATAATCCTTTATATTATTTGTGTGAACATTTTCCCAACTAAATAAGCCTATTTCACACTAAGTAAAGACTAAATTAACACTTAGTCAATTTAACATGAAACTTGAGATTCGAATGGACATTTGAAAACATGATTCAAGCTAAAAATTTGGTCATTTACAATTGACAATGGCTTAATTGCTTTAATGTAATTTTGGTCACTGACATTGGTTCTTGCACAAGGATGTACACCCCTTACAAGTGTGAAAAGAACTCCAAAATGTAAGACCAAGTGCTAATCCATTGGGTCATAGAGTCAACACTTATCAATTCATGAAAAACACTCATAAAGGCTCAAAAAAGCAATGAAAAACTAAAAAATATAGATCATGAGGATATTAAAATGAAGACATGATAAAAATCAATAGAAGGAGAGTATATAAATAAGGCCCAAGGTAAAGGGGTAACAAAGGAATATAAGGAAAAAAATAAAAATCTATACAATATGTACATAGTTGTAAATTGACTCAATTTAGAAAGTGATTCAGATGTCTACCATTGATTGATAACTCCATTATTTCATCATCTAGGTCTCTTAAGAAGAAAGTATGTTCCCTAATGTGGAAGTCAATAGAATAAGGACCCATAAAATTAGAAGGTTTCCTTTCTCCTCATGCCTATTGTCCCAAATTATAACCAAATAACCTAATTGGAAGGTTCTTAGAATGACCTTACTATCAAATATTTTATTTCGTTTCTCTTTAAACTTGAGGTTTATTTCATGAGATTATCTTTAAATCTCATTGATCTCAATACTCTAGCTCATCTTGCTTTCATAGTGGTTGATTTGCTAATCATCTTTAAATTATTGCATGATCTAATAGGTTGGAAACCATACATTCATAGGCAAAACTACTTGAGATCCATAGATAAGCTCAAAAGGGCCTTTTCTTATAACTCTCTTAGGTATGATCCTATGAACCCACAAAGAAAACTTTAGTTGTTCACCCCAATTCTTATTTTCTTCCAATGTTCATCTAATGATTTTGAGCAATTTCTTGTTACTAGATTTTGCATGCCCATTCCCCTAAGGGTTGTAATTGGAAGCATAGGTCATTTCAATACCATACTCTATGCATAATTACACTAAATTTTTGACTATGAATCTCATCTCATTATCAATAATTACTTTGATAGGCACTCCAAATCTATAAATAATCTGATTCAACAAAGAAACAATAACCACCTAGTGTGTTGCTTTCTTTATTGGGATAACTTATATCCATTTCATGAAGTAATCAATTGCAACCAATACTAAAATATTTCTATCACTTGACAAATCAAAACTTTATCTAATGAAATCCATTCCCCATTGCCTGAATGGGCCTTCAATCATCATGACATACATGTGAAGAGAACCTAAAGATTTCATCCTCCCAGCAAAACGTTAGCATTTTTTACATTTTTTGACTTTCTAAGTAACATCTTTAAACAATGATGGACACCAATAAACAACTCTTAAAAATTTATCAAATATAACTTTAGGTGCAAAATGTCCACCACATATGCCACTATGGAAGTCTTCAATCATGTCAATAATTTTCTCTTCTAGAATGCATCTCAAGAGAACCCCATATAGACTCTTCCATACAAGCCCATTTTTAGTCAATAGGTATTTTTAAGATACAAGCTTAAGAGTCCTTTGATTCTTGTCCAAGATAAGGGGATAATTCAAATTTTGAAAGTAATAGACAATATCCTTATACTATGGAGAGTTATGAAATTGACTAAAGGAATCATCAACATTGAAAATAATAGTGTTTATCTCAATGGATTGAAAATTGGTCTTAGCTATGAGCTTGGATAGACCCATCCCTTACACTAACTTGGTGGTCTAAATATCCATGTCATACTCTTGTAACTTATTGACCCACTTTCATATCTTGTTAGATACTTCAATCTGAGTCAAGATGTCCTTCACCACAATATGTGGGATATAAGTAATAATCCTTGAACTTATAATATAAGGCCTAAACATTTTAATAACATTCAAGAGAGTGAAGGATTGATTTTCCATGATGGTTTGATTTAGTTTAGCACCTTGCATAGATTTTCTAAACAAAGCTATTGGATACTCATGACCATCTTCATTCTTTTACAAAATAATAGTAACAACAATATTATATGATGTAAAAGATTATATCTAAGACATATAAGTGTTATTAAGGATGGACAAAATAGGGGTAGAATTTAAATATCCTTTGATGTCATTAAATACTTGCATGGCATTCTCATCCCACTTGATGGCCTGGTCCTTCTTTAGCATGGAAGTAATAGGTAGAGTGATTTCTACAAAGTTGGACATAAACCTCCTTATAAAATTAATTTTTCTAAAGAAGGACTACATTTTGTTCTTGGATTGTGGGATAGGAATTTTGTTAATAGCTTCTACCCTCTCAATATAAATCATGACACCATTCCTCGATACTATATGTCCCAAAAACTTGGAATTTTACACTCCAAAGTGGTACTTCTTAGGATTAAGTGAAATGTTAAACTCCCTACATCTGATAAACACTTTCTCTAGATGCTCTAAAGGTTATTATCTAGTCTTGGAGTACACAGTGATATCATCCTAATACACAACCATAAACTTTTTAATTACCTCTGTAAAATCAATGTCCAGGTCTAACTAAAACATTTCCACAACATTAATTAACCCAAAAGACATCCTCATATATACATACATTCCCTAAGGCATATTAAATGTTGTCTTGGGTCTCTCATATTCCTTTACCACAACTTGGTTATATCCTAAGAAACCATCTAATGTGCACAACATCTCTGATCCTGTAACACTTTGAAACAAGTTATCCATATTGGGTAGGGGATGATTATCTTTTAAATAATCTTTATTCAAGTTTAAAAAATCCACACACAAGTAGATGTCACCATTTTTATTTCTCATAGGGATTAAATTTTCAACCCATGATGAATACCTGATGAGCTGAATGATTCCACTATTCCTTAGCTTATTTAACTCGTCTCACATATTGGTGGCCAAGATGGGATTAATAACTATCTATTTCTTCCTAAAAGGATTATTATTAGGCTATAATGAGATGATATGTTGGAAAAAGTCTTCCCTATACACTTTCAACTCAGAATAAGACCATGTTAGAAAATCCTAGTGCTTCCTTAACAACTACATGTAAGCTTATTTCTCATCTGCACTTAGGTGAGTACCCAACCAAACCTTTCTTAGATTCTCATGAGAATCCAAATTACACTCAGTCACATAATTAATGCATCTCAAGCCTTAATTATATCTACTCCATCAAAAGATGCTTCTAAACTTACCAATCATCTAGGGAGAGTGTTTGTCTTTAGCTAAATAATGTCCTTCCCCAACAAGGTTTCCTTTCCATCACAAACCTAAACCATAGATTCTAGGTCTATGAGCTGATCATAGAACTTAGCTTCACAATTCAAAAACCTTATGATCTGATCATCATCATAAAACACTCACCAATGATGAACCTTATCTGGGATTGAAGGCCTAACAAGAACCTCTACCTGATACTGACAATGAGGGATCATATTTGTAATAGAAAATTGAGCACCTAACCCTATAAGTTTTTCAGTTACTTCATTAAAATTTCTATCATGATAACAAATTTTGAATGCATCAAATAAATTTCAAGCAAATCCCAAATAGCATTCTGACATTATTTCAACATTTTATTTTTTGTGTCATAAACATTACAGACCTACTTTACTAGTAACTCAAAATCACCCTTGACAATTAAGATTTTAATTCCATGTTCACAAGTAATCCATAAACCCAACAAGATTGCCTCCTACTCAAAAAATTTTTAGTGCATTCAAAGGATAACTTGAAAGAAAAATTGAAGCACTTAACATTGGGGTCATGGAATACAACCCTAGCTCCATTTCCAAGATTTGAGCAAGCCTAATCAAAGTACATCCTCCAAGCTACTCCTTTAGTATTAGGTTTAAGATCAAGATCAATAGGTTGTTTAACAATGTCAATATTCCTAAAAAATCTACTTAAGTCAACATCTATGTACATCACTTCATTGAGAGCATGTTTTGGATCTTCAATTATATGTAACATCTTTGTCTCTCTATAAATTTTGACCATATTACCCTCAAATAGAATGGTGGAATAAGACAAGTCCATCTATACACTTCCACCCATGCTAGCATCCCAATTTCATGATAGTAGCATCCCCCACTTAGGCAAATAGTCTACAACTACTACTTACCTAGATGCACTACTAACTACACTACCAACCCCTTGACTTGTCTAACAACTAGAACTTCTCATGATTCCATGGAGTAAAAATTTCTAAAAGATGATGCAATATTCACTCCAAGATCATGTAGAACACCCAAGGGCATCACATTTTAGGAAGCACCAGAATAAAACTAAAATTTGTGAACAATCAGACCATTGATCAGTAGGGTTATACAAAATAGATCCACATTTAGCTGACTTTCTACCAAAGTAGTCCCCAAATAGACCTCCCAAGAAGGTTCAATAATCTATTTAGATTCTTCATCAATTTCCAAGGGTGTTTGGGGTAACTCAATTTCATTTTCAACTAATTTTTCACCAAATTCTAAGTATTCAAATGCTCTCTTCCTATGTTTAGGCATTCATAATAATTCAAAAAGTGGTATGGTGATTTTAAGTTGGATCAACATGTGTTCCATATCACATATGCTATACTAAGGAAGAGGAGTATTCGGTGGAAGGGTAACAACACCTTTAGTTGGGATGCAATCACTTAATGTATAAAGTGGAGTAGGTTGGGATGAATTGGCATTTTCAACAATAGGCTACAAAGGTGGATTTTGTTTAACATCATTCACACCCTTAGGAATACTAGATAACAAATGTACCTTATTATTAGTAGGAAGAACTCTATATCTAATATCTTGGGAAATAAGTGCTATTTTGGAATCCTTTGGGACTGTTGTAGTTCTCTTAGCTTCCTTACTTGTATCACATGCCTTTGGATTTGTATGGGTAATATCATTATGAGTAGTAGTTTGATACTTGCTTCTCAAGTAATATTATTTATCATAGGCATCTATTGCATTAATTATCAGTTGCCTATCCTCAACTAATAGAGTTCCCCCATCATATTTTTTAATCATAAATGATCTTAAAAAATCAAAATCATGAATGGGAAATTCATATGCTTGTGCCATATTAACATCACAAGAAAATTCACAAGTTGGGACACTTACCCTTTTGACTATACTCCAAAACTAATTAACAATAGTATAACTCAACAATTCCATGGAGATAGACATCTTGCTTTAGGGACTTTGATAATTAAACATCAAAATCTCATCTTTAGATGAAACATACTTAGGTTCATCCATTTTTTTGTTAATTAGTTAAACTTTATCACATGGAAGATATGGAAGGAAGTACTTGTCACACCAATCAGTATCAATGCCACAACCTAACACATTCACTTTGGAATTTAATGGATTAATCACTTCTTTTTGAACCCCTCTGTTCTTGTTTATTTCTATTCTTTCTTCACGTGCAGGCCTTTTCTCTTTATCATTATTTGATGGTGGAAATTAGGCCTTCCTTGTGCTTGATTTGTATTTAGAACCATCTCTTGACTGGTAGACATATGAGGGTCCCATTTTCATCTCTATATAACTTGTATGACATTTATTTGACAAGGGAGGCCAAAGTTTTAACAGTCTCCTTAAGGTTGGTTGTCTTTGTGGACTATGTTTTTTATAGATTAACTAATTTCAAATCAGCTCACTTGTTCATGGGCTTTCCCATAGCCTTTATGTTATTTTAAATTTGGATAGCCTTATTTAATTCCAACTATAGACTCATGGGAGCCTTATCCCTCAAGTAGTATGCAACCTTCTTATCAATGACATCACAATACTTTATCACACATTGTATCACTAGACCTGATGTTTTAATCAATCTCATCATAATTTTTTAAAATCATGTAAAGCCCTGAACACACTCATTAGGATTCTTCTTTATATTTTAAAATTCATCCAAAAGGAATCTTGGATCAATTCTATCATCATATTGAATCATGAAAAAATTCCTCATTTATTCCCATAAATCAATGCATCCACTAGGAATAAAATTGAACTATTCATGAGCATCTTCCTCTAGCATGTGCATAAAAAACTTAATGCACACATCCTCATACTCAACCTCATAATATTCAATAATATTGTGAAAATACTTTAGGTGCTGACAACCACTCACTACATTATTCCCTTGGAATTTTAGAAGGCATTTCCTTACTTCATTTAGGAATTCATTAGGATAAACTTCCATGTTATTAAAATGTATAGTCCTAAATCTGATAATGCAGAATGTAGGATGTTCATTCTCATCTAGGTCTTTATGCCTCATGATTGGTTTATTTGGAGGTTTAAGAAAAATTGGCAAAGGGATGTGAGGGAATGAATGAGGTGGAATTTTTGGTTCACCTAGGAATGGATTTAACTAGTTGAGAAGGAGCTAGATAATAGATTAGACTATAAGTTTTAGAGTTGCTAGAAGAGCTATGATAGTCCTTAACAATGGGGATCTCAAAAAAATGTTCAAGATTATTAGGATCTTGATAGTCCAAGTAGTCTTTTGTAGCTACACTATTCTCTTCAATGGGCATCCAAACTTATCTCCTTCATCTTTGATGCAAACTTAGGGATGTGACAAGGTGATTGGATGATTCACCTTTGAAGGATGATCTCAATCATTCTATCTTTGAAAACAAGAAAATACTTAAAGCTGAAAGTTAGCACAAATATTCAAACTACGAATTGATCTTCCTTGAAACCAGATGATAAGATTGGATTCACCACTAGAATCAAACTTATAGAATATAACAGTTGACAAACTATTTTTCATACATGCTGGAATCAAACTTGCCAAAGCTTAATGAGATAGAAAATAAAGATACTAAAATTTTTAGAATATATTTCAAAAGTGGAGAAAGCACCTTTCAACATGTAATTTTTATATCTCTTTATAATAAACTTATCAAAAGTTAAAATGTCAATATCTCAAATCTTGGCATGTCCCCAATGGAGTGCTATGACACTAACAACCAAGATAGTCCCACTATAGTAAATAATAAGTAGAGAACCTTCAAAATTGAAATAACTACATCTCTTTGTAAGATTCCCTAATAACAGAAGTGACTAAGGAATTTATTTTAATCCTCAGTAATGACACCATAAGAGTGTTGGTTATTTTTTGTACACCTCTAATGCTTAGCCTTGCATAATTTGAAAGAAAATGGTAAGAAAATATGACAAACCCAATGATATGTCATTATATTTGGGAAAGGGTTTGGCATCTAGAATAAACCAAATGGAAAAAATGAATGAGAGGCACTTATAAAGGGTATGATCAGTGCCTTGCTACTTTTAGCTCTACCTGACCAAGGGGGAGGATCTACAAGGTAGCGTGCTCACATGGAGAGATTATGAAATTCAACCTCCATGGGGATTTTTGGCACAACATAACAACACATATGATTAGGACATAACCAAAATTGCACACTCCACCTAGGAAGGGTTGTCACAATGAATTCACAAATGCTCTAATTCATATACAAGATACTAAAGATAGATGAGAAAGTGCATGAGACCTTCATTATAAAGAATTTTCAATAATAAGGGGTCAAACAAAAGATTTTAATGCTAGTCTTTAAAACAAAAATTGAAAACACATGTTATATAGGCAAAAGTTTATGTATTTGTAGGGAAAATGATACATTTAGTATGTAATAAGGATTGTATCATTTCCAAGGTAAGACAAGGTAGGAAAAGTTTGATAATAATAAGTAAGGGCATGGTTGTGTGTTCTATATTTTTAAAACAATAGGGTATCTTGTAATAGTCATGCCATTATCCTTTGCATATATGTAGAAAAGACTCGAATGCAAGATAAAACAACTGCCAAATGATCCCTGATAGATTAGAACATACACTAAAACTAAGATTTCAAACACTTTTCCCTATCAACTCCATAAGCCTAGGGTACCCTAACAAGTTATTTAAGAATATATCCCAAAATAATGTAGGTAGGGTTTATAATCTATATCTGTGCTCAAAATGATAACCAATATTGAACACAAGACCAAATATCCAATCAACAAAACTTGTAAAACATATCAATGCACTTCACCAACAAGAAATAACATAGAACCATAAACATTTTCATTAACTTGAAAATAAACCTTACATACATTAGTTTTCAAAATGTTTCCAAGAGGAAAAACATGGTGAGTTTTTTCCTTTAACAAGGGAGACATAAACATGGTCTTAAAGCTTGATAATGACAATACAACTACAACCACCTTAGCAAAAGAAATAAGATTTACACACAAAAATGGATCCCAAGTTTTTTTTGTAGAACCCATACTTAGAGAAAAACAAAGACTGACATCAACCAACATAATGACCAACACAATGGCCAACCAACTTGTGAATAAAGGAAAAGCCCTCTATGTATACATTTTTTATCCATTTCAAATATTATATTACAAAAATCCCACCAAGATGCTCCTATTTGGAAATATTCCTTCACCACATCTAAAATCTTCATGTAACTACAAGGAAAATGATTATTTAAACTACATTTATAAGGAATGATGGAAATTTACAATAGATCTTTTGATTTCTTGGTTGGAGATGCTCTTTACTTGAGTTGGAAGAAAACTATATATGGTGGAGGCAAAAAAACCATTTGTCTCTATGTGTAACTACCTGAAGATGCCTTGGACAACTTTCTTGGATAGCTAGAACCTCCTGAATAACTACCCCTCCCTTTATGCATGCCATAGAATAACATGCTCTTGTAATGATGGATTAGGAATATTATGGTTCCATGGCCATTTGAATGATCTTCTTTGGAGTGTCCCACCTTGGATTTTCAAACCTATAATATTATTCCATGGAGGAACTTGGACAAGCACAATAATGAAAAATGCAAAAGACTTAGGTCATTTTTAACTTTTTTTCTTTTTGGGCTCCAAACTACATTTCCATATTTTTCTTTATTCACATTTAACCTTTACAATTTTTTACTTTTTGGGGTCCGAATTTCATTTTCATATTTTAATTTATTCACATTTATCCTTTTAGGGTTCCCTTCATAATTTTTAATGAAAAAAATGCATTATTTTCAACCTTGGGGTTATCATGCCTTAGTTTAAAATATTCCAAGTCAACCTACTATCAGTGGTGAAAGCTCCACCAAATATCCTTGCATAGGGTCCCTAAATGTGTCATGTATGTGTATTTGGCATCATCATATCTCTCTATTCACTGACTTGAAATGTGGATCCTTGTCATGATGAACACGAGTGTGCCACCTGACATATCTATAGGTTCTTGATGTCCATTTAGCTAACTTTAATTATGAGACATTATATTTATATTAAGACCCCGTGAGATCATGTCACTTAGATAATTTGTGGGATTTATTATACTTTACATAGTCAATCTCTACCAAACTAACACCCTTTTACCACATGGTATCTCCTTATTTGGTCTAAGTCTTTTGACAGGTTAGCTTTTATTCACATCATTGATCTTGAAGCCCAATAGAACTTAGATCATCAATCCAGATCTAAATGATAAAATGTTATTGGCTATCTACTATGGCTTAAATTTTACATCTACACACCCATCATTTGATGTCTGTATGTCCATAATTTAACATCTGCATGACCATCAATGACATCCACATGGCCATAAAATTTAATCCTTGATAGATAGTTGTTGTGGCTTAAATTTGACATATGCATGCTCATCATTTAACATCTATGTGACATCAATGAAATCCATGTGACCATCAAATTTAACCCCTAATGGATGATTTTTTAGCCTAATTTTGACATTTTCATGACCATCACACTACTTGGTCACTTTCCAAGAGTTTGAGACTTGGCATGTCCATGCTCATCCTAGGGCTTTATTTATCAAGACTTTTATTTTGAGAAATTCCTCTACAGTAATTAGGTCATTAAAAGAATTTTTTGGACATTTTGTTCATGACATTCCTCTTTTTGTGCCTTTTGTTAGGATAATTATTTTGGATAAAATGTCCAAAATAATTTCTTTGAAACATATGAACTTTACATTTTTCTCAAAAAAATAGAATTTTATTGGGCTTTTTGTATAGACAAAATGTCTAAAATAAATAAGCCTTTAGATTATTTGCGTGAATTTTTTTTTCCTAAAATAAATAGGTCTATTTCACACTAAGTAAATACCAAATTAACACTTAGCGATTTAACATGAAACTTGACCTTCAAATGGACATTTGAAAATAAGACTCAAGATGAGAATTGAGGCATTTACACTTGACAAGGTCTCAATTTATTCAATGAAATTTTGGGCACTAACACATCTACCTTTGTCTATTATCACATTCCTATGGGTTTTAGAGATGTTAAAGGGATTCTAGGTTTAGATTAGGATCTAGTTCTATCCTAAGTAACTCCAGGATGTTGAATAGGTACTAAGAGCAAAATAACTTCAAAGATAGACTTTAAAGATGATAAATATCAGAAAAGTTGATAAATATTTATAGAAAAGCTTAATATTAAGTATTTTTACCTTGATATTTTAAGGTCTAAGCTATGAAACCTCAAAATTCTCAAAACCTACACAAATATTTGTTAGCTTTACACATAAACCTATGAAGATTAGTGTTAAACCAACATTTTAGAGAACTTCCATGTCTTATTTGCCAATCTAAGAGTGTTTAATCACTTTAAAACACCTATATCACCAAGATATGCAAAGGTATACTCAAATCCAAGTGAATTATAGTAATTATGGTCTTAAATGCCTAGATTTAGTATAAGTAATGTCTTCGAGATTGATCTTTGCACAAATATATAAATTCTTTAACAAATTTCTACCAGAATTCACAAAGATGATCGAAATAACCTTCAAAATGTGTAATTAACAAGGTATTTCACCTATCTTTGCACAAATTTAGGTAAATATCTAGATGATTTTACCAAATTTACACAAGTAAATAATAACTTTGCTGAAATGTTTCAAAGAATGTAAAGATTCATGTAAAGAATGTGTATCTTTAGTGTTATTTAATAATATTTGCATACTTTGAAACAATTAAGCATGTATATAATGAAGTACACTATAATTCTACAAATATGCATGAAAATAGTTTCATAATGCCCTCCTTCTAGCACCAACTTTTCCCTGTTTGTTGATGCACTTATTATGCTCCCTGTGTTAGTAGGGAACAAGGGGAAAGTAATAAACTCAATTTTAAGTCCTCAAATACTAGGGGATTGAGTTATTTATACAACTACTACTGGGAAAAACATAAATAGTAGACAAATGGCCACCAATTTGAAAGTATGCAAGCAGACCCTACTATAGGGACAATAGATGTTTATGCAATGACACATTTTCTTACTAATATTTATGGAATTATGTCAATATTTACCAATTAATTCTCAAAATATAAACAAATAATGGATATTTATAGCATGAACTAAACTATAGTGAGTCATAGGTGAATCCAAGAGTGAGTAGGGTAAGGTAGAAAAGAAGATGTGCTTAAGATGATCAACGATACTAATTCTATTAACTTTTAAGGTAAAAATGCATAAAACTAGCATCTACTAACTCTAGTGTAATTCTCAAGGCTAAATAAATATAGTTTAAGCTTCAAAGGAAAGAAAATAAATATGTCTAACATCATACTTTGTATAAAATTCTCACTCATAGTAAATTACATAGCACATTCATTTGTAAATGAGAAGAAAATAAAGCATGTATCCTATCAAATATGTAAACCTAGCATTAAACTCAGACTAACAAATGCATATAGAAAATGTAATTGTAAAATTAGATTACATAAAATAAACTTTTATACATCTAAAATCATGAGGAACAACAAACACAAAAATAAATAATTAAGCACTTCAGAAAATATTGTGAATTCTTTGGCTCTCTTATATTAATTCTTGAAATAACTATTTAATATTTACAAATGAGGAGGAAACCCCTATTTATAGTCTCTAAACACCTAAGACAAGTTTGAGTGGGCCCATAAAAGGTGCCCAAATGGACATGTAGCTTAAAATTCCATATTACAATAGAAAATCCTATATTTGAATTTACAAGATGAAATAAAATATTCTCTAAGGGCCTAGAGGTGGTTATTGGCCAACAAACTATTGTTATCATTGTTGTCTCTACTTCTTCCTTGATCCATGCCTTTGCACTTTCCAACTATTCTTAGTATATCTAAGTGAAGTCCAAGATCGTAGGTCAAAATAAGTCTAGTATCTCCTGGATGAGTGTGCCATGCTCTGTAAATAGTGTATTGAGTGCCTCCTGAATTGCATCTACTTTCTCTAGCCTCTAATTGGAAAATGCTAAAATTCCCATTAGCTCAGTAGAAGTCTTCACACTAGATAAATATGTCTATAATTTACTATGTATACCTTCATTTAGGATCTATTTGCTTGATCATCCATGAAGGAGCCATCAAGCATAGTCACCTTGGTGACCATGTCATCCTTCAACAACAAGGCTATCTTAAACTCAACCTTCTCCAAGGATGTGTTTTTATCCTTGATTTTATTTATCCATCTCTTTAATATTATTATTTTGTTCATTAATATGTTCTATTCAAGAATAATGTCCTCAAGTGGTAGAACCTTTAAGTTAGGGAATTTATCTCTCCTTTCAACTCTAGCCAAGTTCACCAACTTGGTGTCATAGAGTGTAAGCTTTTGGTCAAGTTTAATGACCACCTTGGCCTACTAGATTCTATCTTCTTACATCTTCTTCATAACTTTGTACAAGTTAAAGAAATTAATAACAACATTTATTATTGAAATTAGAGAGTCTTCTGAAACTATTGACAATGATTTCTCCTTTAACCTCTTAAACTCTTACTACATCTCCTTCATCAAGGCAATAATAGACTCTACTTGTGTTTGAATTAAGGATATTGTGTCCTCTACATATTCGTGTACCTCTATAGGGATAGTCTTCATTTTATTTTTCAAGGTGAAGAGGACTCTTCACTCTCATGAACCATGACTAAACTTGATTGTGGCTACTCCAATTATCTTCAAGCTACCCTATTCATAGTGCCTATAGTAAGGTCGAATCTCATCCCATTTTGAGGTTCTGAGAATACCATCTGAGGCCTATCCTACATTTTTCCTATATAATATCCCTTACCCAATTTGGGGCAACTGTATATGTTAGTTGTGTAAGGTATGGCTAGGTTAAGGAGGAGGGAAACATTGTATAGGGTATATAAATTAGTTGGATCCAATTTCCTAAGTGGGTTAAATAAAAATTTAGTAAGGCCCATGTTGAGTAAAAATGAATGAAAATTTAAAGGTATAATTACCTTACTAATTGTCATGAGATTAAGTGGCCTTTGTTAGGTGAATGGCTTTAATAATGGGTTTTAATGGCTTAGTTGATGTAGGAGAACTAAGGGTGAGTGATGCACTAGTAGTGGCTACTTGGGAAGGAGTAAAACCCATAGCCTAGCTAGCACTAGTTCTTTTGGAGCCTAATGAAGATGGAATGTTGGTAATGTCATGGGAGATGAAGTGGGGAATGGTGCCCCCAAAATAAGCAATGGTAGAGGATATAAACATGGGAGTGGGAGCAACAATAGAAGCAAGATTAGTTATAAATGTAATAATAACTGAGAAAGGAGGAAATGGTGTAGTAGTTATAGTGGGAGTTTGGGGAGATGATGGAGGAGGCACTACCCCTCTCATAGTAGTCTTGGGAGACTTCTTCCTCTTGTAAAATTTTTATATATTTATTCTTGGTAGTTCTTGTAACTCTTCCATTGAAAGTTGAATACTTTGATATAGCTTGTCAAGATCAATGACTTCAAGATTAGGCTGACTCAAGCTCTCCATGGTAGCTCTCATAATAGATTTAGATACAAATGTATGCCATTAGGATAGGTACTAATAGCTACTCTCTTCTCTTTGATCAAATATTGGAGGCATGCCTTATCCACTTGGAGTGGCTTGTAGTGGAGGTCTATAGGGTCTATTCTTGATGAGAGGAATTTTATTCTCTTCCTCCTCTTCTTCTTTCTCTTCATATTATGTATTGAAAATGTTCCCATGAGTTAGTGGGAGCTAGGGATTTATAATGTATTATTTCTTCCTCTCTCTGTCAAGCCTCATTTCTAGTTCAATGTTCTTCTTGGTTGTATTCTTGAGGACTACCTCATCATTCATTATATCCTTGTAAACCCATTCATACAACTTTTATTAGTGCTTATATTTTAATGCCAGATCCTTTTTAAAATTGAAGAGGTGCCTAAAATGACATTATTTGGGTTCCATGCTCAGAAGTCATCCTTAGGTAATAGGTAGGAGTCCCTATGCCTAGAAGCTAATACAATATCCTACCACTTTATGATTTTAGTTCTCCTTAGCTTATAAGGAGTTTTGTGGGAAATAATCTTATTTTTATTTTAAAATACACCATAAATTCTATGGAGTAGTTGATAGTAAATATATTCCTTCTCCAATTTCATGGGTACATACCTTGGTAGCCTAAGGGGAGCTACCATTACTCCTTCCATCTAGATGACTGTAAAATCCAGGTAAATCTAGTAGCTTCCCATTTCTTTTAATGTATGCCTAAGCTCTAGAGAGACCCTTAACATTTCATATTTAGTAATTGATTTATACACAATTAGATAAAAGTATTCTATAACTACCTTGATATTATGCTTGGATTGGTTAATATGCATCACATAGAATAATTAGGGCACAAATTCATCTTGAGTAGGAGACCATGAGTTTGGTCCTAATTTAGTAGTTGTAAAAATTACATCCAATAGGTATCTCATCATTTATAATGGAGTAATATTTTGGAAAGTGTCATGTATGGTAGAGGCTAGGTTATTACTAATGACATCTCCAAGTGAGTGAATCTATTGATCCTCTAAGATTATTTGCAACAATGAGATTATTTTATATCCACATAGCTAATGTGTGTATTACCAAATATTATATTAAGGAGAGAAATGCCAATCCTAACCCACTTCCTAAATTTATGGATATGTATATTCCCTAGGTTATCCATAAAATAACCCCATTTGGGTCAATAACCCATGAATCCAAGATTACCTCTTTTTTTGTGTCTTGTATCAATTATCAATGATGCTCTGATTATAGTCTAGTTATGGTAGAGGTAAGTGATAATATTTTTTAAAACTATGTATTGCTATGAAGGAAATTAGGAGCCCTTGGTTCATGGATTCGAGCAACTCATCTTCACATTTCAACCTCCTAATGAGACAACATACTAGGTCATTACATGGCATACCCTCTATTTTTGTTATGGCCTTGTGAAGACTGATAACTTGGATATTAAGGATGTCATAAGCCAATTGAATAATATGGTGCATGGTATTAGCCTCATAAATATCCCTAACTCTTTCAACATTGTAATAAACACTATTGTAATGCATATCCCCTAAGTTTATGGCCTCAGGGATGATCTTTATGTCTTTAAACACAACTAAATTACTGTATTGAAATAGAAAATCATCATTCCCAAATGAAGTACTATTACCTAGAGTGGAGGGTCCTACTTATGTCATCTATGTGATATCCTAGGTAGCAAATGATGTCCTCTTATACTTCTCTACAAATTTTAAGCTCCAATAATGGTGATTAGGTAAAATTTGTGAAGATCTCAATATTGGTTAAATCAAGGATGTAGATAGTAAAGAGAATAAATGCTTAAAGATTTGAATGCAAATAGATTAATAATACCCATGTTGAGTATCCTTTTAAATATTACTTTGATTAATGCAAAGTTTGATGGTAATTCTAGTTCATATCACATGAATGGTGAGCCTGTCAACTTTGCATATCTTTGATCTATTGATTTTAGTATTCAATTTCATTAAAATTAAAATTTAGCATTGTGTGCCTTTGATCTACCATAAATTTTATCTTTAAAGATAAAATTTACCACCTTTTGACATGTATCATACCACCTTAGATCTAGCTAGGTGCCTATAGGGCCTTAATATGATTAGGATGATTAGTTGGCTTGAATATGAACATTTGGGACATTCTGATTGCTCTCAAGACCTAAAGATGGAGCTTAGTGTGATGATTAATTTACACCCTACCACATGGCATCCTTCCATTCATGATAATCTCTTAGGTGGGGACTTTTAGCTTTGGTTGGTAGTGGGAGTGCCACATGCCACTCTCATGGGAAATCAAGCTTTTTATTTCCAGGTGGCACTCTCAGAAGGCTCTCAAATCATCCCTTTTTTAGGTTTCACCTTTGAAAGGCTTTTATATATCTATCAAAAACTTCATGTTAATCATGTGGCTTGGGTGGAGCCATGTATTGCTCTTCCTAGTTAATCTTGGGATGAAGCTTCATATGAATGATAAGTGGCCTCATTGCACAGGTTTAAGATGGACATGCATCCCTCTTGGAGGAGATCTAGTGAAATTTGGATAAAATAATTGTAAGAATGAAACATGGCATCATCACATGGGTTTAAACTATACATTCATACCTCACTAAGATGATATAGTGGACCCTGGATAAAATTAATATGAATATGACATGTGGCATCATCATGTGGGTCCAAAGGGAACACATGTTTTTCTTATGGGATTTATTCATTCTTCTTCCACTTATCATTATTATGAGGAGCCTTTGATAACTATATACCATTGAGCCTTGATTAGATGGATTGGGTACATCCACGTGTCTACCTTGCAAGCTCTTGTAGGCTTTGGATCAGATGTGATGTGGTGTGTGTATGCATAAATCTAAAATGAATTTTAATGGAACACACATCACTTTGAAAGGCTTATTAGGTCTATCTAACTATTATGGAGACACATGATGGATGCATGGTAGCTCAGATTGAGTGGGCTTAATCATGGGGGCTAATATATTGACACGTAGCCTTGGATTTGAACTCTAACAACTAGTTTTCTCATGAGCTCTCTAGATGGTGCTACGTGACTCATGAACTTGATAGATTTACTCCAAGTGTCCTACATAGGACCTAATAAATATCTAAGGCATTGTGAAACCTAATGAGTTGGAAACCTATCCTCTTGGGTTTAAGTCTTTAACTTGACATCCTATGAGGCATCACAAACCACTACTTTAACTTTGATGTCCTACAAGGTCAAGTGAGAAGTTAAGTTAGACTTCTAAAAATATCAAATGCCCATCTTAAGAAATTTAAAATAAGTTTAAAGAAAAATTTTCAAGTAACTACTTTAAACAAAAAAATAAGGTTAGTCTAATAAGATTAGGCAAATACTATTGCATTCATGTTGATTGGAAAACTAGGTATAATATCCTTAGTGAAGGCATGTCTACACATTTGAAATCAATTCATGGTTAATAATTCACTATTAAATGAAACTTGATAAAGACTTGCAATAATTTAAATATTTCTAAGTGTCAATCATTATTGTAATATGAATGACTAACCTAGATTTTTTAGGAAGTATTAAATCAATTTTTATGCAGTCAAATGACTTAGCAAGCTTGGCATCTTAGGTCATTTTGGAAAATTAAGAAAGGAGGGTCCCCATTTTGAGAATGGGGGGTAGTTGATCATCAATACGTTTAAACTTTTTATGTCTAGAAACTTGGTCTAAAATTAAAATGGACTAAATTTGGTATAGGAATGGATCTCTTCTCTAAAAAGGTTAACTATCAACTCAATCTACAATGTTTTCAAGGTTGAATGTCAAATGTCTCACATAAATGGTCAAGTGAAAATACAAATCCACCAATCTTGGTAAAAATTGATTCAAACAACTCTAATCTAGGTCTAAAAATATAAAAGTTTTATAGGTCTTTAGGAATAAGGCACAAAGCTAGGATCAAAACACCTAGGTGTAATAATGAAAAGGAAATGTGCTAGGTCTTTCAGAAACATGATATAAAATCTAAACTCAAAACAACTAGGTCTAAAAGGTAAGATAATTAATCTAATAATTTGAAACATGTGGACTCAAAATAGGCATTCAAATGTAAACATAGACTTGACCTTTAGTAAAAGACATTGTACTCTATGCATATGCATAAAACTAATTGGAAATATCAATTCCAAGTAGGGAAAAATAAGGATGAGCAACACTCAAACATAAATTAATCACACTTAAGGTTATATTTAGAGAGAGAGTTTCAACCTTAGTTATAAGAAACAAAAGAGACATGAGGCACATAGAAGATAGACCACTTCCAAAATATAGGCACAAATATCGCTAAAGTAAGCAATGAAATTGTCCAAGTTACAAATCAAAAAGTGAGAGGTAAATGTCTAAGCCAAAATTAAATGAAGCATAGGCATAAACCAATCAACATTTAAATTTGAACTTCACAAGACCACTTTTAAACTTGGTTTAGAAGGCTTAGTTTCCTCAGATGGACAATAAGCTAGACCAAAATAAATGACATAAGGATACTAGGCATAGACCAAAAAGGAACACATGGTTTTAAAATTGATTGGATAAAAGTCAAAGGTTTTTGAAATAATGCAAGTAGCATAACAATGCTATTTAAATAAAAAGATATGGAAAATGATTTTGTTTCAAAAAATACAAGGTGAAGACTTGGAATGAAATAGGCAACCTAATAATGCCCCTTTAAAACAAGTGACACACACATACACATGAAAGTTTTAAAAAATTACTAAGGTAAAGTGGGGTTTTAAAAAAATAGCATTATACCTCTTTAGGAAAAATTTGGGTGTATAAACATTACTTGTTTTGAAATTGGTATGAAAAATAAAAAAATTTGACAAAAAACAAAGCAAGTAAAAAGTAAAAATAAAAAAATCACCTAGTTTATCATGCTAATCCTAAAAACTAATAAGGTGGATTTTTACTATCAAATTACATCTATATAATTTCTCTTAAGAGGAAATAATGTTTGATAATCTAAAAATTTAGATGCATATGAAAATAAGGGTTTTTAGGCCCCCTCTTCTCTCAAGAAGTTGCATGATAACATGGAATTTTGGGCTACTCACCCTACATTGATAATATATCCATGACAATTAGGCTTTATCTAAAAATTATAAGTATCACATGATATAAATGGTCTCATATGTGTGATTAACACTAGGTGTAACATGCCATTATGATCCAACTTAACCAACTTGTTGTGAAAAGGTCTTATACTTTTTAGAACCACTACATCCATTAATTACTTAGAATAGTACTATGTCTAGGTTAATCCATCATTTGAGGTATGTTTTACTAACAAAGATTGTTTAATTACTCAGAAAATCATCCCAAAAAGTCAAACTTGATTTTTATACCCGACTATTGAGTGGGGTTGAAATGATTCCCAAAGATGAATTCCTAAGTCAACATTTTTTTAGAGACCTCATAGGGAGGTTATGAACTCATGGCCACAAGCCAAGATGCAAGAAATAAAAAATTTAAGACTTTAGGGTCATTTTGGGATCACCTAAATCACTAAAATTTTTGGGAGTGCCTTAGCAACATTCCTTCCATGCTTGGACTAAGCAACAAAAGGAAAGGACAAAGTGCTTTTGAGTCCCCTGAGTTCCCTAAAGGGTATAAGGGGAGAGCATACACACTAATTCAATTTTGAAAAAATAACACAAAAACCAAGTAAATTGATAAAAACTTAAGCTCTTAAGGGAATTTAATAGAAGTTTGAGTTTGTTTTTCAAGCACCAAGCAAAATATGATGTGAATTTTATACCCTTGGCATTTTTTGAGTTGTGAACTTTGAAAAATGAAAAATAAAAAAAATAAATGATTTTTAAACACCAAATGTAAATGTGATTTTGAAGAATTAAAGTATTAAAAAATGTGTCTCCTTAGACTTTTAGGGTTTTGTAAAAGTTTTAGGGTAAAAACAACTTTGGTCAATAGTGAAGGTATGGTAGAATGGTATATGGTATGGTACAAGGAAGGTGATATTATAAAAAAAGGGATATAATGATAATAGGGTTTCCTCTAAGTGACAAGCTAAGGTAAATGGAAAGGCATGGAATAATGGAAAGATAAGGCAAATAAAAATGCAATGTAAAATGGTTTTATTGATCCTGTTGATGTGGAGATGCATGTCTTGATCAATATATGATACAAGTAGACTATTAAATAATGTAAATTACTCACACCTCTTTTAAATAGCTACTTAATGAGGAACCTACTACTGATTTGGACTCCAATGATGTTATTGTGGTCTTCGTTGGTTGTTTATTCTATTTATTCAAAAATTTGAGACAAGATGTCTTTGTATCCTCTATAAAGGAAAGTGTGGCTAGGTATGGTAATAAGGACAAATATTGGTTAAAGGGTCTAATTTGGTAATGTAATATACATCTAAAATGAATAAATGGATTATAATGGAATATATAATGGTTGGTCAACAAATGGAGATTGGGATTTTTTGGCACAGAATGTTGCTAATTATGGATTTAAAATAATTTTGGTTATGGAAAGGCCAAAGACTTCTAAATATGATCTTGATAGGACCACCATATTTTTCTATTATTTGAGCCAGAGAGTAACTGCCATTCGATTATGCTATACAATGGAAGTTGTACTGATGTTATCATTGATAATGCCTTCATCAAGAATTAAATAACTATTTTACTCAATTATTGGTGCCTCAAAGAGGTTTTTAATAATGAAGCTATATTTATTATCCCATAACACCTTAGAAAAGGTTTCACTAAGGAATAATGACATTTAAATTTGATTGTCATCTAGCACCTTAAGCAAGTTTCACTAGAAGATGCTAAGTTTGGAATTTGATTATCCCCTGATGCATTTGAAAAGGTTTAATTATGATATTATTCTTATTCTACATGAATACAACCTTGGTACCCTTGATATGCTATAATTTATATGCTACCATGGATGCAGTTCAACAAGGTATGATTGTGTTAGTCCTAATTGACATTTATGTGAGGTGGAATGTCAATATATTGGCTATGTTGGGTGGTGTTAATGGCATGTGGAATGCTAATGGAATGTGAAGAGGTAGAAAAATATTTTTAGAACATACTAGGATAACTTGTGTTGATGTTGAAGTAATCATCCTCAAAAACTGTAGAAGGATCACAAATGTATTCAAATTGATTTTCAAGGCATGTGTAACTAATCGTATAAAAATCATGAATGTATATTGATTTTGATGCTAAGTTTGACTCAAAGGACTCTAAATCAATTTTGATACTAATGTTTATTCTATTTCTAATCCTAAATTTGTTAACAGTTTAAGAATATAACCTAAATTCAATGTTGATTATTTATCTAGTGTGAATGTTGCTACAATGATGTCTTGTTGAATGTTTGGTATTAGAAAAGTAATGGAATATGATGGAATAATAGGATATTAAAAACTAGATTCATCTAATAAGAGTTCAAAATAGATTGGATCATCTAGGTATTGCCCCTCAAAGAGAGGGAACAACTCAAGGGGTGACTCCATGGAGGCTGGCTTGTCAAGGTGAGACTCTGTAATGAATGAGAAAAGGTTAAGATACAAATCCATAAATATGGGATTGTCAAAGGGGGTCTTTTTAAAAATATTAAAATTGTTTAGATAATGATTTATCCAAAGGTAGTTATTATCATTAAGATGTGACTCAACAAAGATTGACTTGTTAGAGTGAGACTTCTCGACCAAAGGGATAATGACCATCATAAATAGGTGTTTCAAAAAAAACATCATGTATTGGTTAATTCTCTTAGCCTTGTTTTATAATTGGTTGTAAAATATTAGTTTTAAACTCATCTTGGTCTTCAAATGATGGCTCTTAGAGAGGTAAAGGTTGAATCTATTATGGCTCGAAGACTAGCATGGGCTATATAAAGTGGGGGAAGGTTGAAAATGGATGAAGAATGGTTAGTGGTTGGATAATGACCTCTTTGTGAAAAATATCATCTATGATGGGCTCAACAAAGTCTAGTTACTCATTTAGGATGGCAACTATGACTTATCTAGTTATAATTTCATAACCTTTTTGGGATAACAATCTACCATACTTGGAAGGGCCTAGAATGGTAATGGAAAGGAATTTTGAATCTTGGTTACTAACAAAATCCAAAGATTGAGGGCTTATAATGGTAATGGATGGAATTTGTGAAGCTTGGTTGCTAACATAAGCCAAAAGATGATGGCTTAGAATGGTAATCCTTGGGTAAATATTGGTTGCTAGCATAGGACAAAGGAAGAGGTCCTAGTATGGTGATCTTTGGATGTTATGGATATTTGTTTCTTTCATAGACCAAATGAGGATTAATGGTATAGGTAGGGGATTAGGTACCATTATCATTGAAATAATAGACATCA
Source organism: Torreya grandis (assembly GCA_037957365.1). NCBI lineage: Eukaryota > Viridiplantae > Streptophyta > Pinopsida > Cupressales > Taxaceae > Torreya > Torreya grandis. The sequence goes on from JARHVA010007420.1 coordinate 201,503, forward strand.
TATGTTAATTGGCCCAAAAGGGAAGTCATAGATATGATAACTCACATGGATAGGTTTGGTAATTAGCCTAAAGAGGGATGTATTGGTATATGAAAATGGTCTTTGTCTAGGTCTAGGTTTGAAAGAGACATTATTATAGTAATAGGTACTCGATTTATTATTACAAACAATTTAAATTTAGTATGTTTAGAAACTTGGTCTAAAAGGCAAATGATCTAAACTTGGTCTATGAATGGAGCTCTTATCTGAAAACATCAACGATAAACTCATTATAAAATGTCCTCAGGGTCTAATGTCAAATGTATCAAAGAAATGGTCAAGTGAAAATATAAATTTGAATACCAATCTTTGTAAAATAGATTCAAATAACTCTATTTTAGGTCTAAAAATAGAAAAGATTGCTAGGTATTTGGGAGCAAGGCACAAAAATAGGCTCAAATAAATAAGGTCTAAGAATGAAATGGAAAAGTTCTAGGTCTTTTAGAAACATCACACAAAATCTAGACTCAAAATAATTAGGTCTAAAATGTAATATAATTATTTTAACAATTTGAAACACTTGGAATCAAACTAGGCATTTGAATTCAAACATAGACTTGACCTTTGGAAAAATTCATTTTAATTTAGTCATATGCATAAAAATAATTGGAAAAATCAATTCCAAGTAGGCAAAAATAAGGATGAGGAGAAAAAAATTAAATCCCAAGTGATGAGCAAGACTCAAACGTAAACTAATCATGCTTAAGGTTGTATTTGGAGAGAGAGTTTTGACCTTAGTTCTAAGAAATAAAAGATATGTTAGGCACACATAAAATATACCACCTCCCAAATCTAGGAAAAAATATCACTAAAATAAGTAATGAATTAGTCCAAGTTACACAATCTAAAAGTGAGAGGTAAATGTCTAATACAAAATTATGTGAGGCATAGGCATAAATAAATCAAATTTTAAATCTAGTCTTCACAAGACCAATTTAAAACCTTGTTTATAAGGCTTAGTTTCCTCATATGGATAATAATCTAGACCAAAATTAATGACATAATGATACTATGCATAGACTAAAAAGGCACGCATGGTTTTGAAATTGATTCAACACTAGGTAAATGTCTTTAAAACAATGAGAGCAATGTAATGATATTATTTTTCTCAAAATATATGACAAATGGTTTTGTTTCAAAAACTCTAAGTTGAAGACTTGGAATGAAATGGGTAGTGTAACGACACCACTTACAAATAAGTGACACACACACACACACACACACACACACACACACACACACACACACACACACACACACACACACACACACACACACACACACACACACACACACACACACACACACACACACAACACACACACACACACACACACACACACACACACACACACACACACACACACACACACACACACACACACACACACACACACACACACACACACACACACACACACTAGAATGGTTTGAAAAATTACTAAGGCAAGGTGTGGTGTCAAATGGACAAAATAACACCTCTTTAGGCAAAAATTGGGTCCATGAACATGACTTGTTTTGAACGTGGTATGAAAAAAACCATTTTGATTCAAAACAAATCAAGTAAAAAGTAAAATAAATAAATCACCAGGTTTATCATAGTAATCCTAAAAATTGACAAAGTGGATTTATACTATCAAATTCTATCTATATACTTAATCTTAAGAGGAAATAATGTTTTTTAGTCAAAAAATTTAGATGTGTATGAAAAGTAGGGTTTTTAGGGCCCCTCTTCTCTCAAGAGTTCACATGATAACATGGAACTTTGGGTTACTCACCCTGTATTGGCAATATATCCATAACAAATATAATTTATCTAAAATTTATAAGTATTGTATGATCTAAATGGTCTCATATGTGTGACTAACACTAGGTCACATGTCATTTTTATATGAGTTAATCTGCTTGTTGTGAAAATGTCTTGTCCTTTTCACAGCCACTACATTTGTTAATTGCTTAGTGTAGTGTGATGTCTAGGTTAATCCATCATTATGAGGTAGGTTTAAGTAATAGAGCTTGATTAACCACTCAAAAAATAATCCTAGAAAGTCAATCTCAATTTATATCTCCATCATGGAGTGGGGTTGAAACGATTCTTGAAGATGGATTTCTGGGTTAATGCTTCCCTAAAGAACACATGGGGAGGCTATGAACTCCTACCCACAAGCCAAGATACAATAAATAAAAAATGTGTAAGGACTTTAGGGTGATTTTGGGATTGCCCAAATCACTCAAATTTTGAGGAGTGCCTTAGTGACATTCATTCCATGTTTGGATTAAGTGACAAAAGGAAAAAGACAAAACACTTTTGAGTCACCTGAGTTCCCTAACGGGGACAAGGGGAGAGCATACACACTAAGTCAATTTTACAAAGATTACACAATCACCAAGTAAAATGAGAAACAATCAAGCTCTTAAGAGTGTTTAATTTAAGTTTGAGTTTTTTTTAGAGAACCAAGAAAAATATGATGTGAAGTCTATCACCTCAACATTATTTGAGTTGTGAACTTTGAAAAATGAAAAATAAAACAACTAAAAAATTTTTAAAAACTAAATGTAAATATGATTTTGAATAATTAAAGTACTAAAAAATGTCTTTCCTTGGCCTTTGGGTCCTGTAAATAATGTCCTTGAATTTTAAGTGTTAGTGTCTTTTCATAAAGTCACAAAATCACCTCTCTAGAATGATTTCATTGTTACACAATAAACTACAAATTGTGAAAATTTTCTATCAAAAAAGCATAGTCAAATAGAATGCTTAAAACTCATTATGGAAAATTTTATTGTTTTAAAATTATTTCCCAACTCTATTTAACAAATTTTCAAGTTAGGTCTGCAATTTCACAACTTAGGTCTGTATTTTTACAACTCGATGACTTTGAAACTCTAGAAAATAATTTTATTACTTAGGAAATAATTTTGAAACTTATGCAACTGGTTTTTCAACTCTATTATTTGACAACTAAGGTCTATAATTTTGTAACTAAGGTATCCAAGTTCACAACTATCTCAAACCTTTAATAAAAACATCAAAATTGACAAATAATTTCATGATTTGAAGGTATGATTTTGATAATAAGTGTCTAAATTCACAAATAGTCAATAAAATCATGAAAAAACATAGAGCAAAGATTGATTTCACAATTAAAATGGATGTTTTCACAACTAAACTCTACAATCTCATAATTAAAATGACACTTTTGTAATTAAAGTCTAGAATTCATGATTAAAATGATAATTTCATAATTAAACTCTATGAATTCACAATTAAAATCATAATTTTGCATAAAAATAAGGAAAACAATTAAAACTATAGAATGAATTCATAATTTTCCTTCACGATTTCAAAACTTTCTCTATTGATTTTGTAGTTTTTTATAGTCAAGGTCAAATCAAAATGATTTTATGATTTTTCAAGATGAATTCATAGATTTAGTCAACATTTTCATGGTTTACCTTGCTGAATTCACCATTACATAGTCAATAATTCATAAATCCACAGTCACAAACTAAGCATGTAAAAGTTATAAATAAACTAATAAATTAATATCTAAAATGAAATATTCTTGGATCCAAAAAAAACTCTCAAGAGACTCCATTCATGCTTGTGGGGTGCGTTGTCTCACTGGGTATGCCATTAGTGTGAACAAGGAATTGAAGAGGAGATATTAGTATGGTGTTATTAAAAAAAATCAAAATAAAAAAAAACACACACACTAAAAACTAACACCTCTAGATTAGACACTAGGGAGAGTATATGTAATAAGCACACAATGAAAACACAACTAGAAAACAAAATAAATCTTCCTTTAACCTTATTTATAGTTCCAAATCCACTTGTTAAGATGATTGGCTTGATCAGATGGATCTTTGTCAATGGTTTTCTTGCATCATCTCTCCTTCATTCACCTTATCATGGCTTGATTTAACTTGACATGTGGGCATGGTAACACTACAATGAAGATTTTTAGAGGTATTTTAGCATAATAACATTGTAATAGAAAAATGTTTGCATGTATTTGAGAATAATAACTTTACACCAAGATAGATTAAAGATCAATGGGTGAGGTCTTATATTTATAGCCTCCAAAGATAATTGTCACCCAATTTGAATTAGGTTAGGGTTAAGCATGGTTGAGTTGAAACTAACACCAGGTTACTTAAGTCTAACCCCATTTGAGTTAAGGGGGAACATGTAATTATTATTTTCAATTACTAGGCATGGCTCAAAAATTTAGATATTTGTTAGATATTTTATGAGGGTTTAATAACTCACAAAAGTAATGATGAAGAAGATTGATGTTTTGAATTTTTGAATTTACATTTTTAGATATTAATTAATTACAAATGGATTATTTAGCTAAACATTTAATTTATTTTAATTTATTGATTCATTCTACTTAGAATTTTAGCCTTCTAAGAATTGTTCAAGTGCCCTGCTTAATGTGTCCAAAGGTCAAATTATCAAATATTAGGTCATAAGGTGACTGGGGATGAATCCATGAGAGATTAATATTAAATATAGGACAATACTCCAAATAAGGATGACTCAACATGATTCTGGACACTAGTGAATATTTTGTGGACCAAATTGGGACATTCAGTGATTTATAGGCTTAATTTGCACTATTTGGTAGAAATCAACTTGAAGTCTAGTAGGAAGCCAATTATGGCCAAAATGGGGTGCCTAAAAAGTCAATGTGTGCAATTTATTTATATTTCAATGTGTGTCAAGTATAAGCATAATTGAACTTAACATTGGTGAATATACCCAATTTTCAATTTTTATTTCTATTTTCAGCTTTAACATTATTTCTTTTACCCTTTTTCTTATTCAATAAATCAAAATATTAGAGAGTTTAGAGAGAAGTGGGTGAGTGTAATAAAGGAAACCAATCCTTCATATAGATATTTTATCCAACATAAATTCACCCAAACTTTGGTGAGTTTCCACTGTATCAACAGGAGTGAGAATAGGCATACATTCTTGTAAGGGTGTACTTTTGAGTGATAATAGTTTTTGGCATGCCCAATGGGACCATATATCATAAGATTGATAAATATTGTTTGTTTTATAATTTAAAAAATATATATTATTCACTTACTCACCATCTTGTGACTTCAAGTTATATATAGCTGGTTTAAACAGTGAAAGTGACTAAAAACATCAATTGGTATGTATCATAGTAATATATTTTATGAAAATGTAGCTTTTGTACATTCATATAAAGATAAAAATATTTATATATTAACTGAAAATAACATTAAATAATAATTAGTTCAATATTATCATGATATTTACCACCCTCTCACCCCTACTAATGTTTCTAATCATCCTTGGCAAAATCATGTTCTTTCTAACCAGCCTAAAAAATGTGTGCAATAAATAAGACTTGACTTTGAGAGATAATGTATGGAGAGTTATATAGAATAGGAATACAATATGAATAAATAACAACTTACATATAAATAATATATACAATAACAAGAGATAGAATCATTGAATAAATATAATGAGGCTATAAGAGAACAAATATAATAGGTACCCATGATAGTACATGTAATTGAGTCCAAAATTCCATGTTGGAAATAAGAAGAAATATAATCCCTTGAACCTTCAATAGAGTCTATTTGATTCAATATTCCAACTTTTATGAATCCTAATCCTATGAAATAGTCTATGCATATGTAATATTTACTCACTCTTCCCCAAGAGCCTAAGACCATTATATATTGGAAACCTCCTTGGACCAAGACCCCTGATTATGTCATGACTACTCTTGAGAAAGATACTTTTCTAATGCCAATCCAAAATCAAGAGATGGATAAAGTTTTATAATAAAAACTAAGAGAGTTTACAAGTTTCTTGATCCCTCCACCCATCCCGCAAGTTTAAGTTATCCATGAAGATAAAGAATGTGAGAGGTTGATTGTAGACTAGAAAGATAAGTATCAAGCATTAAAACATGAATCCCTAACACAAGTTTCTTTCCCATATTTCAAATAATTATTGAATGAAACTATTACTTAAAAATCTCAAAGCCTTATTAATTCATCTTCAATCCTAAATCCTATTCAACAACAATAAATAGTGACTTATATTCCTATGACACCAAATGGAACCTCTTTCTCTCCTACCATCTCCTTTTTTGAAGGAGAACCTATGATATGAAAGTCAAAAGAAGAACATGTAAGTAAAGAGGAGAATTTTTCAAAAGAGGATGATCAAGAGTTATATTGGTTAAATGAGTTTAAATTTGGCATAGAAGAAGATCATGGTGCATCCCTTGAAGAGTAAAACCAGACTGTAGTTGTAAGTTAGCTTAAAGAATCATATCACAAGTTTTTTATAATATATGGTAGTATATAGTGATATTAAAATAATGGTTTTATAATGTAAAAGTCCTAGACATGATCTAAGTAAAGATATAAAATAAGATGTAATGATTCCTAATGAACCCAAAGAAACTAAAAGTGAGGATCAATAATGTTTTAATGAAGATCTTGAAAAATTTCCAGTAGTTGATAATCAAGATGGAATATCTAAATATGTCATTGAAATCCAAGAATATTATCCTAGTGAGCCACTAAAGTTTGAAATTACAACTATTCCTATAAGTCAAAATTTAGTTGCATTGGAAAGTTTTATTTGTATTGAAAAAGAAAAGATAAGGTTAGTATTAAAACATATGATGGATTTTTTTAAATTATATATATGTTTGATTCAGTTTATTCACTTGGATACAAGTCAAAAAGGTTGACAAGTAGGAAAAGAGCTGATCCAACTAGAATGGCACTTAAACAACAACTTGTTAGTCATCTTCATCAAATGCATAGAAAATAGCTAAGAGGTTTTTGATTTGATCAAGGTGTATTTTGATTGATTATACATATTAGTGTTATATTTAATTTTCATTCAATTGATTTTATGTACATTTTTTGTTAGTATTTTTAGTTTTCACTTTCCTCTAAGTGCTATCTTGCACATTTTTTAGTTGGTAGTTGTTCTAGTTTTCAATTCAGTAAGTGATTATGCACAACTATTGGAGTTTATTGATGGAATTTTAAATTTTAAATTTGGTTATATTTTCATGAATCCATAACCAAATGAATAGATATAATTTTCTTGAGTGTTTATCAGGAAAACATCCAACAAACTTGTCAAGAATGTTGATAATTTTACCACCATTGGTTAAAGTTGTTTATGTGAAGTTTTTAAATAAGACTCCATTAATGGAGTATATAATTAAAAATGTATCTAAAAAATAATAAAACCTTAATCATGCCAAAACAATTCTCATGAAAAACTCGCAATTCTAAATTTTGATAGAGGTTTTGTTTATTCCTCTAACTAGCTAGTTGCAAGCTAGTGAAGGCAATTTTCAAATGCTTGGTACATATTATAGTTATGGACCCATATTATTATGTATAGTTATGGACCCATATTATATAAATATTATATTAATTTAGGTTATATATGCCTAAATTTATGAACAATTATTAATAAGAATAGGTGCTCTAAAACCCTTCTTAAACCTCAAAAGCTAAGTTTTAAGAAGTATGTTTGCATTTTAAAGTTATTTATTAAAAAAAATAAAAGATATTTGAGATATGATTTGGAGTAAAGGACCTTAATAAACCTTAATAAATTTAAATTTAAATTCAATAAATGGATAAAGGAAAATATATAGGTATCAGGGTTTCAAGAAAGAAAAATAGATCATCAGAAAAGGCATTTTTGAGTGATTTAAGAGATTGTTTGAGCACATACAATGGTTTTAATACTGATATGGGTAATTACATGTCATAATTAAAAAATAATTAATTATTTATCCCTAATAAAACCTAATAAAATGGAAAAAATAAGACTTGTAGGCATTTAGAAATGAAATTATGGAAGATATGAAACACCAAAAAGTGCATATTTTGTGTTTTACTAAATGAATCTCTTATAATTTGACATGAATGTTTTTTTTATGTTATTTAACATTTAAATTTTGTTTTAATTTTTTTAACATACCTTATGAGAGTTAAAATTTTAAAATAAAGGTCTAATCAGGAAGGAAACTAATGTTTTTCACTATTTTGCTCACAAATAGAGTTAGAAATGAGTGTTTCGGGTCATCTCAATTGCAAAAAATAATTTGAGATTGTGTATTATTAATTTAAAAATTTTAATAAATGATTTTTTAATTTAAAAAATTTCAAAATAGGCTCATCTCAGTGAAAAACATCTCTAGGTCACTCTTAGTACAACAAACAAGCACTTTTTTGTGAATTTATTTTGGGAATTTGGTGAAGTGTTTTGGATATTTCCAAAATTTTAAAGGTATAACCAATTTATAAATATAACATGAGTATATTATGAGTTTTTGGTGAGGTATTTAACTCATTTTTTTCCACTTAATCCACATCAGAGTTTCTTAAGTCCAATAGAGCACAAGAGAGCATAAAATGACATTTTTTGAAGTTGTACATGGAGTTTAGATCTAAAAATTTGTTTGAAGGTCTGTTACACCATAGTTATTATTTTAAAATAATATTTTAAATATTTATATATTAAAATAATTAAAATTAAACAATTTTTTAGTTCTAAACATGAATTTAAGAAGCTTATCAAGTTGTAGAAGATAGACATATCCAAGAAGAAACAATATGGAGAGATGTGGTTGTCATCATCAAAGGAAATATTAGTTGAGATATTTAATTAATAATTAAAAATCAAAATTATTCTATATTTATATATTTTAAACCCCATTTGGGTTAAATTTAGAAAAGTCAAAGCAAATAGGAAAAGTCTTCAGTTAGCCTTTGAAAGGTGGAGTTTGAAACATGCAAGAGTGGAGAAGTTGAGTTAGAGTCTTGGTTAATATTTGAGGACCTATTTTATTGAAATATATTACTTATAAATTAAAAATTAAATATCTCTCTTACTACTCCCCCTTTTGACTAAATTTATAAAATTTAAGAATTCAAACATGCATGTAAGATGCAAACAAGGAAACTGAAGTCAAACTACAAGTTACAAGTCAAGATAAGTTAAGTATAAATCCAAGATAAAATAAAGGTAACTAAATTAAAACTTAAATATTAATGTAATATCAAAATGAGTTAATTTAATATAAAAAATAGTTAAAATTATTCACAAATAGATAACTAAAGATAACTAAAGATCTCTTTAAGTTGAAGACTATTCAAACACATCCAACAACCTTTGACTATTCAAACATTAAAAATACATTATCTCTCATTTACATGACATATTATAATTAAAATATGTTAAAAATAAAATTATTTTTTATAATTTTGTGTAATTAAAGATTGTGTTGGTTTTTAATTAGTTCAAGAAAGTAAGAGTGAACTATGACTTGTCTGAGGACTCATCTCTAGTTGCTTGTCTTCTCTCTCTCTTTCTTATTTTATATATGTAAATTAATTTTTGAATGATTATGATTAAATTATGATTTTTTATTACTAAAAATCTACCAATATTTTTACTACATCACCTTTGAACCAATAAAGAGCTGATTTTCCCTCTATTTTCAAGTTGTTTATAAAGTGTGTTCTTAATATTCTTTGATATAACTTAGCGAATGATTAATTTTTCCTATGTGTATGTCTAAATGTCTCAAATTTATTCATAAAATAAGAAATATTTCATGTCATGTATTGTATAAATCTGATTTATACCTAATCTGGAAGTGAATTCAACCATTGTTCATTCCTCCAAGCTAGTGTGTGTTTGTCTAGACCTTTGTGCAAGATACTGAGGCAAGATTCATTGTATGAAAATGAAGTGAATGAGTGAAAATTATTTATGTACAAATTTTTTTCAATTATATTCATAATTTACCTTAACATTGGTGCATCATCCCAATTTTCAATTTTCATTTCCATTTTTAGCTTTACCATTGTTCTTTTTACCCTTTTTCCTAGTCAAGAAATCACTATTTGAGAGAGTTTAGAGTTAAGTGGGTGAATGTAATAAAGGTTACCAGCCCTTAATATATATATTATACACAACATAAGGTCACCCACACCTTTGAGAGTTTCCATTTTATCAACATGAGTGAGAATAGGCACATATTTTTGTACGGGTGTACTTTTGAATGATAATAGTTTTCTTGATTTGAGAATGACTATATGGATAATGTTAGGTTGAACAATAGTTTGTCAAAAAACTTATTTACATTACTATTTTACACTTTAATAGATAAACCAATTAATTTTTTGTATTTTATCACCAAAAAATTTATGGTCTATTATTTTAAACAATGTTTAGATCGTTGCATATTTTATGGCCTTGGGATCACATCTCCAAAATATTACAAGGAAAATTATAAATGTAATTAAAATTTCACAATATATCTAACACAAATGTATTACACAAGGGTCTTTGTGTGTTTATAATATAATGAAAATTAAATTTTATTTATTCATCATTGAGAGTTATGACTTTGGAAATATTGGATGAATATATAGTATGAAAGGATTCAATAAATAGGTGATTCAACTTATAAATAAATCAATCACTTGAGGATGAAAATAAATAAATATATTGATCCATTTAAAAACTCTTTTAGTGTTATAGTTTAAAGCCTATAATGAAATCTATTAATCCAATTTAAAACATGTTGATCATTTTTTAAAAATATAGATTTTTTCACTTTTATTAGACAAAGATGCTTTTCTAAGTCACAAAGGTATTTTATCCCAATGAAGCTTTTTTAGGCTTGCAATTTTATTTCATCATTGAAATTTTTTAATATGCATGTGATTATTATTTTTATTATGAAGCTTGTTTTATAATGGTGATGCTATTTCATCTATGTGAATCTTTTATAGACATGCAATGCTTTTTGGTCCATTATAAGCTTTTCTATACCCATAATGATTTTTCATTCAAAATAATTTTTGTAGGTATACTATGATTTTATATAATGTAATGATTTTTATTGTTTCCATGCCTTCTATAGTGTGATGCTTTCCATAATGTGATGCTTTCCATTATGTGGTGATTTCATAACTCTTCACCAATGCACTATTTTTACATCACTGTGATGCTTTTCTAATCTAGCAATGATTTTCATAAATGCAATTTTTTTCCATATGTGATGCTTAAACAATTATTTTTTTCTTTTTATTATCTATGTATTCCTTGCCTTTATAAAAATCATCAATGTTAAATAAAATTTTGTAATAAAATAATTTTTTTAATGAATATTTTGATTTATCCTCAACTTTAATTGAATGCATTTGATCATGTGTTTAACCTTATAAGACTTAGTGAATGTAAATGCTATGTTATTAAAGGGATGAGTATAACAAATAATCTAGAATAAAAACTAGAAATAACTAGTTTCATGAACCTTTTCCAAAATAGCAAGTATAGGGAGAATTAATACTTATCTATAATAAAATAGGTCTTTTTACAGATCATAGAGCTAAAATAGGGTGGAGAAATAGGTAAACACCTTTTTTTATATGACAATGGATCAAATATAGTCTCAAATGGCAGTGCTAATATCATGATAATAGTATCATGTGGCACTAGTTTTAAATTATAGTGCTAGTTTTCCTCATATAGGAATTGTATAAAACTTTATGAAAGTTACAGGTGGTTCTAGGGGATCTATAGGTGGTCCTGTGTCATCTAGGAGCTCACCTATGTCACTATTTTAGATAAATATCTTAAAAAACCCTAAGGAGTAAAAACACACATGAACAAAAATTAGATCAAATGTAAAAAAGATGGAAAAAATTGGGTTATGGGATGTTATGATCATACAAAGTATAACCCCTATTTTCTTAGACATAGATTACATTAACCCCAATGCTAAGGGTTTTAGATTTTATGTAATTCTACGTTACGGAATACAAATAATCAACTTGTATAGTATGCTAGAATGGCTTCTGTGTAGGCCCTTCTTTGATCAATCATGTAATGTCTAGATGTGATATTTGTGTAGTATGTAGAGTATTGAGCTATAATATTAACTGATTTTATGTAACTATGTGCCAAAATAGTAAGGGATACATGTAAAATGCCTTGTGAGGATCTTTATATAAAAGGAACTTTTATTTGAATATAAAACCTTGTTTATTGGATGATAAGTTGTAAAATAAGTATAAAAACATAAGATAAGGATTAAATTAGGGTTAGGACCCAAACATAAGAGAAAATTCCCATCAGATACTAGATCTATAATTGGACACTCATGCCACATGGTACTATTATCCTAAAAATAGTGCTAGTGTCTTGAGGTATAAAAATAGAGCTAAGACCAAGCAGGATAGGCTAAGGACCCCTGTGATTGGGAGGAGGTGACTTAAGAACAATGAAGGTGTAACAAATACGAAAAATAAGATATAATAAATATCAAAAGACTTCAAATAACCTTGAGAACAAGGACTATATTCATCACTAAGAATTTCATGTGAAAGAGAAACAAAATACATAATACTTATGGTTGATTAACCAAATTAGGGTGTTTACATTTGCCCCCCCTTTTATTCTACTAATTAAATTAAATTAAATTACTATAGTAAAATAAAAATAGGAAAGTGTACCTTTAATTATAATGTGGATGTGTTCTCAACCTCTCCCACTTCTTGGCTAAGAAGTGGATAGGAGTTGGAGTGAAATATGTGAAGAGAAATTCCATAGTGTAGATGTCCTCTGTACCAAATCTAAATGGTGCACTAATCATGAAGAAACAAATCATATTTGTTTCCCCACCCTAATATCTATACTAAATCTAAGTATGTAAACTAAATGTGTGGAGAAACAAAGCTTGTTTGCCCTCACTCTGATATTTGAAATAAATTTATGTAAACTGAATGTGTAGAGAAATAAGGCTTGTTTTCCCCACTCTGATATCTAAATGAAATTTGGGTATGTAAATTATATGTGTGGATAAATAAGGATTTATTCTCCCAATATTATATCTAGACTAAATCTAGGCATGTAAATTAAATGTGTGGAGAAATAAGGATTGCTTTCCCCCACTGTAATATCTACATTGAATTTGGATATGTAAACTAGGTCTAGTGAAAGGCTATGGATCAACCAATGTAGATGGTCATATGACCCAAACTAGTGAAAAATTGGTGACATACTGGTGATGATACTATGTGTAACTAGATAGTCTAAAAATAAATATCAAGGACATGTGTTCTTTATCATACCCCATAATCTTGATATTTGAGTAATGTAGCTATGTATATGAACATATATATATATATATATATATATATATATATATATATATATATATATATATATATATATCTAAGTGAACCTGTATATCTAATTCAAAACTATATATCTATATGGATGTATGCAAGTAGACCTATATGTTTGAATATATGTATATTTATGTATCTATATTTGAGTATACCTAGGTGTCTAAGTATATGTATATCTACGTATCTATATCTAAGAAGACCTATGTGTCTAAATATCTATATCTAAGTAGACCAGTGTATATGTGTGAACCTATGCATCTGAATATCTATATATCTATGTATACTTGTGTGTCTAAATAGTTTTAACTAAGTGTATATATGTATCTATGTGAACTTATGAATCTAAATATCAATATATATGTGTATACTTTTGTCTAAATTTGTATTTAAGTAGACTGTATATCTATGTAAACTTGTGCATCTAAATATCTACATGGACCTATTTATATGAATAGGTATATCTAAGTATACTTATTTGTCTAAATATTTGTATTTGACTAAACTTGTATATTTGAGTCAATACTATATATCAACATGGTTGTCTATAAATATTTGTATATATACATAGTTTTATCTAAGTGAACTTATGTGTATGAATCTCTATATGTCTAAAGTAATATGTGTGTATTTTCCCCACTTTTGGTGAGAGAGTTGAGACTAGGTTGAGGGTGTATAAACAAAAGTGGTAATGATTAGATGTACTAGTGTTAATTAGTGAGTGTGATTTTATTTTAAGTTCTAGTAGTTTGTTTATTATGATGGAGTTTATTGATGAAAGTGGTAATGGGATAAACATTGTGTTTATATTGAATTTATTATTTGAATACCATTTTTATCATTTTATGGAGTTAAAAGTGATTAGGATAATGGTTTAACCAATATAGGGTGGCTCACATTGATGTAAAGTACCACACATAAGAGATAGTTAGTAAATTAGAGTTATAGTTATGAATATTTCATTTTGGTAAGAAATTGGTATTAGTTGATGAAATTGGTACACAATTTCAACCTTAATAAGGTGAAATTTTATAAATTTTACTTAAATGAGTTATTTGATTAGTTTATTAATTCATTTGAATCATTTGAGTTGAGAGTAAATGTTTATTTGAGATAGAGAATATGTTGAGGAGATGAGGAAACACTTTAACCTAATACGAGGAGGTGGAGGCTCTACTGCAGGCTATGGAGGTAATGATCCCATATTTTTATCATTTGTAATATATTTTTTACTATTTTATTGAAAATATTATAGTTTTAGGGCCTATTTTATAAAATGACACTTCTATCTTGATATAGATGTTAGTGTCTAGGATATGGTGTTACTATCTAATGATATTGTCCTATATGCAGCGTTATTATATAGTATGCCTGATTTAAAATGTTTATTATTTATGACTAGTTTTTTGTGTCTATTTTTATCTATTGGTTTTATATTTTGTATTGTTGATGTTAGATTTAGTTTTGATTTTTGTAGGTTAATGCACATATCAGAGAGTTCTATACTATCCAGATGATGGAGACCTTATAAGGTATACCCCTAATAGATGTTGAGATGGTCATGCTTGAGAGATTGCGTCTGAGTCACATGGAATTCCTAGATTTTATTTCATGGGATAAGCACATGATGACTGCACTATGTGAGAGATGAGATGCAGATACATGTAATTTTTGGTTACCTACTAAGTAGATGACTATTACCTTAGAGGATGTGTACAAAATATTATGGCTCCCTATTTCTAGGTAGAGAGATATATTATAGGAGGTTATGGGTAATCAAGCTATATAAAAATATTCTAGGTACTTATATGTTATGGCTATAGGGAATCATCATACAAGGATCCATAACAATATACTATTGACACTAATTATCACTAAAAATGTTTCACAATTGTAAAAGTTCCTAGTTATTTTATTAGCTTCATTTGTGGCTATATACAGGACTAGGGTATTGGTATATTATATGATGCATGACATAGTGGAGGATATAGAAGAGCATGATACCATATATTCTTGGTGTCAAATGATGTTAGCCCACTTTTATTGAGATGTATATAATTTTACATAGGAGATGTGTGGTAGAGGCATTAGATCATATGCACTATTACAACATTGGACATATGAGCATATAGTAGTGATTAGGCCAAAATAGCCTCTACAAGATTATTGGTCCCACCCATATAATTTGAATAGAGGTGGATTAGGATGGCTTGTGTGCCCAAGAGGAGCATGATGTATTGTCAACATGTGATAGATAGTTTGACAATCAAAGACATTATTTGGAGGCCCTAAAAGGACTATGAGGGATGGCATAATGATGGTTCTCAAATTATATGTATTTAAGTGAGCTTTTGTATGCATGACCATTAGGTCAATGTATATGAGAAGTTCTAGTATGATCATGCTACATGATAATTCAATGTGATTATAGATGTTCCCCCAACACTAGTGGTGTGGTTGAGGAGTTCTCATGCTCTTATGAGGCTAGGTAGTAGGCTTACACCATTAGTTATAGAGTTAGCCTTGATTGATTTGACAAAGTGAGATCCTATTATTGACATACCAGATGTAGATGATGTAGGAGTCATTAATGCCTATACATCTTAGTGGAGAGATTATAAATGGGCACCTCTACTTTTGATAGGTGGGATTGTTATAGAATATGTACTAGATTTGGATCCCCTTAGGTCTATTGATGGTAAGTTGTAATTATATGTTGTTAATTTTATGTATTTGGTTACTCATTTACTTAGTCAAGAATCTGATGTATTGCATGGGTATGTATAGGTCTAGGTGATGATGAGTACTGGGAGACTACCATCAAGTCTACACTCTATGTATTAACATGGTATATCCCTAAGAATTCCATGAAGGATGTATTAGTAGAGAAGGCCACCCATGTTTCTAGTTTTCATTCTAATTTATTTGATCAAGTTGTGATAGCTAATGTGTCATATAAATGAGTGGATGCAAATAGAGATAATGCACATAGAGAGTTATGTAGAGGTACCATGCCACACTTGATGATCTAAGAAAGGCTAATAATTAGATAGTGGATGGATACATACATCTATATTTAGAGTATGTGGAGTGTATGGTCGAGTTAGGTATATATCACAAGAAAGAGTAGACATATTCATTGATCAAGGTCATGGAGGTAGAGTGGAACCTTTAATTCTAGCATTGATATGTCTGTGATTGAGAGTGAGTGGGCTAGTCCTAGTGGTCATGTCTGCATTATTTAATGATTTACTTTGATTATATTGAAACTATATTTTGAGTTATATATATGAATGCTCATTATTATATTAGCCCTATATACATTGGTATCTAGATCTAGTTATATTATGTAAGCTGATATGTGTTTAATTATTTTGATTTATTTATATTGTGTTATGGTATATGGCATTTATCTAAGTAGAGGTAATGAATTTTTATCTATTTACAAATTTTTAGGTATATATGTGTAGTGGACTAGGAATGTTATTTATTGTATAGATTTTATAGGTTTTTCATAATATATTTTCATGTAGATCATGTGACTAAGGTATGCACTATTTGAACCTAAATGGCATGGTGAACTAATGACCATACTACTCATGCTGTGTCAGTATATAAGTAGACTCTAAAACTAATACTGTGTGTGATATAATACTAGTGGCTAGGTGTGTAGACTCTATAGAAAAGAGCTTGATTGGGTGGTTGTTAAAAATGTATGATTATCTCTATGATATCTATATAATATATTAATAAATATTCAAATTAATGTTGTGATTTAATCTTTGTGAAGTCACTACCATCTTTTTTGAGTCTGTGGTGCATGAGATTGCTCATAAATAGGTTTCATAGAAACCACATGGCTCATATGATGAGTAAACATTGTATCCTCAAAGGGCACATCCTAGGATAAATCTATCATAGAGGAGTGTGATCTAGGAGAGTGTGGACACTAAAATATCAGTTCCCCCTATGTGAATGCTATAATACCTTGATTGACATACTATTCGATGCAGGTTATAAGTGCATAACAATGATCATTTGAATGTCCATTTATCTTATGAAAATTATAATATGGATTATTTTATACCCTATTCAAATTGTGTTCTTGATGATGATTGGTAGGGGTAAGTGTGATCATCTACTTATCTAATAATGTAAGCAAGATGTCATGAATCTATCTCTGTCTAAAAACTATATAACTCCTCTATGTGTATCTTATGCTCTACTCAATGTAGGAGGCTCTCTATGAAGTGGATATTTACCATTTTTGATTATCTTTATTGGTTTTTTCTATTCCACTAATTTATTTTTTGGTAGTGGATTAGGTTATTGTACCATGTTTGATTACTAGGACTCTATGAATCCTACATCCAAATCTGTATTTGAATGTGTAACCACTAGTCCCAAATTTTTTAAAATCCTAGAGCTATGTAAAATATATGTCTAAATGATTGTTATGTCTCATATAAAAAATTATCTTGAATAGGGAGAATGATGAATCTACGAGAAAGGCATTGTACCACTAAATTTATTTTCTAGTAGATCAATATACACATACATATTTTGAATCTTAGAATATATTCATTTATTATTTTTGACTAGCCTTAGTGTAGTGAAGGATCTCATATGTAGCCTGACGTCCATTTTTCTAAATGTAATGGATGAGAAAGACCTCTTCTAACTCATCGCATGTGTGTAGTGAACCACTAGGGAGTGAATGATGAAACCACTCTTTTTCCCAACCCACTAGAGTCTTATAAAATATCTATAAAAGAGTCAAACTACTAGGAACATGTACCATAGCTTTCTTGTAAGCTTTTAGATGCAATTATAGATCTCCATGCCCATCAAAATTTGGAAAATCTAGTATCTATAGATTTGATCGTAATGTTGAATTGAAAATCCTATACATGATGGGATTATTATGGATGGCATTAGAATCCACCCATGAGTGGTATGCTTTACTCTCCAATGTGATATGGTGTACTTATTATTGTAAATCACCCACAACATGCATCATGGATATTACCACTTGTGAAGGTATAATATCATCATCAAAGGGTTCATTTAACTATTAAATTTTATTATTTACATTATCCATTGGTACATTTCATCAGGAAATTTTTTTAAGGAGGGTTGGTTTGCTTCTGTAACCTTTGGAGGTGTGATAACTAGGACCTAGTTGGAGGGAAATGAGATATCACCCTCATTTAGGTTAGTTTGATAAATAGGTTTTATTTTTTTAAGGAGGGTTGAGGGAGATTCATTGGTATCTCTTATTTTATTAATTTTTAAAGAAGTATCACATGGTAATTGATTAGAAGGCACTTTATTTTGAAGTAAATGTAATTTATGAACATAAAAATGTGTGTGTGTGTGTGTGTGTGTGTGTGTGTGTGTGTGTGTGTGTGTGTGTGTGTGTGTGTGTGTGTGTGTGTGTGTGTGTGTGTGTGTGTGTGACCTAGTATTTGTTCAAACAAGAGAAATATGTGAATTAGGAGGACAAATATAAGGTGTATACTCCATGTCCTATTCATCATAATCATAGTAATCATAACTATCCCAAGGTTTACCAAAATTAGAGTTTAATTCACTTGTATAAGTAAGAGTAGAAAAAGTGTCATCTACATGCTCACTAAGAGAGAGAGAGAGAGAGAGTAGGAGAATATTTAAAATTTGTACTACTATGAAATATGTCATCATATATGGGTGTAATGCAATGCATTTATTCATTATCTATGTGTGGAATGCATGATGGTTAATTATTTAAATCTTGGAGTCAAGTGTAAAATAAGTAATAATCATGTTCTCATTTTGCAAATTATGACATGTAGGAGAAGAGTTAGATACATTTGCATTATCAATATGTTGTAAAGAATTATTACATTGATCTTTAAATTTAAAAGAAGGTGATAAAATTATTTTATCTACCTTAGTTTATGCATTGGTAAAATGTGTAAAATAATTGGTACATGCTTTTTCAAATTTAGTTGAGAAGGGTAAAGAAGATGTGTTGCTCTTATCTACTTTACTTGAATCATGAAAAAGTGGATTTTGTGTATTGTAGTTATATTGATTTAATTTGAATAAGGAGGTATCAAAAGTAGTTGAAAAGATTTGATAACATTGGAACAAATAAATACCAACAAGAGTCTCTTTTGGCATTATATTGTTAGTTTGATTTTGAGTTGTAAGAGAAGAGGGAAAGGAAAGAGAAGAAGATGTATATGATATATCCTCAACTACATTTTCATTATCATGCTCATAGTAATCCTCATATCCTTCATTATAAAAATAGTAACCACCATTATTGTAAATGAGGTCATTATCACATTTTAATGTATAATCTTGAGAAATTTTCCATTAATTATTATAATTATAAGAAAAAATAAAAATTTCATCCATTGGGTGATGGGTAGAAGAATTCTTGGATGCCATTTTAAACTTACTAAGTAAGATAATGTAAATAATGAATAGAAATTAGACAAGAGGTATATTATAATGTAACATATGTACTTGTGAAACTATGTGAAATTTTTAGATAAGTGTTTAAAAGAAACTAGGATTGTAAGTGAAACCCTAATTATTAGTATTTGGGTGTATAGTGTAGACACTAGAAAACTGTACACTATAGCTCTAAATGTCACATTACCATTTAAACACCCCTTGTCCCCCTTTGGGTTAGACTATTACTTAAATACCCCTTTTCACCCATTAGTCCTTTAGCTAATTTAATTAAATTAATTAATCCTATTTTACACCTAACCTACCCAAACCCATAACTAACATATTGACACCTAGCATAAATACCATTTATACCTTGGCATTTAATGTCTTAAATTCTTAAGACTTCTTCTTCATGCATCACCATTCTCCCCTTAATTACCTTGAACCACTTATTAACCTCTCAACTAACAATCATAAGTGAAAATGTCTAATTTTATCCATTTTGACCTTTTCTCCCTGACTATCGATGATCAAACCTCAACTGACAGTGGTTGACTAGGATCATCGATGGTTACACAATGTTAGCATAAGACTCATGCCTAAGAGGTTGAATCATAGAGGATGGAATGGGGATCACTTAGATTATATGACCAAATAATTCTTGGTGAACCAAAGCCAAACTAGAACTAGTCTATAGACTTAGAAATTACCTCACCATCCCAACACAAAGGATTCAAGTGTTGTCACTCTACCTGCATAGATCTAGGCTCCCAAGCAGCTTCACCTCCACTAAAAGACTTCTTCAAGATAAAAACTACCCACAACTAAGCTAAGTATCTTATTCTTATTTTAAGTTTTATTTATTTATCTTCAATATTTTAAATCTTTAAACTACTTTCCACCTCTCTCCACACCCTTTCTTATGTAGGAGTTATGTACCTCTAGAGACAACCTCTTCCACCAGACACCTATTGACCATTCTCAACCACTTAAATATAAAATACCTAACATGAACATCTCTAAGGCTCCCTCTTATCTCCTTTACCATTAACACACCTCAAGAAACCCATAAAAACCTTATACAACCTAACCATAATCCATTCTACCTAGAACCAATAACCTGTCAAAACCCATAGTGACTTTCAGGGGTTATCTTTAGCCATTAGCGGTCACCTATTGATAAAAAATGGTTAGCCCTAGCCACCAATGGTCAATCTCTGATTGGTAATGGTGACTATGCAACTTATTTCACCCAAAATATTAAGCTAAAAACACCTATTCACCTCAACCAAAATGCCTATTTCTTAACCTCTGTCACTACACAAACTCAATAACAACAACTTGAACCACACCTTAGTAGTTTAGCATTTATCTTTAAATTTATTTTTTTAAAACAAGCATTTATTTTAAAAATTATTTATTTCATTTATGATTAGACATGTTAATTATTTCATGCAACC
Source organism: Torreya grandis (assembly GCA_037957365.1). Taxonomy (NCBI): domain Eukaryota; kingdom Viridiplantae; phylum Streptophyta; class Pinopsida; order Cupressales; family Taxaceae; genus Torreya; species Torreya grandis. Next base: position 222,694 of record JARHVA010007420.1, read on the forward strand.
TTTCTTATTGCACTTTGATTAACATTAACTTCTCGAAAGGTGGATTGACAGTCTCCAAGGAAGTCATGTGCTTCTTGGATCTAGCTTTCAAGGCAATCCACCCACCTACCTTATTAACCAATCCCATCTTTAGTTTCTCTTTTATTTTTAGGTCATCTTACAAATCCAAAGAAGAGTATCTATAATAATTTGTATTCATGCCTTCACAATGAAACTAGGTTTTTCTACGACACCCTTCTTTAAAGTTTCTTCTCTCTTCTAAAGAAAATATAGTGGAAAAAAATAGTGAAAAATTCTAGCACACCTGGTGTGACCCTTGAGTTTTCTTAGGTTCCTAGTTTGAATTTAAGTGTTTTTCTTCTTGTTTTATGCTCATTTAAATGAAATCAAAATTTATTTTAGGATTAAAATTCACTTTTTATACATTGTTTGCTTATATAGTTATCTCATAGCTTAATTAATCAAGTAAACTAATCATAGCCTCACTTATTTTTACACATATACCAAACCACTTACACAAAATCAAACATAAAACACTTGACATAAGGCCCAAATATGGTTGCATCTCCTAATGGTAAACCTTTACTCTTGGATATCTTACTTAGACATCATTACCAAGAGGATAAACCAAAACTTAGGTCTCTGGCTGAGTATAATCTCTAGCATTTGGTATATCTTGACTAAGCAACTAACGCTCTTATCTCTAAAATGTGTGAAGTGATGGGGTATTCCTCAATATCAATCCATGTATCATTTCCAACACAGACAATTTTGAAAGCCTAAACTACTTGAAACCAACCATATACTTATTTTCTAGTAATTGCTCTACAAAACCAAGTTGAATCACACATTTCTAAATTAAGTCATAAGCCAAAAGTGAGATAATAATAACCTTAATATTTAATGTGATTTTGTGTTTTTTTAATCTTATTTGATTTTTACTTGTATTCTCTTTTTTTGAGTTGTGATAAATATAAACCCCTTGGAAACCTTCTATCATCTTACCTTCATCCACCTCATCTCCATTGCCTTGTTTGATGGGGAGCCCTCCTATATTTTGTCCTAGAGATCCTAACTTTTTTAGAATCCTAGAAGATAACCCTCTTGCCTTAATATTTTAACTTGTATCATGAGCCACTTGTGCTCCCAAACTCACATATAATCAACCCAACCTCACTTAAAATAAACCCAACCTTACCTATAACGAAACCAACCTCACCTATAACCAAACAAATATCAACTACCACTAACCAAAACCCTCTCATTACCTATTTGACCATTATCATAACCCACCTAAACTATAACTATCTCAACCTCACCAATCCTTTGACTATATATCTCAACCATCATATCAACTACCTCAACCTTATCAAACTTTTGATTACCCACTCCAACCATCATATCAATTATCTAAACCCCCTTAATGGCAACCCTTTTCATCTCAAAACCAAGACTTGGTCTATCCCCTCAACCATCAATCAAACTTTTTAAACCAACTTGCCTTATCAACCTCATCAAATCCAACCAACAAATATCAACCCACCTTACCCACCTTATCAACCATACTAACAAATACCAACCAAACCTTTTTAACCCACAAATTTTATCAAACCTACCTAACCTATAAAATTTATCAACCATGTCAAACCAACCAACTTCATTAAACTAACTAATTAGCTCACAACCTCAAGATTTATTAGCGCATCCTCTTCCTAGGTATTATACCCCACGAGGGGAATCATATGCCTCAATCCTTGAAAAAATCTTAAGGTCTTCTATCATTATCCTTCATCAAATCAAACCCATCAATAGTTCTCTTCCAAAACCAATTTAGTTTATTGAGAATGAGTTTTGTGCCTATCATTGTATAAATGGGCATGCAATAGATATATGTCAATATTTTAAAATTTTCATCTAAAACCTTATCGATTAAAAGGAGGTCCTAAAGGATTGTCTCCATGTTCCCCCAACCTATCATTAAATGTCTTCAAACAATCCATCCTTGAACCTCTTCTACACCCATTATTTTGGAAACCCATAAACAAAGCCCCCAACATAATGAGATCCCTTCATTATATTTAGCCCTTAGTGAAACTATAACTAAGGAAACCATAATCAAAACCCCAACCAATCCACTTGTTGACCAAGTGCAACATTTACAGCTTCCTTTTTTGGTCATCACTAAGGAAGAGTCAACCTTAACCCAACAACTTGTTGACCAAGTAGAACCTTTTCAACTTTCCTTTAAAATAACAATTAAGGAAACCAACCTACCTCTTCCATTTTCCCTTTTAGTGGATCAACCTCCAACCAACCTACCTCTTCCATTTTCTCTTTTAGTGGATCAACATCAAACCAACTTAACTTTTCCACTTCCTATATTAGTGAATCAAACCTCAACCCAACCCAACCTACCTATTCCACCTACCCTTTTAGTGGATAATAACCCAACTCAAACTACCTCAACAAAAGCTAACCCAACCTCACTTATAGCCAACCCAACCTCAACCAAAACCAAGCCAATCCAATTCCTATATAGCCTAATCATTTTCATCTACCTAATGCCATTATCTTTGATTTGATTTACTTTAGAATAGGGTCAAATCTTTGTCATCTTACCTCACCAAACAAAAAATTAAACCCAACCAACAAACCAAATCAACCATCCAAACTATGTCCCTCAACCAATCAAACAAATAACTAAACCAAATCAATCAACCATGATTAACCCAACTTTTGATCTAACCCTAACCAACTCATCTATCAACCTAAACCAAAATCAATCCTTTGTATGATATTTCTTAAATCTCAGACACCTTTTCATCCCAACTTCACATACCCCACTTCATCTCCCTCATTAGGATAACCAAACATACTTATCTAACCAATATTTATTCTAATATGATGATCCCAACATCATTTCTAGACACCAAATCTGACCCAATAGCATTTCTCTTACCTTAGCATCATACAGGAAATATTTCCTAAACCACCACTTATAACTTGAACTACAACTAACAACTAAGAACCCTTGGAAGGTAAATGAAGTCATATTCATCCTTCCTAAAACCTCTGTACTAACCAATGTCTTCACTTGGGAATCTTTTCCCACCTAGACGTACATGGAAAAAGAAACTAGAGGAACTCTCCCTCCAAAATGCTTTTACCATTCCCCTCAGCCCAACCTTGATTTGCCTAAATTTAACACCAATGTAAGATTGAAACCAACCCTTGGAACTTATGCCTCAACCTACACCTAAACTAGTACCATTCTAACTTTAAACAAACCTTATACCTGAGAAACCTTTTATCAAAACCCAACTAATATAAGCCTACCAAACCATAACCAACCAACATCAAGACAAATAGCTAAAACAAAGTCTAAAGCCTAAAAACCATCACCTAACCAACCTTGAAGAGACAAATGACATCATTTTATTTCATTCCTCCTCCTTAAGGACTATCAATCCAAAATATTTTCCATGTTTAATCAAGTGTCATAAAGTAATTGGGGGAACTCTTCATTCTTAATTGGATTGAACCATTTACACGTAAATGTGGATCTGGGGCATATCAAAACCTAAACCCCTCAATGCTTTGAATTCATATCAATTCTTTTTTTAAACCAAGTTCTTAGTCATATTATGTCTAATTTAAGCTCATCCCTTATTTTCATCCACCTTCATTTCCTTTTTTAAGGGCGACTAAATAAAATAGGATCTTGTGATTATCTATCACAACCTTAGCCTAATATTAAACATGGGTGTCATGGCTCTACTCATGACATTATTCTCATGGATAATTTTCATCTCTTATAGGATATATCCCCATGGTCATTGTCACTTAAACCTCTTTTACCCATCGTTCACCTTCTTTTTCTATGGGTTGGCCTCCATAAAGGAAACCTTTAAGCCTATATAGACTAGACAATGTCTAAACCAACATAAAAATCAATTTGGGATACCAAAATATCACTTGGATCATATCTACAAATACAAAATTGCAAACTACTCCCTTAAAATGTAGCTACCCAAAACCATCAAAATTTATTAAACATTAGGTAGACTGCTCCCTCGAAGGACAACTATCAAACATAAACTAATCAAAATATTAGACCACTCCCTTGAAGGATGGTTAAGTTAAATTTTTGTCAAGAAATCACTTGGAAGCTTCCCACATCAATCAGTTTCCCAAACCCATCAAATAAAATCATCAAAAGACCCCAAAGTCAAAATTCAAAGCAAAATCAATCCTAAAGAATTCTTCCATCTACTTTCACATAACATTCATAGGCTTCCCACATCAATTATTCTAAACATAGGATAAGGCATGGACTTATCTATAATGGTTCTTAGGTCAATTGGAAAGACATCCCCACAAGAAGGCATTATCTATCACAACCTTAGCCTAATCTTAAACATGGGTGTCATGGATCTACTCATGACATTATTCTCATGGATACTTTTCATCTCTTATAGGTATATCCCCATTGTCATTATCACTTAAACCTCTTTTACCCATCATTCACCTTCTTGTTTTATGGTTTTGCCTCCATAAAGGATACCTTTAAGCCTATATAGACTAGAAAATGTCTAAGCCAACATAAAAATCAATTTTGGATACCAAAATGTCACCTGGGTCATATCTAAAAATACTAAATTGCAAACTACTCCTTTAAAGGGTAGCTACCCAAAACCATCAAAATTTATTAAACATAAGGTAGACTACTCCCTTGAAGGACAACTATCAAACATAAACTAATCCAAATCTTAGACCACTCCCTTGAAGGATGGTTAAGTCAAATTTTTGTCAAGAAATCACTAAGAAGCTTCCCACATCGATCAGTTTTGCAAACCAATCAAATAAAATCATCAAAGGACCCCAAAGTCAAAAGTCAAAACAAAAGTAATCCTAAATAATGCTTCCATCTACTTTCACATAACATTCATAGGATTCCAGAGGGATGTCTTAAGCTGTATAAGGGAGTACTTCATCCTGGATGGAAGAAGTAAGTGAGTGCACAAATTCCACTTTGTCTTCCTTAACCATTTTAGGCACAAGGTACATTTGTCTTTTCCCTTTTACCTTCACTTCTCCTTGGTCCAAAGTTTATATGCTCATAGGAAAAAGGAAACGTGCCCTATCCTACACGAAGGCCTTATTCTGTTAATCGAAGGCTATTGCAAGAATAATGCAATGGCAAAGCACCCTAACCAGGTGAAAAATAAGGAGTCAGGGAACAAAAAGAGTGAAAGTGTAAAAGGGAAAGGCAAAATCAAGCTCCCTAGTGCTAAAAATTAGAATGTAGAAGAAGATACTGAACGGGAGAGAATTGATAAACCCAGGGAGGAAAACATGGAGGAAGAAGAAGGAACTAAAAGCTGGGATACAAACTCTAATGAGGATGAAGAATGTCCTGAGAAGAATGAAAAAGAAAATGTCAACACAGAGGAGGATTTTGCAAACATAACAGAAGCTACAGAGGAAAATCAGAAAGTGTCAGAGGATGAATTTGTCTAGGATGGCCTTGTTGAGGACCCTGCTTCAAGAAATGAAAAGGAAACTACAGTTCAGGATGATAATCAAGAAATGGACATGGAAATTCAAACTGGAATTAAAGAACAGGATCAAAAGGGTCGAGAGGATACCTTTGACGAAGCCAGGAACAGTCCCAATAAAAATTTTGAGGAATGGAGATGGAAAAAATAGAATGATGAAACACACACACCAATGACTTGGGTCAATTACAAAGCAGAGGCATCTTTCCAACTTGATTCTTGGACGTGTAGGGAGATCATGGATCTCAAAAGGAAAGTGGAAACTATGGAAGATACTCTGAAAGCTATATGGAACAAAATTAACAATATGGAAAATTAGATAAGAGATATCCCAGTCAAGGTCAAAGCCTACGAGAATAACCTCCAGGAACTCATCAAGGACAACAGAACAAAATGGAGGAAGTTACGTCCAATATTTGTGCTACTGCTATCAATATTGGAAAAAGAGCTAACGAGGATACCAAAGCCTTGGAGGGACCTAGCAAAAGGATGAGACAAAGTTCAAGAAAGAAGGCTACACAAGAAGGAGTCGTGCTGGCGGCAACCACTACCCATGATACTTTTGTGAAAGGAAAAGAAACTATGAAAATGATATTGGAACTGGATGAATAGTCTGGTTCCTCTTGTTGGTTATGTAAATTGGTCCTGTTCTATGGTTTCTTCTTGTAATCTTTTGCCTTTGGTGTAGCCAGATCTTTGTTAAATCTAGGTTTTGATCGGTTGTCTTTCTGGTGGTTTCAGGTCCATTAAAAACACATTTTTGCTACTTCCTTGTTGTAGTTTTTAGGCCTTGCTTGTGGTCTTGGATGCTCTTTCTCTATTTCCTTGTACTAGGGTTCTGGGGCCCCTTCAAAACCTGCTTTTACATTAATCTAAAACATTCATAGGATTCCCACATCGATTATTCTACACCTAAGATAAGTCATGGGCTTATCTATAATGGTACTTAGGTCAATTGGCAAGCCATCCCCACAAGAAGGCATTATCTATCACAAACTTAGCCTAATCTTAAACATGGGTGTCATGGCTCTACTCATGACATTATTCTCATGGATACTTTTCATCTCTTATAGGATATATCCCCATGGTCATTGTCACTTAAACCTCTTTTACCCATCTTTCACCTTGTTGTTCTATGGTTTTGCCTCCATAAAGGAAACCTTTAAGCCTATATAGACTAGTCAATGTCTAAGCCAACATAAAAATCAATTTGGGATACCAAAATATCACCTGGATCATAACTAAAAATATGAAATTGTAAACTAATCCCTTAAAGGGTAGTTACCCAAAACCATCAAAATTTATTAAACATAAGGTAGACTGTTCCCTCAAAGGATAACTATCAAACATAAACTAATCCAAAGCTTAGACCACTCCCTTGAAGGATAGTTAAGTCAAATTTTTGTCAATAAATCACTTGAAAGCTTCCCACATTGATAAATTTACCAAACCCATCAAATAAAATCATCAAAAGACCCCAAAGTCAAAAGTCAAAACAAAAGCAATCCTAAATAATGCTTCTATCTACTTTCACATAACATTCATAAGCTTCCCACATCGATTATTCTACATCTAAGATAAGGCATGGACTTATCTATAATGGTTCTTAGGTTAATTAGAAAGCCATCCCCATAAGAAGGCATTATCTATCACAAACATAGCCTAATCTTAAACATGGGTGTCATGGCTCTGCTCATGACAATATTCTCATGGATACTTTTCATCTCTTATAGGATATATCTCCATGGTCATTGTCACTTAAACTTCTTTTACCCATCGTTCACCTTCTTGTTCTATGGTTTTGCCTCCATAAAGGAAACCTTTAAGCCTGTATAGACTATTCAATGTCTAAGCCAACATAAAAATAAATTTGGGATACCAAAATATCACCTAGATCATATCTAAAAATATAAAATTGTAAACTACTCCCTTAAAGGGTAGCTACCCAAAATCATCAAAATTTATTAAACATAGGGTAGACTATTCCCTCAAAGGATAACTATCAAACATAAACTAATCCAAAGCTTAGAACACTCCAACTTGAAGGATAGTTAACTCAAATTTTTGTCAATAAATCATTTGAAAGCTTCCCACATCGATTGATTTCCCAAACCCATCAAATAAAATATTCAAAAGACCCCAAAGTCAAAATTCAAAACAAAATCAATCCTAAATAATGCTTCTATCTAATTTCACATAACATTCATAAGCTTCCCACATCGATTATTATACACCTAGGATAAGGCATGGACTTATCTATACTGGTTCTTAGGTCAATTATCAAGCCATCCCCACAAGAAGGAATTATCTATCACAAACATAGCCTAATCTTAAACATGGGTGTCATGGCTCTACTCATGACATTATTCTCATGGATACTTTTCATCTCTTATAGGATATATCCCCATGGTAATTGTCACTTAAACCTCTTTTACCCATCGTTCACCTTCTTGTTATATGGTTTTTCCTCCATAAAGGAAACCTTTAAGCCTATATAGACTAGTCAATGTCTAAGCCAACATAAAAATCAATTTGGGATACCAAAATATCACTTGGGTCACATCTAAAAATATGAAATTGTAAACTACCCCCTTAAAGGGTAGCTACCCAAAACCAAAAAAATTTATTAAACATAAGGTAGACTGTTCCCTCAAAGGATAACTATCAAACATAAACTAATCCAAATCTTAGACCACTCCCTTGAAGGATGGTTAAGTCAAATTTTTGTCAAGAAATCACCAAGAAGCTTCCTAGATTGATCAGTTTCCCAAACCCATAAAATAAAATCATAAAAAGACCCCAAAGTCAAAATTCAAAACAAAAGCAATCCTAAATAATTCTTCCATCTACTTTCACATAACATTCATAGGCTTCCCACATTGATTATTCTACACCTAGGATAAGGCATCGAATTATCTATAATGGTTCTTAGGTTAATTGGAAAATCATCCCCACAAGAAGGCATTATCTATCACAACCTTAGCCTAATCTTAAACATGGGTGTCATGGCTCTACTCATGACATTATTCTCATGGATACTTTTCATCTCTTATAGGATATATCCCCATGGTAATTGTCACTTAAACCTATTTTACCCAGTGTTCACCTTCTTGTTCTATGGTTTTGCCTCCATAAAGGAAACCTTTAAGCTTATATAGATTATTCAATGTCTAAGCCAACATAAAAATCAATTTGGGATACCAAAATATCACTTGGGTCATATCTAAAAATACAAAATTGCAAACTACTCCCTTAAAGGGTATCTACCCAAAACCATCAAAATTTATTAAACATAAGGTAGACTACTCCCTCGAAGGACAACTATCAAACATAAACTAATCCAAATCTTAGACCACTCCCTTGAAGGATGGTTAAGTCAAATTTTTGTCAATAAATCACTAAGAAGCTTCCCACAATGATCAGTTTCCCAAACCCATCAAATAAAATCATCAAAGGACCCCAAAGTCAAAAGTCAAAACAAAAGCAATCCTAAATAACGCTTCCATCTACTTTCACATAACATTCATAGGCTTCCCACATTGATTATTCTACACCTAGGATAAGGCATAAACTTAAATATAATGGTTCTTAGGTCAATTGGCAAGCCATCCCCACAAGAAGGTTACGCTATCTACCATTCACATTTTGCTTATCATCCATCTCCTTTTTTACCTTCCAAATCAAGGGATTTTGAGCTTACTTGAAACTATGTAATCAAGATACCTTTTTAATTAGTGAAATAATAATAATGTAAAGTATGATAGGGGTTTATGTTTATAATCCTACAAATCTTACCATTTTTGGTCTTTATCAATTGGAAAGTTTAGCCTTCTACTTTCATGACCACTTGAGGAGATGTCTTCCAAATTTGAACACCACTCAACCAAAATTTTTCAAATAGTAACCACATTACCATAACCATGTACCCATTAGAGAGCACCTTATTGTCTGCCAACCAACCAACCAACCAGCCAAATGACCTTAACTTGGTTATTTTAACCCACCTTTCACACTTTTTATGACAAAACCTTACCTTGGTCATTTTGACTGCATCAATTACCTTACCATACTTGACAACCCTATAACCATGTGATATTTCTATGCATTGACCATTTAGGTGCCTTAGAGCATGACCCATTTATTGTCCCAAAACCTATGACCTATTACATTTTCATAGGCTCACCCAAATTTTGGACCCCTTAAAATCTAGATACCTAGCCTAAAAGACTTGAGTTTATAGGAGTAATCCATATCAGTTATGCTTAACACTATGTCCTAGTTACCCTATCCCTTATCCTTCTAGTACCAACCTTATTTTACAAACTACCTCAACTATGACAACCTAGTCTATGCACTATCTATGATATCACACTTAGTCATATTTTATGAGTCTATTCATGCTTAAATACCCAACCAATTCAACCAACCTTGTTACCCACCTATTAAACTTATCAAATCTACACCCTATTTTGTTCTCTCAAGCTCACCTAAATTTTAAAACCCTATGACCCCAGACACCTTTACTTGGGAGACTTGCATTTACAAGTACACACATATCCATTATGCTTAATGTGGTGACCTAGTTTATTTGTCACTTGTATTCCTCAATGTAGTCCTATTTTCCACTTTATATCATCTTACCCATTTTTACCACCCATATACACTTATCAAACTTGCACCCAATTTTGCTTCACCTAATTGATTCTCAATTTTAGGGGGAACACTTACTCCCATATTTGGGGCATCCAACCTTCCACCAACATTTCATTTTTTGTTTTTAATCTTGTTGACCTAAATTGTGTAATAAAAATGGGAAAAATGTAGACACTATAAAATCATACACTATGGCTCTAGATGTCTCATTACCCTTTAAACCACCCCATGGTCCCCTTTGGGTTAGACTATTCATTAAACACCCACTTTCACCCATTTAATCCTTTATCTACTTTAATTATTTAATTGAAATAATTAATCCTATTTTACACCTAACCTACACAAACCCATGGCTAACCTATTGATACCTAGCCTAAAGACCATTTCTACCCTAGCATTTAATATCTTAAATTCTTAATACTTCTTCCTCACATATCCAAATGCTCCCTTTAACTACCTTAGACCACTTCTTAACCTATCAACCACCAATCATAAGTGAAAATGGCTAATTTGATCTATTTTAGCCTTTTCTCCTTGACCTTCTATGGTCAACCCTCGATTGATGGTGGTTGCAAGGACTATCGATGGTTACATAATGTTAGCCTAAAAATAGTTATTAGAGGTAAAATCACTACGAGGGGGGTGAATCAGTGAGCCTAGATATTTCAATTACAATTTAAGTCCTTTAAAACTATTAAGTAATCAACATATATCAACTTGATCAGGCAATGTTAACAAGAGAGCTCATTCATTCAAATCATACACAAGATCAAACACATAACACATAGTTCCTATAATAAACCCTAATGGGGAATAAAAACCACTCTCAATCCTATAACACATGGACTATTATCCTATCAAAAATTACAAGCAAGAGACTAGTCAACTCCTTTAGACCAAAAAACCTTGATCATGTCCTCCCAACCAAAGGTATTTAGTGAAACACATGTTTTATAAGGAGAAAATACCCCTAAGGAAGAATAAGTCATTTAGACCCTCCTTTGAACACCTACACATTATAAATTATGTATTCAATATTTGATGATGGATATCTATTTATCTAACCCTTACACAAACTCTCTTTCTATCTCATACAAGCCTCTCACATAGGCATGCCATAAACTCATTCCTTCACTCAAATTATCCTCATATGCACACTCAAACCTCTTTACATATCTTCAAATAGAAATATAAATTGTATTTCATCATAAATATGATCTGTAGGTCATACACATAGTCATCAATCTACTTTTCTCATCAATTCATCAATTGGGCACTCTACCTCTCCTTTGATCCACAACTCTCACATCCACCTTTCACAAGTCTCTCTCAAAAGTCCTCCAAAAGCCTAGAAACCATCTCATTTGGTTCTAAAATTTATATAAAAACCATTAATTAACAATATCATAATCAATCCTTATCTACCACAAAACTTTCCTTCACCCCTCAGGCATCTCACATGGGTCACACTTCAACACAATCCACTTTTAAATAACTCTAAGTCACTTTTAGGTCCTATAGAGACCCATTAAAAATTTTGAAACTTCTTCAAAAAAATAAAACATAGGAAAATTTTCCAATACAAGGACCCATTCCACATGATCTATATGTCTTTTTTAAATTCCAACATCCATCATAGTGCCCTTGTTCTCAAGCACAAATCACTCAAATAACATTTTGTGCATACACTCACCATGAATGATTATACAGTCACCTTTTAAACCTTTTTTCATTCTCTATATGATTGTTCAAGCATTAATACTTCATAAAAATAATCCTCATGGAGTTTAAAATACTCCTTAATAGCCAATTCATAAATAAATATTGAAACAATATCAAGACAAGCTCAAATACCCTTCGTAGGCTACTTGTAGAATATGCACAAACACATAATCAAATATGAACCTAAAAATATATGAATATACATACATTAAAACCTTAAAATTTATATTTATATATGTGACTTGGAGTCCTCTATAACTTTTATTTTTACTACATGGTTAAATTCATCTTGGATCAAAATATATGGCTTAAAAGCTAGACGCTAGTCTTTCCTTTATTAAATTCAAATATTTGAAATCAAACGGTCATAGTTAAAATTTGGAAAATATTATTGCATCTTGTGTCCTCATAGATTATATAAATCACACACCATTTATCTTTTTCAATATCTAACACTATTAAATTACTATCACTTTGACCACTTTGAATCCACTTGTGTTGTTAGATCAATCTTTACGAATACATGAGAACCATTTGATCCTTATCCTTTAACTTTGGTCAGTGTTAAACATCATGCACCTATCCTCATCTCATTTCTTCCTCACATATTGGATAAAATTCACTATATTGATATATTCATGTGTTTTTCAAACTTTAACTTGGGAAAAAATGACTATGATAACCTTTGTTTAATTGCCTGTAAGGATAACTTTGCACCTCCATATCTTTTACTTCACTCAATCACATGTTCTAAGATTTTTACCATATGATCTCCTCATATTGGAGAATATAACCATGTGAAAATATTCTCCTATAACCCTAAAACAATTTATATATAATTATAATTTAATTCTCACTCAAATTTTTCTACCATAGATCCAATAATGTCAAAAACTTGTATGGGAGGCCAACTTTGAACATGCATATCTTTTGACACTCTTCAACACTTGACCTAAAAGTTATTGGAAATAAAATATGCACAAAAATAAATAAACCCACATGATCACCTTCTCTTAAAACATCACACTGTGATATATGCTACCATCAAAATGTGTACTCAACTTTTCCTTGCCTTATGCAAATTTAGCTATGGGAAAACAATATCAAACTTCATGGGATCCAAACTTTGCACTTGTATATATTTTATCATGCTTAGGTGCATGACCTAGGATTTATCAAATTAAACTAGGAAAAATATTGAACAAACCCATGTGACCATTTCATCCTAAAACCTTTATGCGTGTGAATGTTGACATCATCAAGATGCTTACTAAACTCTATTTGAACATAGAAAACACTATCAAAATGCTTCAAAACCTAAATTTGAACCCACATATCTTCTATTTTACTTAGGTTCATGATCTAAGAATTATTTCATAACAACTAGGGACTAATGTGATCAAAACCATATGACTAACTTCCTTTGACTCAACCACAGTGGTAATGGTAACGTTAATAAACTGCCTACTTAGATTTTTTGTCATTAGACCTAAAATGTCTAGACGAGAATAATGATGATCTAAGTGAATTCCACATATGAACACAAGCTCTCCAATCATATTCGACCACTAATAAGACCCTTTTCACATGCTCAAAACTCCATACTCATCCTTGAATATCTATAACTATGATAAAATTGAAGATCAACCCAACTAGTTTCAAGCACAATTTGATAAGCACATTGCACACTTTGTCATTGTTACTTAATCTATCAAATAAATTCATCCATTCACCAAGACATGTCCATGAAATCACCATGACATCATAAAAACCTCTCTAACACTCATGCTCAGGAGGTTGAATCATAGAGGATAGAATGGGGATCACTTAGAATAGATGACCAAATAAATATTGGTGAACTAGAGCCAAACTAGAACCAATCCAAAGAATTAGAAATCACCTCACCATCCTAACATAAAGGATTCAATATCTTTCACTTTGTTCACATAGCTATAGGCTCTCAAGTAGCTTCACCTCTACTCCAAGACTTCTTCAAGATAGTAACTACCAATAACTAAGCTATGTATCTTGTTTTTATTTTAAGTTTTAGTTATTTATCTTTAATATTTTAAAGCTTATAACTATTTTCCACCTCTCTCCACACCCTTTCTTGTGTAGGATTTCTATATCTCCAAACACAATCTCTTCCACCAAACACCCATTAACCATTTTTAACTACTTAAATTTCAAATCCCTAACCTGAACATCTCTGAGGCTCCTTTTTGTCTCATCAACCATTAAGCCATAAAAATATTGTATAACCTACCCATAGTCAATTCTACCCAAAATTGATAATTTGTCAAAACCCATAATGACCCCCAATGGTCATCTTCAACCATCAGTGATCACCTGTCGATTGGTGATGGTCATCCATGACCACCATCAATCATACCTTGATTGGTGATAGTCACTGTGTAACTTATTTCATCCAAAAAAAACAAGATAAAAACACCTATTCACCTCAACCAAAAGTCTTATTTCTTAACCTATATCACTACACAGACTCAACAACAATAACCTGAACTACACCTTAATAGTTTAACATTTATCTTTAATGTTATTTTATTAAAATAAGCATTTATTTTGAAAAGTATTTATTTTATTTATGATTAAATACTTCCATTAATTCATGTAACCTTTCTTATCAACACTTTGCTTAACATTAACTTGTCTAAAGGTGGATTGACAATCTCCAAGGAAGTCATGTTGTTCTTGGATCTATATTTTGCTAGGCAATCCATCCACCTACATTATTAACTAAACCCATCTTTAGTTTCTCTCTTATTTTAATGTCATCCTCCCAACCAAAAAAGGATTATCTATAATCTTCTAGAATCATGAATGCACAATAAAACCAGGTTCTTTGACCACACCTTTATTTAAAGTTTCTTCCTCTCTTTTAAAGAAAATGAAGCAAAAATAAAATAGTTAAACATATTGGGACCTAACATGTGGATCTAGGGTTTGAATGAGGGTTGTTTATAAAAAATAATTTAATTTAAAATATTGAAACCCTAATATAATATTAATTTGAATTAGCTAGGTTATTCCAAAAATTAGGAAAAAATAATAGTTTATAACCCTAATTTAATGCATAAATATTATAATAAGGTAAACCCTAGGAAAAATCAAGGGTTTAAATGATATTCAAAGTAAGTAAGGTCCAACAAATGTTTTAACCTTTAAGGACTTAGTGAATGTAAATCTTATGTTGTGAATGTAAGATCGTATAGAGGTATTCATAACAAGAATTGAGATGGAATTGAGGTCTTTACCTCCTTGATCATGTTCTTGAGAGTTAATTTTTTTTTATCAAATTATAATTAATAATTAGGATATTCTTCTTTATAAAGGTAACTAGAAATGATTATATCTTCTTCATACATGCTTGAATCACTCCCATCATATCCTTCTTAAGGCTCACTTAAAAATAAAACTTGATCTTCTTCATTTCCTTCCCATAGAACAAGTTCTTATTTAAGGATGGGCTACTAAAGGTCATGAATAGACTTTGGTATTGGATAGGCACTCTTGAAGCTTTGGATTTTAAGATCAATGGACTTGTCAAGGGGATCTTGTAAGGGAAAAAAAGGAAAAAATTAATATATTCCTCATTATTATTCCATCCATCAATCAATCTCTCAACTTTTGGTGTATCTTGGTATTCAACCTTCTCAACAAGGACATCTTTCTTATTTTGGATGCCTTCTTGGATTGACCTCCATGATGTGAAGGTTTGAAGTTCTTGAGGAGGGATGGGTAGGTATTTTATAGGTAAAATTTCCTATTCAACCTCATTTTCCATATCTAATCCTTTTCCATTTTTATTGTCCCATGAATCTACCACTTTCTTTCAACTTGTAATTATAAAGGAACTTTTTGGGAGCTCTTGGGGAAGGGGAAGATAGTTTTGTGCTAAGATGTTACGCCCTTAACCATTAGTGTGTCTAGGGATATATGTAGTTGAATTATGGCTTAAATTACCCTTTTTAATATTATTTTACATTTTTTTATGCATTCATATACTTATAATTTCAGCCTATGTGTGGAACATGCCCTTGTTAAACTATATATAGGAGGTAGGGTTAGTTATTCATCATCATATTTGAGTATTCATTCTTATTTAAAGTATTTGGGAGGTTTCCCCCTTGAAGTGGCTTATCTATTATTCATATTTTATGATATATTTACATATAATTGCGATATAATACTATATATATTCCTATTTTGTGAATTAATATCATTCTAAGTGGTATCAGAGCATTGATTTGGGCCATAATCAGGTCAAAACCCCTAGATCTTAAAATTTGGATATATCTTTCAAATATGTGAAAAATTTTCTACAATTTTTTTACTAGAGTTGATAAATATTTCAAGTAAGTTTCCATTAAAATTTAATCTCATTTTTATATATTTTTCAAAAGTTATCACCATTTTATTGTTTTTCATAAATTACTCTATAGCTCATAATTTGTATAATTTTTCAATTTTTTTAAAAATATTTTTGGAAACATTGGAAAAAATTAGTTTAGGTATATTATGTGATATTTTTGATTTTAGGCTTAAATATTTAAAAAAATTAATGTTAAAAGTTGGGGCAATGGGGCAAATAAAGGTTCACCATCAAGCTTTTGTATGGCTGGTCCTAACACCCACAAATTGGGGAAAGGGAAAGAAACCCATAAAAATCATTTAGGGGATGACATGGAGTATAAACCATCTGATATTATTTCTCCAATCCATTCAAATCGACATGGCCTAATGTAAAAATATATGTAATTCCAAACTCAAATATCAATAATGCAAGGGGAGCTTAATGGTGTAAAAAACCAATTACATCAAATCATGAAATAATTGGCTACCATCTCATTTTCCACTAAATAACCCTCCATTTTTTCCTTATAGTCCTCCTCCTCTTAATAATAAAACTACCAATACGGAGGTAAAACTAATGTTGCCAAAAGTAGACTTGTGCAAATTTGATGGTAAAGATCCACTCACTTGGATCACTCAAACTAAAAATATATTTGATTTACACTAGACACCTAGCTCTCAAAAGGTGGTTGTGGCATCTCTATATCTAGAACTTGATCCATTCATTTGGTATCATTGGTTTTGTGCTCAAAAGAATAGATTGGAGCTCCTGTTACATGGTCATTATTCTTTGATGAATTCATGTCTCATTATCATGATAATGTTTATAAAAACTACTTTAACTAATTAGCCAAACTAAAACAAATAGTAAAAATGATATATTATATTCATAAATTTAAAAATTGATTCATACATGTGGAGGATGTCACTAAGGCAAATTTGATTGAAATTTTTCTGGGTAGACTAGAAGATAGTGTTGAATTGGAGGTTCATATGTTTAACCCCACAACTGTATCTGAATATATACTAAGGACACACTTGACAAAAGAAAAAGAGATGACCAAACATCATACATTCACTAATAATTGGGAATTCACCTTCCTAAATCCATCACAACCTCAACCTACAAGATTGACACCACAAAACATTGAGGAGAAGCATGCTAAAGGGTTGTGTTATGGTCATGATAGTAAATGGTGCAAAGGTCATAGATGCTATGAAAATAAGTTATTTTACATTGAAGTGGCTAATGAATATGAAGAGTATGAGGAGGAATATATTGAGGGTTTTGAAGGACTTGAGGATGAATCCGTAGATTCTCCACCTACTATCTCCTACCATAACATTTTAGGTATTTCTACTCCTTAGACTCTTAAGGTGGTGGGTTTTATTAAAAAATAGAAGGTCACAGTGTTGTTTGACTTAGGTAGTACACACAATTTCATTAATAGTAAGTTGGTTTATTTTTTTAATTATTTAATCTACCTAGCCCCATAATTTCAAGTCATGATTACTGATGGTGTTACAATTAATTTTTATATAAAATATCATAATATAAAGTGAGCAATGGGGGACTATTTTCTAGATTACTCTATGTTTGCTATTCATATGGTTAGAACTAACATTATTTTGGGAGTGAAATGGCTCACAACATTGGGTACTATTGAGATGAATTTCCATGAACTATTCATGCATTTTTATTCTGAAGGTAAGCTAGTGGAACTATGAGGATTGAGATTTAAATCTCCACAAATGGCTAGTTCACATCAAATGACCAAGATGTTAAAAAAAAGTGTTAAAGTATATATGGCACACTTGTTTTCCATTGATGTTCAAAAATCTTAGGATTCTATCCATCATTAGTTAAAAAAAATATTGGATGAGAATTCAATTGTTTTTGTACCCATGCCAAAAGGTCCTCCTCCTAGTAATACTAATGATCATTCCATCAGACTCATTCTTGGAAGTACACCACCCAACATCAGACCATATAGATATACTTATGCCTAGATGAGTGAAATTGAAATAATGGTACAAGAATTATTGGAGGAAGGTGCCATTCACCATAGCCAAAATGAATATTCTTCTCTAGTAGTCATGATGTGAAAGAAGGATGAAACATGGAGGATGTGCCTATATTATAGAGAGCTCAACAAGTTCACTATCAAAGATAAGTTTCCTATTCCTATAATTGATTATTTTTTAGATAAATTACATGTTTTTGTTTATTTTACCAAATTAGATCTTCACTCTGGGTATCATCAAATCTAGATATATGAGGAGGACAATCCTAAAATAGCCTTTCATACTCATGAAGGCCATTAGGAATTTTTGGTCAAACCAATGCACCATCCACCTTTAAGAGTTTAATGAATATAGTTTTTATTCCATTTTTTAGAAATTGTATGCTTGTGTTTTTTGATGACATACTTATTTATAGAAAAAATTGGGAAGAACATTTACATCATGTGAAATAGGTACTCTCAGTTCTTGAGCAATAGCAGTTATATGCTAAACCATCCAAATATGCTTTTGAAGTTCAGGAAGTGGAATATCTGGGTCATATTTTATCACATGAGGGAGTAAAATTTGATCCTAAAAAATTCCAATCCATCATGGAGTGGAATATTCTTAAGACACTTATCATAGGTTTGTCAAAAAATATGGTAGTATTGCAACACCACTCACTTCCTTGTTAAAGAAAGACTCCTTCCAATGGACTGATATAGCTACTAAGGCATTTGAACAACTAAAAATGTCTCTATGCACCACCCCAATATTGGATAACCTATTTTTTTCTAAAATTTTTGTGGTAGAATGTGATGCATATAGATATATTATGGGTGCAATACTCATGTAAAAGGTTGGGTGAAATAATCATGTAAGAATTTAGGGCCATTACCTTTGAAATTAATCAATTGAAGGGTAAAAATTAGCTCAAACCCATATATGAGAAAGAGATGATGGGCTATTCTACATGCATTCAAACAATGGAGACCTTATCTATTGGGTCATCACTTTTAGGTAAAGACTGATCATGATACCCTTAAATATTTTTTAGAACAATTATTATCCTCTGAAGAACAAAAAAATGGGTAACAAAAATGTTAGGTTTTAATTTTGAAATAGTATACAAGAAAGGAAAATAAAATGTGGTGGATGATGCACTATCTAGGTGATATGATCCAATTGAGGCATTTTTATGTGCCATGACCATTTGGCAAGAAAACTGGCTAAAGGAAGCAAGGGAAAGATGGGAGGATGATAGTATTACCCATGTATTGATTCAAAATCTACAACAAGGTTATGATGGGATTGAAAATTTTACATGGAAGGGGAATGCATTATGGTAAAAAGATAGATTATATCTATGTCAAAATTCTCTTCTCAAATAGAAAATCCTTCAAGAAATTCATGCATCTCCACTTGGTGGTCACTTAGGGTTTTTGAAAACCTATCATGGAGTTAAGAAGGATTTTTTGGAAAGGACTCAAGGGGGATGCATAGAAATATGTGGCTGAATGTATGGTCTATCAACAAAATAAAGGTGAAACCATTAAAACCCTAGGTCTTTTACAACCCTTATCCATCCCTAGTCAATGATGGGAAGAGGTATCTATGGAGTTCATTACTGGGTTCCATGATCTGAAGGTATAAATTTTATCATGTTTTTTTTGGATATACTCACAAAGTATGTTCATTTTTTTCTTCATCTCAACCATTGGTGGCTAGTACCATAGCTTATGACTTCCTTAATATAGTTTAGAAATTACATGGTACTCTCAAGATTATTGTTAGTGATCAAGATCCCATATTCACTTGTAATTTTTAGATAGAATTATTTGCATGTTTTGGAACCCAATTATCTCATATCTCATCTTATCATCCTCAATCTAATATACAAACTAAGGTAGTCAACAAGTGTCTAGAAGGGTACCTTCATTTTTTTGTGTCAGATAAACAAGATAAATGGGTTTAATGGCTGCCCTTAGATGAATGGTGGTATAATAGTTCAATTCATAGTTCATACAAAATGTCTCCTTTTATGGCATTGTATAGATACCATCCTCCATCTATCACTTCACCCTTAAAGACCCACTCAAAGGTATGTGTAATGGAAGAACACCTTATACATCAATAAGAAGTCTTTGCTAGTTTGCATGAAAATTTAGCTTTGGTCTAGAATCACATGAAGCAACAAGTAGATCAACATAAGAGTGAGAGGTATTTTGAAATTGGTGAGCGGGTTTTTGTTCATTTGCATCAATATAAGAAAATGTACTTAAATCAACAAAAAAAGGATAATAAGCTATCTCCCAAGTATTATGGCCCTTATCATATCTTGTAGAAAATTAGTAGTGTGGCCTACAAGCTATAATTTCCTCCATCCACTCACATTCATCTAGTATGTCATTTATCTTGCCTTAATAAGGTCATTATATAAAGATTTACCACTTAAACTAAGTTATGAGAATTAGATGAGGAAGGAAGGTTTATTCTTGATCCTGAAGTGGTCCTTAAAATATGCACTAAGTAGCTATGATCTAGACTGATTATTGAGTATCTAATCAAATGGAAGAATCTACCTTCTAAATATGCTACTTGGGAGGATGAATCATTCATGCAAAAACATCTAAGATTGATTCAATGTTGAGGAAAATATTGTTTTGAAGGGGAGGGGCATGCTACACCCTTAATCATTAGTGTGTTTAGGGATATATGTAGTTGAGTTCTGGCTTGAATTACCCTTTTTCATATTATTTTACATTTATTTATGTATTCATATACTTATTATGTTATCCTATGGGTGGCACATGACCTTGTTAGACTATATATAGGAGGTAGGGTTAGTTATTCATCATCATATTTTATTATTCATTCTTATTTAAAGCATTTGGGAGGTTACCCCCTTGAAGTGGCTTATCTATTATTCAAATTTTCTTCTATATTTATATATCATTGTGATATAATACTATATATCTTCTTATTTGGTGAATTAATATCATTCCATAAGACTTCCTCATTATTTTCCCTATAAGAAATAATAAAACTATTCAATTATGATTTATCTTTGTCTTCATGGACAAATCCAACTTGAGGAATAGGTGAATGACTTTAGAGACTTAGAAAATATCTTGATTTGACCTTTTGAGAAAGAATGGGTGGAGATTTCTTAGGCATAAGATTTTATTGAGGATATATTGCAGCCAAAGGAACAATAGGAGTAAAATAAATATGATTTGGAGTAGTATAAGGTGCATACAACTAATGGTATTGAATTTTATTCCTATTGTGAACCACTAATCTATCCTCCATACATTGAATTAAGCCACCTATATCTAACATGTCATTGGTTAGCCTTTACTAATTATCTCTCTCAATAGATTCCCACTTAACCAAAACCAACTTTAATGAGTCCCTTATATTCTAAATGAGATGAATATGGATAATTATATCATACTTTTTTTTCTATCAAGCTCTCTCATATGCCTTTCATATCATAATATAGTTTGTTTGAAGCTTGAGATAGACTAAGTAGAAATGTGATTATGTTGACTAGATAAAGCATAGTTTTGATAAAGTTGATTAGAGAGATGAATAGGCTACCAAAAAGGTTGAGTGGGGGTGGGAAGGGAAATATAAGAAGGATAATACTTTTTATAACATGACTATTCATATTGATAATGAGAACCATATGGGGGGTAAGTAGAGTCATTGTAAGATTGATATAGATCAACATAGGGATGATAAGGATCACCATAGTGATGACAAGTATATTTAATATAGGGAATCCATCCATATCTAACCATCACACTTAATTAAGACAACAAAATAAGATAAACTATCAATTATTCTTTGAAAAATAGCTTGAGTTACTTAAACTAGTTGTGGTTCACCTGGAGCCACCTTTGGTGCTTGAGGTCATGCCTCAAAAGGCTATCAATATTGAAGGAAAACACTAAAAATCCCTCAATAGATGAAATTATTGTCCCACAAGATGTGACAAAACTATTATAGCTTAAATTTTCACCCTTTGAGAGGGTGTTTTAAGTCCTCTCAATCTAAGCTACACATGGGAAAAATCCTAGGTTGTGGTTGACCTAAAGAATGGATTGAACCTCTAGATAGGGCAATCTCTCTTAGATATTCATCTTGAAACCAAAACTAAGGCTATTGATTACTATGAAAAGGGATAAATAAATTATGAATTAAGGGGGTGATACACTAGATTTTATGACCACTACCACTAATTTTTATGTGCACTAATACCTATAAGATTAGAATAAACATACACTTATCCTTAAAAAAATATTAAAGAGTTAAGGTAATATGAGACTATAAAGGAAGATATTTTACACTTATAAACCATATGGAACCCCCAATGAAACTCTCCATAACCTGAAATAAAGAATAAAACTTCAAGAAGGTAGGATGAATAAGACAATAAATAAGGTGAGTTAAGTCTACACTTGATTATGGAAACCATTTAGACTCCACATTGCATAAAACTTCAAAAGAAGTTAAAATAATAGTTATTTATTGATCAAAGGCATACAAAGGATAATGGATTGACCATATGCTTGGTGTAAGGATCCATTACAAAGCTAAATTAGGCCATACATATAAAAGAGAATGAAAAGGATAGAGAAGATGGATGTAGGAGAAAGTCACAATGACTATGGGCACTCATGAAATAAGTTACAAACAAGAAAAATACCAAATAATAGTCCAATAACATATTATTCACAATTATTTCTTGGTGTTACGATAACCTTCTCAAAGGTGGCATAGGATATGCTTCATTGCCTTGGTGACTCATCCTTGAGATTTTGAAACTACATTTTCTTATTCTAATAGGAGTTACAAGTTCATACTTTGGGACATGCCTAATTATCCTCTTTGGAACCTAAATATGTAATCCTTAGCTCTTCAATGTATTTTACCATATTTTTAGAGTGTAATTTAGGTTCATGTACCTTCTCATACTGGTCTTCATCATATGAACCTACAAGTTCATGTTTGCAACATATTTATCTCTACGTTACCAAGAAAGTAGTATTTTAAAAACCTTACTATAGTTTGAAAACTTATTTGGCACCTAAAGATCCTTGTGAATTATTTATTAAGATGCACATACCTCTTCATAGTCTCAATATACATCCCAAAATGATCAAAAGGTATATATATCTCTATACACTAATTTAGGCCTATAACCTACAAATTTAGGTAATTTCCTTCACTCTCCTTTTCTAACCATGCCAAAATCTTGCTCCACTAGGTAATTATGAAACCTATATAGGTCATAAATTTTATTTTTAGGCTAGGGTGTATGCATTTAGAGTCATTTAGAGGGAAAACACAATCATTGGGTCTCTCTAACTGTTTTAGGTAGCTTGGAAGGTTTTTATCTTATTAACCATCATTCATAGAGTATAGGAATTTAAATGACCTCTTAATGTAAAAATTTTGGAGAAAACATACACATTTAACATCCCTAAACACCATTCATATCCATGCACTTGCTCTAGTATGGGATGAGAAAACATTTGAGATACTCGAGCTTAAACATATGTAGGTTTGAATGTAGTTTGCTTTTTTAGAAAAAAGTCATTATGATGTTTCATTTTTATTTTAAATTGATCATTTAGATATTATAAATCATTTAATAGGTCTTTAAGTAGCTTAATTTTTGGTATTACTTACCATTTAGCCTTGGAACTTGATTAACTCAAACCTAGGGTTTTAGGCTATTCTTCTTATTTTGACCCTAGCCAATATTATTTGATGTTTTCTTAATCTTCCAAGGGTTAAAACCACCCTAAAAACCTTATTTAGGATCATTATTGTCCCAAAAAAATATTATAATCCTAAACCAATGATAAAAATGCATGCTTTTCATGTCTTTTATAGGCAGACCTGTAGATCTTCATTTAGGTCTAACACTTATCAAAGCTTTTAGAGTGCATATTTTGATGGAATATTTTTATTCCACTCATACTTAATTTTTATTATGATATAATTCATTCATACCTACATTCATCATGGGTTCTAAGTTCCAACCTGAACTCATGAAGGAAATCACTCCATCTACCTCTTGGGTGTAGACCTATAGGTCTACATTTTTGAGCTCAACACTACTCCCAAGCCATTCTTGAGATGGATTTTTCAACTTTACAAATGTATATAAGGATATATAATCCTCTCTATGATTCCCTTCACCTATTATAAGCTTATACACATCTATTTAATGCAAATAAGTGTTTCTTTCTTCATATGTTTACTCATAGTCCTTACATAGTATATCTAGGCCTATATATTTACTTTCTCTCCCTATTTTATAACTATATATGGATTGTATCTAAATTATAATAATTATATAACCTAAATAGTAAGAATTTTACCTTATATAAATACTTTACTGAGATCTTGGTGGCAATGAATGTTATTTTCCACCTTCAAATTATAGACTAGAGTTATTCTAAAACTATAGTTTCTAACATGTTTGTGCATAGCTAAATCATTTTCTTAGGAAGGTGATTATTTTAAATATTTATTATTATCATAAGGATTAAAAACCTTTCAACATGATCACCAATAATTATCACACCTAAAACGACCCTTATACCTCATATTCAACATAGAAAGTGCATCTTAAAGATAATATTATAGGTAGGCATATAAGTGTATGGCAATCCTTATCAATTACCATCTTAATAATGAATGCTCAAGTAGGTGTTTTAAGGTTTTATTTATTCTAATAAATAATTTTAACATCAGTAATATATATTTAAAACCATCACTCAACTATTTGATTTCACTAAACCCTTGAATACAAGAGATCTCTGAAGAGCATTGAATCAATGACTTTATCAACTTTACATATCTATACATGGGAATTTCACTCATGCATATTTATTTTGGCTTGAAAATGTGTGGAATAATTAATTTACCTATTTTAATACTCTTATACCTCATTGAAACTTTTTAACACCCTTTTCATGTTGAAGAAACTTCAGACTTCTCAAGAAATTTGCCTACATTTGTAAATCTTGATAAAACACCACATTCTTGGCATAAGACAGACCTAGAACATGGTGGCATGCATAAAATTATATTTTTTAATGGCTCATAATATATTTCAAGAGATTATTTCACCTTTAATTTTCATCAAGGAATCCTCAAATTCATTCAAACTAGAAAAATTGAGCCTATAGTATTTTGCATGGGTTTTAGAGGCTCCACATTATTAACAATGGTTCATAGAGAATAAGGGATGTTTATAAAAAAAGTGATATGTATTGAGAGGTAATATGGATCTCATCCAAAAATTACAAACACTATTCTTGAGACACTTTCTCCTTCATGAATGATCCTCAACCATACTGTTGTATTAATCCTATTGAGAACCCGACATGGAAGATGAAAATATTTTTGCCCTTTTTTGGATCTCCCAAAGCTTCAAAAACCTAATTTATACATGAATACATATGAGGACCTTAAAATCATCATCAAATTTTGAAAAACTATCCATTCTCATGTTGAAACTTATATTTTATAGTCTTGATAAGTGTATTTCAATGTTGTATTTCATCTTCTTGGCCTTTTGTTGACCCCATCACTATTTTCACATTGCACTAACTTGGAAAAACATGAAACAATGTGAAATTACGTTAATTTTTTCAAACATACATTAAAACATGTTAAAAAATGTTTTGAGGTGACTAATTTATGACATTCATGCTTGAAAAGACTTAACATATCTTCTTAAAGGGTTATTATATCACCAATGACTCAACGTGGACCAAACACAAACTTAAACTCTAGAAAAGAACCTTAATATTGTAAAATATACCTTAAACAATGCTAAGTGCTTCATGGTAGGACTAAGGCCATGGAGATTGACCATGAAAAAGGGGATCATGACTCTTGTACTTGGGCGAGACCTCTAGTACCTTAACATAACCTAAGGATCAATGAATAATGCATCACCTAATGAAAAATCATGAAATAAAAACCATAGTCTACTATAGGTTATTAATAAAATTAAAATGATAAATACCAAGTTTTGGATTACTATATCTAATGGTAGCCAAATTGGCTAACATCTTTGGCGACCTCTTGGGATTGCATTCTTGTTATGCACATTAGACCAATTGCCTCATGCATTGATTAGGATATGGAGTCACCTATTAATAAAATTAAGAACTCATTGGATCTTGAAAATTATTTAAATTGCCTTGAAATAGGAAAAGATAATTGATAAACCTCCATCTACTCACAATAATAAGGAACAAGGAGAACACACACAAAATAAAGAAACAAGATAGAACACTATGTTACAAAGAACTTAGAAGAATAAATACAACTAATCTACCCTACACTAACCTAATCTAAAAAACTGAGACAAAACTAAACAAAACCATTAACTGGTAGATCAAAGTAACTACCTTTTTTACCAAGCTCATGTCACTAGAAAGCTTGAAGGTAGGCATGAGAGAATAAAAGAGGGGAAAATGTATACTGATCTTAACAAACTCTTATCCTTCAAAATCAAACTTGTACACCCCCTCCACCTTGATTGAAGCATGAGTGATCAAAATTATAAGCTTAAACTTATATTAAACCTATTTAGACTCATCTTTATGTTATGAAATGAATATGATAAGCAATGGCTTCTCCTTATTATCTTCCAACTTGACTAGTTTTTTGATAGGACATGTTTTAGTAGTAGTACACATCTCACTAGTATTATATTTATGATAAATTGCCATATCTTCACAAAATAATTGATCAAAATGAATGGGTTGATATGATTCTTGCATCATACTTAGATAACCATCTTCAAGAAGAGATGTTTCTTGACCCTTAGGAAGTTGAGGCCAATATATATTTGTAATATCTTTCAAGAGTGAACAAGTGTCTATAAGTGGACCAAGAGGTTGATATATTACCTTGAAAACATTAAACAAGTTAGATTCCAATGAGGTATCTTCTTGAAATGATAAATTTTTGGTGATGTCTCCTCTGTGTTTGTTGGTTTACTTGACAAAATTGCCTTCCTTAGTTTGGATCAGACCATAACTTCCTCATAGAATATTATAACCTACTCTTAGGACTTCAAAAAAGTCTTGAAACTAAACCTAACTTGGTTATAGTTCCTTTATAATTTATTTTAACTTCGTGGGAGTTTGCATAGAGGTATTAATAACAATAATTGAGAAGGAATTAAGTTTTTTACCTCCTTGATCATGTTCTTAGGACTGTAAGAAATCCTTAGCCAATTATAATTAATCCTTAGGATATTATTCTTTATCAAGGGAATTGAAAATGATGATCTCTTCATCATACACACTTGAATCACTCCTGTCATAGCCTTTTTGAGGATCACTTATAGCTACAACTTGATGTTCTTCATTTTCCTCCCATAGAATAATTTATTCATTAAGGATGGGATACTAAAGCTCATGAGTAGACTTTGGTATTGGATAGGCACCATTGAATATTGGAATTTTAAGATTAATGGGATTATGAAGGGGATATTAGAGGGGGGGGGGAAATAAAAAAAAATATATATTCTTTGTTCTTCTTTCATCCACCAATAAATCTCTCAACTTTTGATGTGCCTCGGTCTTCAACCTTCTCAACAAGGACCTCTTTCTTATTTTGGATTCCTTCTTGGATTGACCTCTATGATGGGAGGGTTTGAGGTTATTTAAGAGGAATGGGTAAGTATTTTATAGGTAAAGGTTCCTCTTTAGCCTCATTTTCCCAATTTAATCCTTTTCCATTTTACTTATCCCATGACTCCACCACTTGCTTCCAACTTGGAATTTTAAAGAACCTTTTTAGGATCTCTTGGGTAAGGGGAAGAGAGTTTTATGATAAGACTTCCTCATTATTTTACCTATAAGAAGAAATAAAAATCTTTAATTATAAATTATATTGGTCTTCATAGATAAATTCAAATTGAGGAATGGTTGAAGGACTTGGTAGACTTAAAAACTCTCTTGATTTGACCTTTTGAGAAATAATGGGTGGAGCTTGATAAGGCATAAACTTTTCTTGATGGTATATTGCATCTAGGGGTAGATTGGAAGTAGAATAAAGATGATTTGGAGTAGGATAAGGCACATGAGACTAATTTTAATGAATTTAATTCCTCTCATGAACCACTAACTTATCCTCTATGCATTGAATTAAGCCACCTATATCTAACACGTCATTAGATAGCCTTGCCTTATTCTATCTTTCAATATGTGCCCACTTAATGTTAACCAATTGTAATAAGTCCCTCATATTCTGAATTATATGAATATGGACAATTATACCATATTTTTTTCTATCAATCTCTCTCATATGACTTTCATATCCTAATAGAGTTTATTTAAAGCTTGAGATAGACTAAGTAGAAATGTGACTATGTTGACTAGAGGTAGCATGGTTTTGTTAAGGCTAATTAGCGGTATGAATAGGCTACCAAGGAGGTTGAGTTGGGGTAATAAGGGGCATATAGGACTGACGTAAATATTTTTAAGGTTAGTATTCTTCTATTTGAGGAGGAGAGGAAGGATAATACTCTTGATAACAATGTTATTCATATTAATAATTAGATCCATATGGGGGGTAAGTAGAGTCATTTTAAGACTCATATAGCACAACATAGGGATAATAAGGATCATCATACTAATTATAGAGATATGTAAAATATGGAATCCATCCATATCCGACCATCACACTTAATGAAGCCAATAAAATAAGAGGAACTATGAATTATTCTTTAAAAACATTACTTGGGATGCTTATACCAGTTGTGGTTCACCTAAATTCACCTTTGGTGCTTGATATCATGACTAAAAAGGCTATAAATATTGAAGGAAAACACAAAAAATTGCTGAATAGATGGAATCTTTGTCTCACCAGGTGTGCCATAATTGTTATAGCTTAAACTTTCACCCTTTGAGAGTGTGTTTCAAGTTCTCTCAATCTAAGCTACACATGAGAATAATTCTAGGTTGTGGGTGGCCTAAAGAATGGATTAAACCTATAGATAGGTATATCTCCCTTGGTGATTCATCTTGAAACTAAAACTAATCCTATTTCTTGCTAGTAAAAGGGATAAAAAAACTATGAAAAAGGGGGTAATACAACAAATTTTATGACCACTACCAATGATTTGCATGTTCACTAATACCTATAGGACTATAATAAACATAAAATTATTCTAAAATAAGTTATTAATTTATTTATTTTTAAAGAGGGAAGGTAATATGAGACTATAAGGGAAGATATTTTCCACTTTTAACACACATGGAACCGCTTATGACACTCTCCACAACCTAAAATATAGAATTAGATTACATGAAGGCAAGATGAATAGGAAAAAAAATAAGGTGAGCTAAGTCTACACTTAATTAAATCAAAAAATCAAGATAAACACTACATACAACCTATTAAGGAGTTAAAATGATAGTCATTTATTTATCAAAGGCATATAAAAGAGAAGGTCTTCACCATACTCCTAATGAAAGGATCCATTACAATGCCAAATCAAGACATACATATAGAAGATAATAAGGAGAGATAAGATAGATGTTAGATAAATTCATGATGACTATAAGAACTCATTAAAAAAGTTACAAATGATAAAACTACCAAATAATAGTCTAATAGCATATTCTTCAAAAGTGTTGCTTGGTGTGATGATAACATTCTGGAAACTTCTAATAAGAGTTACAAGTTCATACTTCAACACATGCCTAGTTATCATATTTAACACCTCATGATGTCATCCTTGGCTTCTCAAAGGATTTCACCATATTATGAGAGTGTAATTTAGGTTCATGCACCTTTGCATACTAGTCTTCATCATTGGAACCTATAAGTTCATGTTTACAACATATTTATCTTTGTGATACCAAGAAATTAGTCTTTTACAAGCCTGAGTATAGCTTGAAAACTAAATTTTTCACCTTAAAATACTTATGAAAGATTGGTGAATACCCATATACCTTTTCATAGGCTTAGTAGACCTCAAAAAATGATTAAAAGGTCTACATATATCTCTATTACCTAATTTAATTTTGTAACCTACAAATTTAGGCCATTTCCTTCCCTTTTCTGTTATAAACATGCCAACATGTTTCTATAATAGGTGATTTTGAGACCTACAGAGTTAATACAAGTGTTTTTAGGCTAAGTTGTATTCATTTAGAGTCGTTTAAAGGGCAAAAATGGTCATCACATCTCTCTAGCCCTTTTAGGCAGCTTGGGAGGTGTTTATATTGTTAAACATCATTCATAGAGTATAAGAATCTAACTAAAATATTTATATGAAAATATTGGAGCACACACCAATTTAAAATCCACAAACACCATTTTTAACCATGTAGCTCTGCTTTGGTATAGGCTAAGCAAAATATTGGACTCTTTGAGCTTACACACATGGAGGTTTGAACCCAATATGAGTTTTTTGAAAAAAAAGTAATTTTTATGTTTAATTTTGATTTCAAAAGGCTGATTTATGTCTTATACATCATTACATATGTCTTTTACTAGCTTTAATATTGGTGTTACTTCCCATCTGGACTTATAATTTGATTAACTTAGGCCTAGGATTTTAGGCTATTCCTCTTATTTTGAACTTAACCACTATTATTTTATGTTTTATCAATATTCCAAGGGTTAAAACCACCATAAAAAACTTAACTAGGATCAATATTTTCCCACAAAAATATCAAAATCCTAAGCTACTAACAAAATACATGTTTTTTCATGTCTTTTATAGGTAGACATGCAGGTCTTCATTTAGGTCTAACACTTGTCAAAGCTTTAAGGGTGCATATTTTATGAGATATTATTATTTCACTCATAAATTTTTTTTATTGAAATATAATTCATGGATCCATACATTCATCATGGGTTCAAAGTTCTAACTTGGACTCACAAAGGCAATCACTCCATCTACCACTTGGGTGTAGACCTATAGGTCTACATTTTCTATCTCAACCCAAGCCACTCTTGAGATGGATTTTTAACTTTCCAAAGGTATTTAAACCTATATCATCCTCTATATTATCCTATTTACCTATTAAAATATTATACACACCTATTTTTTGTAAAATAAGTGTTTTCTTCTTCATAGGTTTACTCATAATCTTGACACAGTACATCTAGGCTTATATATTTATAGTGTCTCCCTACTTTTTGATTGTATATGGATTGTAAATATATTATAATAATTATATAACCCAAATAAGAATAATTTTAGATTATATAAATATGTTACTTGGATCTTGATGGCAATGAATATTCTTTTTCAACTTCAACTTACAAACTAGAGTTATTCTAGAACCATAATTTCTAACATATTTGTGCATAGCTAAGTCATTTTCATAGAAAGGTGATTATCTTAAATTTTTATTCTTATAATAATGATTCAAACCATTTCACCATGCTCACCAATAATTATCACACCTCAAATGACCCTTAGACCTCATATTCAACACAAAGTGCATCTTAAAGATAGTATTGTAGGAAGGCCTGTAAGTGTATGATAGTCCTTCTCAATTGCCATCTTGATCATGCATGGTTAATAATTGATTTTTAGTTTTTATTTATTCAAATAAAAAATGTTAACATCATTAATATATATTTAAAACCATCCCTCAAATATCTA
Source organism: Torreya grandis (assembly GCA_037957365.1). NCBI lineage: Eukaryota > Viridiplantae > Streptophyta > Pinopsida > Cupressales > Taxaceae > Torreya > Torreya grandis. The sequence goes on from JARHVA010007420.1 coordinate 254,677, forward strand.
ATTTATATAAACCCTTCAATAGTAGAGATCTCTCAAGAGCAATGAATCAAATACTTTGTCAACTCTATATATCTATGTGTGAGAATTTCACTCATGTATATGTGTTTGGTATTTTAAATTGTGTTTAATAATTCATTTACATATTTTAATACTCTAATACCTCATTTTTACATGCTTCTAACCTTTTCATGTTGAAAAAACTTCACACTTCTCAAGAAACTTGCCTAAACTTACAAATCTTGACAAAACACCACATTCTTGGCATAAGAAGACCTGAAACATGGTTACATGCATAAAATTATATTGTTTAATGGAACATAATATATTTAAATATATTATCTCACCTTTAATTTTCATCAATGAATCCTCAAATTCATTCAAACTAGAAAAATTGAGCCTTTAGTGTTTTGCATGGGTTTTAGAGGCTCCACATTATTAACAATGGTTCATAGAGCATAAGGTATATTTATAAAAAATGATTTTATGGATTAATATTTAATATATACCCCTTAAAAAACCTACCAACACTAGTCTTGAGACACTTTCTCCTTAATCTATGATCCTTAACCAAACTACCTTATTAAGTCTATCAAGAACCTAATAGGGAAGATGAAAAGGTTTGTGCCCTTTTTTGGTTCTTACAAAGATTTAAAAAAATAATTTATACCTAAATAAATCTAATGATATTGACATAATCATCATCACATGTTGAAAAACTACCCATTTTCATGTTGAATTCTATTTTTTATAGTCTTGACAAGTGTATTTTAATGTTGCATTCCATTTTCTTAGCCTTTTATTGACCCCATAACTATTGTCACATTAAAATAAATTATAAAAATATTAAACAAGGTTAAATTAAATTAATATTTGTAAACATACCTTAAAACATCCTAAAAAACTTTATGAGGTGACTAACTTATGACATCCATGCTTGAAAACTCCTAACATATATTCTTAAAAAGTTAATATATCACCAATGACTCAAATTATACCAAACATAAATGTAAAATCTACAAAATAACCTTAATATTGTAAAAGTTACCTTAAAAAATTCTAATTTCTTCATGGGAGGACTAAATCCCTGGATATCGACCATGAAATAGGAGATCATAACTCTTGTAGTTGGACTAGACCTCTAATACCTTGACATAATCTAAGGATTGATAAATAAGACATCACATACTGATAAAGCATGGCATCAAAACCATGGTATAAAAGAGGCTATCAAAAAATTTAAAAGGAAAAAGGCTAAGTTTTTAATTATTATAACTAATGGTATCTAAATTGTCTAACATCTTTGGTGAGCTTTAGGATTGTTATGCACATTAGACTAGTTGCCTCATACATGTATTGGGAAATGGATTCACCTATCACTCAACTTAAAACATGATTAGACCATTTAACCTGATTAAAAATTCCTTTAAATAAGAAAATATAACTAATAAATCTCCACTAACTCACAAAAATAAGGAACAAGGGGAAAACACACACAATAAATCAACAAGAAAGAACACTATTGAGACCAACATACCCCCATTTTTATGCTTTTGCTGAAAGGGGACCCTTGTGAATGTTTCAAAGCATCTATGTTTTAGATTGAATGTGAAAGGGTTATTCTCTCTTAAAATTTAAAGGCATTCAATTAAAAATACATGAGCCTCAGTGTATCTAGTTGTGATTATGTTTCATGGACTAATGTTGCTAATGATTGTCTTTAAGGTGATTAGTTGTAGGTTATATGGAGAAAGATAGGGTTCCTAAGTAGTAAAACCTAGGGATTTGAATTCAAACATATACAGGAAAAGTTTGGTGAGAAATTATATTTCCTTTCAGTTATAGAAACCCTAAGTCTAACTTTATATTAATCTTTGATTATGTTTCTTAACATGATAAAAAATTAATATAAAATCAAGACTTGGACCTCTTATTTTCCCATTTAAAACCTAAGAGCCCTTTTGGATTAAGTAGGTTTTTATTAAGGTATAAATATCTTGGTTTTTTAAGCATGAATAAACTTTTAAAGGCCAAAACCTTAGTCTTAACCTTTATACATATCGGTCCTTAATTTAAAGCTTGCACACTTTTGAAAATCCAACACCTCACTTTCAATAAAAGATTTTGATCCAATGGCATGAACCAAAGCCAACATCAAAAGGGAGACCAATCACTATCAAGCACTCATCTTATAATTTAGCAATCCTCACTACCATAGGGGCCTCAATCTGATCACATGCATCAACCCCGAATCCCAATGAATTCTTGAGAGCTCGATGCATGGCACTCAGTCATTTGACCAAAGAAATTTCATTATCTTATATTTGACAAGCTTGATCCCATCATTTAACATCCATGAAGATGTATTTGACATTATTAAGCCCACCAAATTTAACCTAAACAACTTTTCAAGCCCTAAGTAAAGGGGGCATTTCTAAAGACCCTTTCAAAGGAATTCCTAGCATTTTTCCATAGAAAGACTTAGCATAAAAGGCCTTAACCTATGTCAATTTGTGTTTACTAACATAAAAGGACCTCAAGAACATCATTTTAAGTCTAAGTTTATATAGTCATGGAAATCATTAAAAGGTGTGCATCTTGTAAGATCCAATGGTGATCACTCACCTATTAGATTTGATCCAATGGTGTGTTGAGCTTGAAGACATTTCAAAGGATTTGAGAGCTTGATATGTGGCCTACCCACAACCAGGGTAACTAATAGAAGTACAAAGAGCCCCACAAGGAGGATGTGTGGTAGCTTGTAAGTCAAAGGATAAAAATCTGATGAGACCCACTTAATAAGACACTCAATTAAATGACTTGGACATTGTAAAAATCAATGAAAATCACTCACCCACTAGATTTAATTCAATAGTTCATCAAGCCAAAATAATTTTCAATGGTCCCATGAGCTTGAGACATGGCTAACACATGGATACAATAGCAATTGTCAAGAATAAGTAACATGGGTAAGACTTACTAGGGTGCCAAGTGGCATAAACATGAACTTAAATATCAAGGGACCAATAAGAACATAGGAAATTGGATTTGTATTATTAGAGTAAAATAAAGAAAGATTTTGAAAGAAAATGGCTAGTCTCCAACTAGAATTTATGAAAATTTCCATGAAAGGCACGTATCCATGCCACATAGGCTCCACATAAGCATGGAGAATAAAAATCAAATATATCCTAAGCTTGAAAGTGTAGAGGGCATGAGAATAAGGTCCCATTAAATCTAAGGCATGTATAAGATTAAGATATTGGATATTTTACCATTAAAGCTCAAAAACCCTAAACCCTCTATAAATAAGACTTGAGTCAGCTCAATTGGTCAAAAAGTAATTAGAATAGTGCAACTAAACCTTGAAGAAAGTACCCTAGTGAAACCTTTGGAAACCTTCAAAATATAATTAAATGTCATTAATGGTAGTGGGTAGGCAATATATGAAGATGGAAGTAAAACTTTATGTAACTTTAGACAATGAGGGAAGTATTTTCAAATACATAGAGCTAGACTTGATATCCCTAAACATGCATGGAATTAGGAACTGGTCCAAGTTATTATTCCTTGTGGAGGAATTGTAGCCAATTTCCTAGGAGGAAAAGAGGAATTCTATTGTACACTAGAGATACAATGACCTAATCTCAATTTCGCTGGTAGGTCTCCATCATGATATAGCCAAACCAATGTTAATGCATTGTATCAACCTCCTTGCTCCCATTTTCATTGATTTTAGAATAGATGGGGAAAGGATAATTCAAGAGGGAATCACTAATAAGGTTTCATACATCACCATAATGGCATAAAAAACTTATTATAAGCTCCTCTTTCCTCATGTTGATCTCCCATCCTTGATAAATTAGACTAATACTTAGGACTTGGATTCAATCCTCACAGCTTGGTTAATCGAAGGATCCTATGTTTTTAGGTCCCCTGATGGTGGGATTCCTATTTTCTAATTTAGTAAGGGAATTATGATAGCTACAACCTTACTGAATATAACCTTTGGTGCCCCTTCCACTACTTATGTAAGTAAGGTTTGGGTATATTATGTCCACTTTATGATATCAAGGAAATTAACCCCTCCCATTGGAGACCTAATAAACTATTTATTGGCCCAACAATTCATATCCATCTATCCATCAAGATAAGGACCTCCAATCAATTATTTATGATTTCCTATCTCTTATATTCACTTTTATCCTCTATAGCCTTCCTTGGCATCCAAAATTGGTCCCCTAATGGCAGAGCCACTATTTGTCATCACTAATCTAAATTTGATATATTCAAATACAAGAACCACATGCAATTTATCTGTGATGGTTTTTTCCTAGCTATCCATGAAGCAATCACTGGTGTCCATATTCCAATACTCCACCCTTAAATCAAAAGGCAAGAAGAAGCCATGGGGGATATGTGGTTCTATTTAGATTGTAATGTAATAAGAATAGAAAGAATCATGATTCAACCCTATCGATTACCCATTCATGTCCCTAGTAATATTATAGAGAAAGAAATTGACTATGAAGTCATCCAAGGTATGGATGGGATATGCAAAAAAAATAAGAAGACTCAAGTCCACCCCTTTCCACTAAACATTAGTAGGATTGTGATCAAGGATTGGAAGCAACTAGAAATTATGGTGATCCATAAAAATTCTTTTGATTTCTAGTTAGATGATCTTAAGATGTGGGACCCCAGTAATAGAGTGACCAACCACATCCAAGATAAAAAGGTCCCAAATATTGAATACAAACATCAACCAGGCATAGGAAATGGTATTTATACAAGGGAAAATAACTTTGAAGAGGTCTTATTCAGGATCAAAGGCTACAATATCCAATTTGGAGCATAGGCTGGTCAGAGAAAATAAACCCTCATGAGAGAGATGTAAATTTCATCCCTTACATTATAACTTATTATCAATATTATCTATGACTATTCATTAGGAACCACCTATTAGAGGATAATCTTCTAAGCCTCAATGAGTAGAATTGTTAAAGCAATCCCAAGTTGGGCAACCTAAGGATATAACTGGAAAGGGTAAAGTTGTAGTTGAGGAGATAAAGATAGATAATATACTTGGAAAAGGTATTCAACCCCACACATCCCCATAAAGGACTCCTTCCCTAGTGGAAATAATTAACATGATTTCCTTAGAGGTAGGAGAAATAATGGAGAGTGCCCTTATTGACATTATAACTACCTATGGTTTTGATAGAGAGGAAAATCCCCCTGATGCAACAAGCAAGGATTTTATCCCACTAGATAGATGAAAGAGGGAAGTAGAATTGGCCTTGGTATCCCTAGAACCTAAAAAGAAACCTAAGTTAACCTTCACTCACCCTACTAGTGAAGTTAACCTCTTCAGTGATGAGAACCCTATTTATAGACCATCCATTCCTAACTAGTTGTTTTATGGGAAATTACAAAAAATCCCCTCTCTCTCTCAATCATGGGCATTAACCCATGTTTTCATATAAGTGTATGATAATATCAAGCCATGGATCTAGGACATTGTAAATAGACAATTAGAGAGAAGGATCCAAATTCTTCATGACAAAGAAAACTAGAGGATTGACACCCCAATGACCTCTAAGAGTTCAAATGTAGAAGTTTATAAGAAACCACAATTTAAGGAGTCTAACACAAAGGTCCAATTCAATCCAAACACATAAGGGTTTGAGATAGTTGTAACAAAGAAATCCACCATTGGTACTAAGGAATTCACTTTTCAATGGTAGAACCTTTTATTGGCCTAACTCCTATCCAAGGGCAGGTAATATGGGAGCATCCCATCCATCAAGAGGATATGGATAGTTTAGTGGTGGCATAATTAACAATGACCTTATCTAGAATCCAAGGAATGAAGAAAATGATCCTCAACTTGGAGAAGGAGAAGTAGGATTTAGAGGCTCAAGTCCTATTCTCAATTCCTTAGGACATATTACAAGTGCTAAATAAATATTTTCTAGATACATTTGAGAATTTAAAGAACATCAATCTTAGATTAAGTTCTTTGAACCATAAATCTAAGATGCCACAATCTTTAATCACCCAATGGTAGGATTTTTAAACTTAGATGATAGAACTCATCAATATGCATAGGATAAAGTAGGCCCTAGACTTCAAGATCATCAAGCTTAGACATTTAGACATCCTCATGGTAGTTTTGATGGATAAGCAATAAGATTTATTCATTTGGTGTAGTAATATTGACAAATTCATCAAGGAAGACAAGGACCTAGTAACCAAAATGGAGAAACTTTTTGGGGAGCCTATTGGACAACCCTTCTCAAACCAATACTATAGACCTGATCAATGATGGATAATTCAAGTAGAGAGTTGGTTTCCACATCCAAGTCATTAAGGATAATCAAGGCCATTTTTCCAAGTATAATTAGAAGATCCTTGACACCATCCTTAATTTAGGGAAGTAAATAATAGAATAACAATGTATCAAGGAACTCATGGTTAAGTCTAACCAAGATTTCAACATTTTTTTAGGTCAAGAGGAGGATCATCTAATGAAGCTTGTAGTCGATTTTGAGCTAATTAAAGAGAAATACACCAAGGTGAAAGAATTCCTTAGATAGGGCTAATTGAGGGGCCCATTACCAATTTAATTTTTAAAACAATATCCCTTTATAACAAATATATGCTAGCCTTTTAGCATATATGGTTTCCTTTTATCAAATTTGATGTAGTAGGTCACACACATTGTAATATTTGTATTAAGGACAACTATCCTTATCTGACATGTACATATTTAGAGAAATTTAACCAGTGAACCACCTATGTTTCCCATAAATAGGTAGGGGGTTACCATTTTTAAGGAGATTTTTTGAGTAATTATATACCAAGATTATTTAATATAACTAAGGAATTCTAAAAAGATTATCTTTATAGTATGTTAAATGTCAATGCTGCCTATTTCACTCAAATTTTTCTATTATTCAAAATAATATAGTGAAACTATAAATATAGGTTATGGTAGAAATAATTGATAAATGGTGCATACATTGAATCAAAAGATTGTGAAGAAATCATCTTTGGTTTTGGATCAAAACCTATAGATAAGATAATAGTACAAAAAATTTGTTCATTAGACAAGTAGTTAGGAAGATTGTCCTACCACTAGCTAGATCCCAAAAGCGTGTGCTTCCTTAGGGGCTATCAATCCACCATTTTTCAAATAATTAAGCATAGAAAATTGAATAGAAGGTACTTGCATCAATAATCAAAAGATATTTGAAATTCAATAATAAGGATATACTTGGTAAAGTTGATAGAATAGAAATGATCTAATTAGTGAGAAACTGATTAGTAATAGTGGCTGAAGGTGTGATTCAAGGAATCTAGCAAAGTTTAGAGAATAGTAAAAAACTTAGGAAGAAGGATCTAGTTAGGAAAGAAAGGGAATTTTAGCTTGCTAGTTTTTAACCTAACATAGGTGACCACTAATGGTTAGGGTGATAATTAATGATTAGGCCTAACCATTAGTTGTTAGACCTGATTATTGATGATTAAGATGACCATCAATAATTTATTTTTTAATTTTGGACTTATCAACAACTGGTGACAAGATTCAAAAAATGAATTTTGAGGGTTTTTTTGTAGGGTTCATTAATTATAAAAGGGATGAAAATAGATAAATGATAGTAATAAAATATTTGACTCACCAGAAATAGATTGATTGATTGGTAGATGTTGTTGATTCATAGGTTGAATCTAGTTTGATTTTGGTAGAATGACAATGCCTAGAAACTTAATCTAAGAGGCAGTGGTAGATTGGCTCTCCTAAATAGATTATTGATGACACTTGATAATGTTAGATGCCTTGTAATAAGAAACTCTAAATACCTAAGCTCTTGATAATAGTTGTAGATGGATTGATCTTTTGCTGCTTTTCTCTTCTTATAGGGAAGGACCAAAGACTCAAGTGGAGGTTTAAGAGGTGCTTCTAATTATAAATTTCTCATGTGAGGTCTCATGAGAGGATTTACATAGCTTGTATTTAGAAAAGGTAAGTAGTTATTTGCTAGTGTTACATGCTTTTTTCATGTAAAAGCCTAGATGATGGGGGTTGAAGGATCTTCACTGTCAATGATTAGGTGACCATCAATGGTTATCCTAACTATCAATGGTCAAGGCCATCAATAAAAAGTAGCCAAAAAGGATGCTTTTAGGTTTGAATATTTGATTAGTAAAAAAAATAGGTTTTGGTTCATTTAAAGGGTCTAAGGAATTGTTTAGGGGTTTGATAGTTGGAATCCAATGTGTATGACTCTAGTTCTAAATTTACGCCTTTTTATTATGTGGCTTGAATTGACAAGCTACAAAACAAAAACAAAATCTAGGTGAGGTTAGGGTTATCCTAAGTTTAGGAGGAGGTATTCCCCCTCAAATTGGGAGTTGATGAGGTAAAACCAAATCAAGTCAGGGTTTGATAAATGGGTAGGTGGTGAGATAAGGTAAAAAATGCGATGAAGTGTAAGAGTCAAAATTGTGCAAAGGTAAAAGTTACCAATGGTTGAAATAGTGAAGAAGACAAGTGACCAATGTAACATGTTACTACTATAAGCATGGTAGTGGGATACACCTGTTAGTCTATAAAGTAGGTTGAGTGTGTTTGTGGGTATCCAAGGTACAAAGGGCTCATATGGAAAACTCTAATAAGTTGAGTGTCATGGGTATCTAAGGTAGGAATTTTTCTTGAGAAGACATATATGCTTGGGTCTATGCATGAGGTGGTGTAAAATGTGTATAAAGAACATCAAAAAGTTATTTGATGTGGTCAAAATAACTAAGCATGGGTAGCACAAAATTGTGCAAAAATACTAAATCAAAAATGATCAACATTGAGGTGGACATGTGCAAAGGGGAGTGTGTGAGTGGGGATGGCCAAGCTAACTCTATATGCACTAGGCACATAGAAACTACCTACATAGATGAGTGAATGCAATACCCTACCTCATATTTAGGCCAAATGTAGTTCCAGTGAGAAAGGTGGTATATTTACTAAGAAAAATGGGTAAGGTAGGTGTTGAAAATAGGTAGGTAAAGAATGGGATGCTAAAGAATGTCCTATGTTAGGGTAGTTATGAATTGGTGATATGAACATCGATGGTTAAGGTTGATTGTTAATGGTTAACTTGATCATTGAGGGTTAAGGTTGAAACCCTAAAATCCAAAATATATAAAAAGTGAAAGCAAAAAATCATTTTTACTTTTGACATTTTACCTTTAAAAGATAAGCTTGAGTGATTTTCAAATATTACATTTTGTACCAAGGGTTGACCAAGTTGATTCTAATGTGGGAGTTGTGATTAGTTGAATTGGTGCTTGAGATGATTTAGTTTATGTTGATCAAGATGGATGGTGGATGAGGGCATGACCAAGTGGAGGGAAGTGGGCTCTGTCTGTATCACATGTCACATAATGAGGTAGGAATCATGTGTTATTTTCTAGTGTGGTAGATAAAATTATTCATGTATTGTGAAATGGTAATTGATAAGAAAATTTGGTGAAGTTTTAGGTTTAAACAATTAGGGTTTGACCTTGGAATACCCTAGTTGTAAAATTAGGTAAAATCTTGAGAATCTAGGAACTAATGGGGAGAAAAATGGTAGGTAGGATGTAGGAAGATAGTGTAAATGTAGTGTAGTTGTGAAAATGTGACAATAGGTATGGATTTAGGAATGGGTAGTACACAAAAGGTCATAGCCTAATGGTATGCAGTGACCATTGATGGTCACCCTGACTATTAATAGTTAAGGTTTCAAGTGAAAAGATGCCTAGGGGACCATCGACGGTCAGGGTGACCATTCATAGTTAGCCCTAGTGCTAAATATAAAAGTTTTTAGCTTGGCTAACAAGTTATTACATGTTTTGTTTTGTTAAATATAGAAATAGGGGTGAATGTAAGATTAAGAGGAAACATAGGGTGTTTGTACTATGAGGATGCTTAGAATTTGTAAGATAGGATATGTTATAATATAAAATAGGATGATAGCTTAGGTGAATTCTCATTGATTGGTAGTGTTAATTCTATTTGTAAAGATGCTAATATGATAGAATTAATAGATAGTGAATGTAGGTAGATGTGTTAAATATGTTCAATACAATGCAAGCCTGAGATTAGATTCACTTGAGGGATCACATTTCCATACTCTTTGTGCAAGTATGAGATGTGATGAGTGATGATGAGTGGAGACACATGGAGGCCATATGCTTAGGTTTAATATGATAGATATGCATGTGGTCTGAGATCTTGGGATGTTGGTGGCATTGATCGAGAGATGGGACCCAGTGACCAACACATTTTGGTTGTCAATAGGTGAGGTCACAATAGTATTGGAAGATGTTAGAAGGATCACTTAGTTACCCATCCATGGGGATACAATATATAATATAGAGAGTGAGGAGCAGGACTACTATATGGACTAGATTTATGATGATGATTAGAGATAGGTAGAGTTCCATGTATATGGTTTCAGGTATGGTCCAATGTATCAACTTAATCTTGAAGATATGTGCCTAGTTATGATGATGATGATGGATCTAATGAGCTTCATGGTGTCAGATTACATTCATGAGAAGTTTCCATATATTTTTCTTAGTATGCTAGTTAAGATGATCCTAGGTAAGACTTTATTTAACTAGAAACAAGTGTAATTGGTATAGGTATATAAGGAGTTATGTATTTTTAGGGTATATTAACACTATGAAATCAACATCAGCCTAATGTTACATTACTAGGAATATGAGCATATTAGGGTATTGTGACCCCTAGGTGTACTTGATGACAATCATGTACTGACATATTATGTGGTTGGTTTTATGTGATGAAAGAGGTCATTCACCTATATAGGGGAAGGAGGTAGGGTGAGTGATATTGATTGGTTTCAAAATGTTTTTGAGGGTTTGGTGCCTAGGGATATGATATGGTAGCCATATGTTGGATGTCCATAGTGGGCAAAGTTGAGGTATCATATGATAGGGTTATAGATCTGGCACTAGATATATGGCTGGTAGGAGATGGAGATAGAGAAGATCCCCTTTGACTATATATGGAGATAATTCATACTTGTACAAGGGATTCTTGTTGACATGGCATAGTATTAGAGGGAAGAGGGAGAGTTCCTACTACCTAAGCCTTAGCTTATAGACATAGTTCAAGATTTTGTGGAGTTATTAGTGAGAGCCCACATTGATGATGTGTGGATTGTTGATGGGTACACTACTTGGTATTAGGGTCAGTATGCTATAGTGGATTTTGATTAGGGAGATGGGGGGTAGTAGGCCATGGATGTGGATCCATCATAGGCACATGCACAGGGTGGCCCTTAGGTGGCAACTATTTTAGTAGTGACATAGGCATAGGCTGCCTTACTATAAGGATAGGTGGTGGCATTAGGGCCAGGTGATCACCTTGTAGTGATAGATTATTGTTTTATAAGGATAGGTGAACACTATGATAGGAGAAAGAGATTAGGCATGGGCATATGTGATTAATTTATGAGCACAAGTAGTGACGTTGTAGGGCTAGATTCATGTTATTTATGGGTAGATTGGCATAAGAGGAGCAAGTGTTGTTATAGGAGGGCTGATAGATATAGTACCATGGGCACAATACTTAGTCATGATACAAGAGTTGCATTATTATGAGGTGATGGTACTAGAGAAATTACCCCATGTTATGAGATTTTTAGAGTATAGGGCCAGCTTAGGTGGTGGACTAATAATAGCTACTCTTGATAAGTGGGCATTTATAGTTGGTCATACAGGTGTCTCAAGGGGACTATCAATAGGTATAGGTTTTTATGGTTCTGGTGGTAGTTATTTGAGTGCCCTATGGGTTTAATATTTATGAGACATGATATTTAGATATGATTTTGATTCTAGCCTGTGTACTGATGTAGGGAGATATATATTGTTTTGAGAGAGAGAGAGATATCTACATATTTATGTATTAACCATCTATATTTTTCTTCATATATATATATATATATATATATATATATATATATATATATTGATGATTCTTATTGTATTGGAATGCTTATGGTAGATTGATATAGCTAGGCATGTGTTGAGATAGCGGTAGTTTGTTTTAATGATATGTGATGATGATGTGTTGCTATGATGATAGACATGTAGGGGTAGATAGTAATTGTTTCATTGATGCATGAATGTTTTGATGTTGGCATGGTATATATGGATGTTTAATTGCATGTGGTGTGAATGAAATTAACATGATAAGATTGATGGATTTTATGATATTTGCATAGATGTATATGGGAAAGAATCCTAATAGGTTGTGCTTTTTATTTCATCTAATGGATATGAATATGAAAAATGCTTTGTATTTGATTGGTGTACATGTAGGATGATAAAAAACTAGATGAATGTTTTTGATTTAATGTGATATGATGCTCTTTATTGATACCTTTGATGAAGATAGCTGATACAAAGACTTATGATTTGGTATGATTAATGTTGAATTTGATTTTTAATTGGATAATACTGATATAAAACTCAAAGGTTGGATTGATCTTAGCCATAATGAGCCTGTAGGACACTTCACATTAGCATTTTTTAGTTGTAGAAAGTAGGTACCTTGATCACTATGTATCAAGTGAGCTCATAGTCTCAGGTATATATGATTAATAAGGGGAGAAAGGATGATACGAAAACTTATAAACAAGAATAATATGTCTATCTTATAGATATCCCAAGAAGCTAGGTAAATAAGTCTTTATCATAATATATACAAAATGTAGACTGATCAATGCAAGAAGTCTATGAAGGAGGGTTGATTACAACTTTCCCTATGTGATTTGATTTTGCATGAGAGTTGATTGTGACTATAATTTTTTTGGATATCTTTTGCTTGAGGGTCTTCTAATTTTTAAGGAAGCTAATCGATGTGGGAAGATTCCAAAAATCGCTAGCATTTTGAAAACTTCATAGTGATCCTTGTTTGTTTATTTGATTTGTCAAAATGCTTTTTGAAATCTATCCTTCAAGGGAGCAATCCACCTTACATTTTCAATTTCAAAATTTCTAATAGCTATCCTTCAAAGGAGAAGTCTACAGTTCCTATAGATTGACCCATGATATAGTGAGTTTTCTTTGAATTTTTCTTGTTCTTGATTTTGATTTTGATATTTTTATTTGATAGACTTGTTTACACATGGTATAAGGATTACTTTTGTGATGGAAAAACTAGACTTGCATAAAATTTTAGTAGGTAAAAGTATTAGAGAGATAATAACCATAGGAACCACTTCTCAGAGGAAGAGGATGTTCTATGAGAATCATGCCTTGGATAGAGCCATGATACCCAAAGTTTAATATTAAGGCATATTTTTGTAATGGATAATCACACATTTTAGTTTTAGTTGGTTGTCTCTAGAAGAGGGAGATGTGTATGGTATGTAAGGGATGATGAGCTTAAGTTAGACAAATAGTGATATGAAGTTCATTCATTCAACGATAAAAAAGATGCAGATGCAAAGCATTAAGAGGTTGAGGTTCTAGGTGTCCTTCAAGAGAGGACAACAGGTAAGCTCCTAATCCATACTTATGGGTTATGATGTAGTGTCCAAGCCAATTGAAAGAAAATTTACCTTACTTACTCTTCTTGATATTTGTGACATGTTTATTTTCTTTTAGGACAAGATCACCAATGCTAAATTCATATGCTTTAAGGTGCTTGTTATAGGCACATTTAACATGCTATAGGTAGACATAAATATGGGTGACTAACTACAATGTTCATCCAATAGTTCAAGTTGAGATAACCATTCTTGATGATAGTCATCTTCAGAGATGAGGTCTCACATAGATATGTGGAGAGATTGGATTTTGACTTTGAGAGGGAGTGAAACCTCCATTTAAAATACTAAAGAGTAAGGCTTAGCACCCATAAGAGTGTGAATGCTAGTATGATAAGCCCATAAAGTGAATGGACTATGCAAGTGTCAATCTCATCTTGAGGTATTAACCATTTTGGTGAGAATATTGTTAAGGGATTTATTAGAGGCCTTAGCTTGTCCATTTATTTATGGATGATAAGGTGATGAAAAAATAGGTTTGATGCCAAAAGAGTCATAAAGATCTTGGACCTACTTATTTTTTAAATATTTACCATTATCAATGATAATTTTGTGGGGAACACCAAAGAAAAAAATGATATGGTGATTGATGAAATCAATGATTTTATTAGCTTTATTTGAGATAAGAGGGGTTGCTTCTACCCACTTAATACAATATTTAGTGGTGGTGATGATGGATTGATGCCACTATGAATAATGGGGATTAATTTCCTTGATAAGGTCCAAGCCCCATTGTGAGAAAGGCTAAAATTCTTTAGATACTTTAATACTATTGATTGGTGCATGATGAAGGTTAGCATGATGTTGAAATTTGACACACTTTTCTACATAATCAAAATAGTTTTGGTTTAGAGAAGGCCAGTAATAGTTGAGGTGAAAGATACACTTAGTGATTACAAGACCACTAAAGTGCCCTCCACAAACTCCATCATGCATTTCTTTGATAGCATGAGAGGCTTCATGAATTTGTAGGAAACGAAAGAGAAGGCCATAAAATCCATGCTTGTAAGGGATTCCCTTGAGTATGGTGTAATGAGAAGTGCCTTGAAAAAATTCTCTATGATCATTTTTAGAAAGATTAGGGGGAATGGTGGCACTATTAAGATAGTCAAAAGTTTGTTGATACCAACAGTTAGCTAGGACAATTATCATGTTAAATATGGTAAGAGAGATAGATTTGATGAAGGATGGCTTGGTAAGGCAATGGAAAATAATGGATAATTTAGAGTCTAAAGGTGCAGATAGGATTTGAGAAACAAGGGAAGCCATTTTATCAACAAACTTATTAATGGATCAAGGGGTAGTTTGAAGACCTATTAGTAGGGCTTCATATTTATCCAAGTTATTGGTACATTTTAAGTCAAGCTTAAAAGACATAGGTAAGGGCTCAACATCAAAATGAATTAAGATAATTATTACCCCTCCACCATGTTGGCATTTGGATCCATCCAATAACATGGTAACTTGGTAGGTAAAATCTTCTTGAGAAAGGGTAGAAATATTCTCATCAAGGAATTCTAAAAGAAGAGGTTGGGTATCAGATAGAGGGGCATCATCTAATTGATTGGCTATCACCTATCCCTTTATTGATTTTTGTTGAAGAAACTCAAGATCAAATTTAGCCAAAAAACATAAGCAAATTAGCCATTTATTGGTTTTGATAAGGTTGAGAGTACATATACTTGAGTGGATCAATATTAGTAATGATGAAAGTTTTATGGTTAAGGAGGTAATGACAAAGCTTGGTAGCTACAAGGACTAGTGCTATACAAAGCTTCTCAATATGGGTATATCAAGTTTTATAGTTGATAGGTGTTCAATTGATGTAATATATGGCTTAATATTTATGTTGGTCATCTTGATGTAATATATGGCTTGATATTTATGTTGGTCATCTTGATGTGGAAGCATTACACCTAGGGAGTGGTCAGTGGCTGAAATATATAGGTAGAAAGGTTCATCCTCTCATGGAGGAATAAGAACTAGTGGAGAAAGGAGATAGTCTTTAAGTGAATCAAAAGCCTTTTGACAATCTTTCCCACACTTGCAAGAGGTGTCCTTCTTAAGAAAGTAATGAAAAGGTTGGCAATGGTCAGATAGTTGATAAATGAAATGTCGAATAGATTGGAGTTTCCCCTGAAGGCTATGGAGTTGTTTAAGGTTAATAGGGGGAGGCATTTCTAAGATTTATTTAACTTTGGCTAAGTCAAATTTGATTCTATGAAGAGAGATGACAAAACCTAGGAGTTTACGTGATAAGACCCATAAGTTAACTTCTTGGGGCTTAGGCAAATATGGTAGTGAATAAGTAGTTAAAGATGATTTTAAGAATAGCTAGGTGATCCTTTTGAAGTGTTGATTTGTTGAGAATGTCATCCACATATTATTCCACAATTTTATGGATAAGGTAATGAAAGATGTAGGTCATTGCTCATTGGTAGGTTACACCAATGTTATTTAGACCAAAAGGCATAACATTATAGAAAAAAATTCCCCAAGGGGTGGTAAAAATTATTTTATGCTAATATTCAAGGGTAATCAAGATTTGGTTATAGCCCAAAAATCCATCCATGAGTGAAAGCATTTCATGATCGGTTGTAAGATCAATGAGCTGGTCAATGTTAGGTAAAGGAAAGTCATCCTTTGGGAAAGTGAGGTTAAAATCTCAAAATTCAATACAAATGTGAAGTCCCCCAATGGCTTTGGTAACTGGGACAATATTAGAAACCCATTGGGGATAATTGATAGGTTGGATAAAATTGATAGAGAGGAGTTGCTGGAGCTCTTCCTTTACAAAGAGAGTTATGCAAGGGTGCATTCATCAAAGCTTCTATCAAATGGGTTTAACATTATGATGAGTGACAATGTTATGGGTAGTGATATCAGGGTTAATCCTAGGCATATCAACATATGACCAAGCAAATGTGATGCTGTGGTCATGAAGAAAGGTAGAAAAGTCTTATTTTTCTATAGAATCTAAGGATTGCCCAATTTTGATGATAGGTGGGCTCTCATCAGTACCTAAATTGATATCTACTATGTATTAATTTATCATAGTGGAATCTTTGAGTGGGAAATATTTTTAGATGTAATGATCCTCTACATTGAGGTAGGTGGGGACAAAATGATCATCTTTACACTGGATGGTGTGAATGGTTGGGAAGTCCTTTACTATGATTTTAGGATGTGTGAGAGGAAGAGTTATGGTAGCCCTATCTTTTTGATAAGTTAGGTGTCCTAGGATAATCATTGATATGAAAAAAAAAAGTTAGATGGGATGATATTATCATCCTCACTTAGAGGTGGGGGTAAATAAGATGGGGGAGAAATTGCTTCTCCCTCAATGGTAGGGGGAGATTACATGGTTTTATTTCTTGGTAAGATAAATACAAGCCCATAATTCTCATGTGGTTTTTGGGTTTTAATTGAGGTGATCTCATGTGACCATACTTATATTTTCCAAAACTGAACCCCTTCTAGGCACACCTATAAAGGTATGTCTTAGTGATGGAGGGTTTGTCTAAATAAGAAAATCCAACACTATATGGGTGAGGATATAAGGTGTTGATGGTGCTTGTCAAAGGCTTGTCAACTCTCAAATAGATAAAATGGGTATGACAAGAGAGAGGTCCTAGGGATGTGATTACTCCTAGATTGGGATCATACACTAGTTGGTTGGTAAGCTTCCCATACTTATGAGGGGTAGGAAAAGAATTGAGATATAAGAGGTGGTATTCTCCTAAAGAAAGATGTTATAAGGTTGATTCTAAGGAGTCAATTATTAGTATTTTCTTAGATAGAGATGTGTTGGTAGATTCCTCATGAGAAGAGGAAGAAATGGTTTCTTCAATAGGTGATGAGAGGGGATCTAGCTTAAATGAATATTTGGTAGAGGATGGAAAAATAACATCATTAGGTTGATACATCACATTACATGCCATAAAAGGGCTTGGGTCAGCTTGTATAGTAATCACTTGGCCCTCATGTTCAAATTTAACACAATGATGTAGGGTAGAGGGGAAACAAGCCATGACTCAGATACAAGGTAATCCAAGTAGGACATTATACCAAAATTCCCCCTCAACCATATAGAAAATTTCAAGGAGTGTACATGGTCCTAAATGAATGTGGAGGATAACATTTCCTAAGGTAGTGGCCATGGTGTCATTGAAATACTGAAGTATAACAGAGGTATCGAACATGATGTTGGTAGGTAGCTTAAGTTGGTTATAGGAATGGGATGAGATGATATTGATATTGGCCCCACCATTGATCATTACTTACTTAATGTGGGTTTGGTCAATGTAGGTAATGATAAAGAGGGGAAGATCAGGGTCCTTAGGATGGGTAGAAGGTATCTCTAAGTCTTTAAAGGTGACAAGAGGGGAGAGATGTAGAGTGCCAATAAAGACCTTAATAGATTGAGTATCAATAGGCCAAACCTCAATGGCTTGTAAGGCCTCAATTAGTACTTGGCAATGATGAGGTGAGGTATAAATGAGTTCATAAAAAATCATTTTGGTAGGGGTTTCATGTAGCTACTTAAGGACCACTCACCTAATTGATTTAGAAGGGTTTGATTTGATGGTACCCAAGATAGTTATTTTAGGGTGGGGTGATGGTAAAAAGGCATGGGTTTGGCCAGGTTGAGAGATGAAAGATGGGTATGTCTAAGGAGTGGACACTTTAGATTTGCCCTTATCCTTCTATTGTGCTCATATAATAACATTAATAGTGTGGGAAGGGGGATGGTAGCGGATTGGTTTAGGTGTTCATCACTTTTAGGTGAGAGTGAGGAGGTGGGTGAAAGTTAGGCTATGGTTGGTTACTGAGGTGATAAAATGGTAATTATAAGTTTTTCTGACAAGAGATCATCTTCTTGATAAAGCTGATGGACAATATGTTAGAGAGCCTTATAATT
Source organism: Torreya grandis (assembly GCA_037957365.1). Taxonomy (NCBI): domain Eukaryota; kingdom Viridiplantae; phylum Streptophyta; class Pinopsida; order Cupressales; family Taxaceae; genus Torreya; species Torreya grandis. Next base: position 273,220 of record JARHVA010007420.1, read on the forward strand.
TTCCATGTTGTATCCTAGGGTTTGATGGTAGGATCATATTTGATTGTCATCAAACCATGCTAGTTTAGGGTTAAAGGGGTCAAAAGGTCTAATGTGTGGAAGGATCAAGGCAGAGTTTTATAATAACCTATGCAAAATGGTTGAATAAGATTTAGAATAAGGTGATGACATACTTAGAGGGGGAGGTTTTGAAAAATTAGGCCTCTTTGTGGACAGAGTAAGTTTTGGGTTAGTTTTGGTAGTTAGTCTGAGGTGAGGTTGGTGGGTAGGTGTCCTACTGGAGATAGATGGTTGGGAGGTAGAATGCATAAAAGAAGAAGTTTTAGGCATAGATGGGAGTGTAGAAGAAACTAGGTTATGTAAGAAAGAGGGCTTTGTAGAGGTATTAATGGATGTTATTATAGAAAAGGGGGTATGTTTTCTAGATGAAGAAAAGGTAAATAGGAGGGTGGAGGGATGGGGTCCCAAAATAGAAGGAAACTGGGAATGGAGTTATCTAGACCTGGTATGTGGTTTGGTCTTGGATACTTTTGCACTCATAGTTTCTTTGTTTGGTTATTTTTTGGTCAAGGTAGATGGAGAAAGATCTAGTTTTAAAGGTGGGTGTCTAATACTAGGGATAGGAAGGATTCCTAAGGTCTAGGGAGTTTTCATGAGGAGGGAATGGGATGATTTGGGTGGAGGTGGGTGAAATGGCCCTATCATGATTTCTTTGAGAGAGGAAGGTGATGGATCTGTAATGGGTACAGATATGCTTGGATATTTTATTTTGTGGGGGAGACCTAGATGATGCCAAAAAGTGGCTCTATCCATGTTAGGTTGAGAGAAAAAGTCCAATTTTTGAACTAATTAAGAAAATGGTTTATATATTAGCTTTATATCTTAGGCAATTTGTTTAGAAGAAAGTCTGATAAGAGGGGGAGAAGAAGAAGGTTAACCTCATCCTTTTCTTCATGTAAAGGGGAGATGGTTAGTGGAGTAAGGTTATGGGTTAATGCTTCTTCTCTAGGCACCACCTTCATAAGAGGAATGATTGGTTAGAGGTGGTGTGACTACGATTGGCTCATCAGGTAAATCTATTGATGGGGGTCTTGAGGATGCCATGACCTTCATGAATGAAGCCATGGTAAATGGTAGCTCTTCAATGTCAATTTTTGACTTTGAGGTAGGTGGCTACTATTCCTCACTAAAAGGATTAGGTGAAGTTGTTGGGTAGGTAGTTGGTTAATCCATAATTGGAATATCAAGAACCATATTAATTGTATTAGTGTTTTGGGAGCATTCTACTTGGTTGCTTTCTTCTTTTGATGGAGGGTGATTTGGAAAAGGTTTCTTGAAGATATCAAGAGCCTAGTTCTAAGGTGCATTGGGATTGTCAAAGACAAGTTCCCCCTTATCAATAAGGGACTGGGCAATGCCTTTAAAGGTATTACACCTACTAACATCATGCCCAACTACATGGTGGAAAGAATAAAGATCATTCTCATTGTACCATTTTGGGGGAGGACAAGAAGAATCAAATTTTTGTGGGGGTTTAATTAGTGGAAACTATATGAGATTGGCCTTCAATAGTTTGTCAAAAATTGAGGCATAATATTCTCCCAGTGGGGTAAATTACTTCAAGTTATTTCAGTTTGGGTTTCACATGTTTTGGTTTGGAAGATTAGAAGAGTTTTGCTGACTGATATTTGGTGGAGGGGTTATTTTAAGGACAAATATATTCATAGTTGCCTTGCCCTTAGTTCCCATATTGGTTTGGTTACCAAGTTTGGAAGAAGAAGTCTCATTGCTTTTGAAGGTGGAATTTTTGTTACGTAACTTCAATTTACCTTCATCTATGGCTCCATTTTCCAATTTTTATGCCATTGTAAAGGCTTCATCAAAATTTATAAAACTTTAGACATGTAGGGTGGAAGTGATGTGATTTGCACAATCATGAACAAAGAGTTTGATCAATTCTAATTGAGGTAAAGTGAATGATAATTGGTTGATGAGACTTCTACAATGAGCTATGAAATCAACTAAAGATTCATCATCAAATTGGTAGATGACATAAAGATCAGTAATTGAGACCTTCTTAGATATGTTAATGTAGAAATGGTCTAAAAACATCTGAGCTAGTTGGTTTAAATAAAAGATAGAATGTTTGGTAATGGCACTATACCAGTCCAAGGTAGGGCCAAAAAGTGACATGAGAAATGTGTGCAAAAGAAGAACACCATCGTAAGTGATCATGTAATAGGAATGCCTAAATGCTCTTAAATGCTGCTAGGGATATTCTTTACTATTGAATTTAGTAAATTTAAGAAGTTTCCATTGGGTCAGATATGGCCTGATAGGGACTGAAGGATGAATTGGTTCATTACAGATTTGATTGTGGGATAAGAGATTATGGGGTCCAAAAATGGATGACTCTAAGTTTGTCATCTTGTCCATGATCATTTTCATCAGATCTATTTATGGTGATGGACTTGGAGGATTGTAGGTCACAAATTGTGGCTGAGATGGGATAATATATTGGTAATTCATTGGTTGTTGGGAGATTGCCCCATATTGATAGGTAGGTATATATGTTTGGGTTGGAGGTATATGGGGATAGGTAATGGTTGGTGTTTGAGTGATGTGGGAATTTCCTTGTGGGTTAGAGACATATCTAGGATTGGGTATGGTTGGAAATTGTTTAGAATGGTGAGATGAACTCTTTGCATCTGATTGATAGTCATCCATGGAAGAGGAGGTGGAAGAAATTGGATAATCTATAGATGGGTCTTGACTTTCCAATTCTCTTCATTGTTGTTGGGTAAGTACCATATAAGGCTATAAGAGAAGTAAAAATAGATAATTTTAAAATTCAACATAGAGAAAATAAATGAAAAACCCAATGAAAAGTCAACACAAACTAAGGTAATTAAAATCCTATGATTGATTAATTATTTCATTATTTGGCTTATGCTTTAATGTGTAGTAGATTGATTTGTAGATCAGGTACTAGATAAGTATTCTAGAGATGGTTTTGGGTTAATTTTGGTACTAAAAAGAATCTATATTAGAACAAATATGTGGCTTAGTATTGGGGTCTACCCCCTCACTTCAAATTCCCATAGTGATAAGGATGTCAGGTGCTTAACCAATATATATTGATATCTAGAGTTTATACTCAACTAGAGAGTTGAGTTGGTCCTCCCCTTGGTGATGTAATCCAAGTAGGATCACTAAATAGGGTAAGGTGATCTATTGAGTGGTAAAATCACATTCGAGCCTTGTCTCAAGTATGTTATGATGTTTTCTTGATTTCATGATTTTGTTTTGTAACTTAAGTGTACTACACTTAATCTAATATTATTTAATTAAACTAGGTGAGCTTATAAGGAATAGGAAATCAATGTATGTAGTAAGTTTTAAACTTAAATGAAATTTTTAGACTTCAATTATGAGCACATAGATAGAGATAGATGGATACATATGCAGATAAAAGGAAAAAACCCAAGTAAAGAATAGGGTCCCACCAGGTGTGCTAAAATGTTTCACTCAAAATTTGTTATTATTTAGAAGAAGATAGTAAAAATAGAAATACAGGTTATGGAAGAAATACCTGATAAATGCTACACACATTAAATCAAAAGATTATGAAGAAATCCTCTTTGGCTAGGGAAGAAAACTTTTAGATAAGATATTACAAAAGCAAATTTGTTTGTTAGACTAGTAGTTAGGTAAATTTCATAGTGCGGCTAGATTTTGGAAGCATGGGCTTCCTTAGGGGATGTCAATCCACCATTTTTAAAATAATTAAGCTTAGAAAACTAAATATAAGGTACTTGCATCAATAATCAAAATATATTTGAAATTAAATAATGAAGATCTACTTGGTAAAGTAGATAGACTAGAAATGATCTAATTAGTGAGAAACTAATTAGTACTAATGGGTAGAGGTGTGATTTAGGGAATCTGGTAGAGTCCAGAGAATAGGTAAAAACTCAGGAGGAAAGATCTAGCTAGGAAAGAAAGGGAATTTTAGCTTCCTATTTTTTAACAGGTGATCATCAATGGTTGGGGTGACCATTGGTGGTTAGGCTTGACCATCAGTAGTTAGGCCTAAATATCGATGGTTAGGATGACTATCGATGGTTGACTATTCAATTATAGACTTATCAACAACTGATGACAAGATTTAGAAAATGAATTCTAAGGGTTTTGGTGTAGGGTCTATTAATTACAAAAGGGATGAAAATAGATAAATGATAGTAATCAAATATTTGACTCACCAAAAATGGATTGATTGATTGGTATAATTTTTTGATTCATAGGTCGCATCTAGTTTGATTCCATAAGAATGATAGTGCTTGAAAACTTAATCTAAGAGGCTATGGCAGATTGGCTCTCCTAAATAGATTTTTGATGATGCTTGATAATGCTAAATGACTTACAATAAGAAAATTTGAATACCTGATCTCTTGATAATAGTTGTAGATGGATTGATCTCTTGCTACTCTCCTCTTCTTCTAGGGAAAGGATAGAGACTCAAGTGGAGGTTTAAGAGGTGTTTCTAATTATAAATTTTTCATACAAGGTCTTGTGAGAGGATTTACACAACTTATATTTATAAAAGGTAGGAAATTATTTGTTGGTGTTCGCATGCTTTTTTTCATGTAAAATCCTAGATGGTGGGGGCTGACCATTGATGGTTAGGTGACCATCGATGGTTATCCTAACCGTCAATGGTTAGGTGATTATCGATGGTTATCCTAACCATCAATGGTCAATTCCATCATTCAAAAGTAGTGAAATTGGATGATTTTAAGTTTGAATATCTGATTAGTTAAAAAAATATGTTTTGGTTCATTTAAAGGGTCTAAGGAATTGTTTATGGGTTTGACAATTGGAATTTAATGTGCAAGATTTTGGTGTCTACACTTGTCTCTCAATTACATGTTGTCATATTAAGTTTGAATGATTCTATATAATTTGAGTCACATTATATATCATAGGGTTTTTGATTTGTGATAATTCTAAAATAACTCTAAAGATCTCAAGTATACATCATTTTATTTTGCTCTACATTTGGATGTGCTTAGGCTATTCGACTACAGTACCAAATGTTTAAAGTAAACTTGGTTCTTAAATATGATATATATTTCCTTTGAATTTTTCCTAATTTGTAATGTAATATAAGTTCATTCTATTTTATAACATAAAATGGTTCATGTGTGCTCAAAGTAATTAGAATTTTGTCATAATATTTGAGATGACGATTTGCAATCTTGTTTCCTTTCTACCTTACCCTTCTTTTTTTTTAATCAAGACTCACTTTATTTTAAATATAATTATTAATATTCATTTATATTATCCTAAAAATCATCAAATTCATAAAGATATAAAGATTTAGACCTTGGTGGCTTCTAACCACTAAACTAAAGAAATATTGTGGATAGTTCCCATACTCTACTTCTATTCCACCATAGACATCATCAAATTATCAAAAAATACAACTCATGCCTTGGATTTTGAATCCTAAAATGAGAAGTGTTCATCAACACTAAAGATCATATATGGTACATTTATAAGCATCAATAGGAGGAAGCTCCACTGGTGATAGAATAAGGGCCATGAATCTTTAAAAAAATTCCTAGTTTTGGTGTATTTGGTCAAAGATCACTCTATATTTTACATGCTTGTGTTTATTTTAGGATAAATTGCGTAAATATTGGTGAAATTCATGTTTATATATGAATATTTGGGTTTACTCAAACAAATATTGATATTCTTTGAATACATATGCTTAATTCTAGTAAACATGGCTTCTGGTGCTAAGAATTCATTAGTATTTAAAATTAGAATGGCTTATTTTGGTTAAAATTGACAATTATTTATCAATAATAAGTTTATTTGAGTCATAAGTTGCAAATAATGGTCATATTTGCATAATTCAACATATCTTTGAGCTTGTTTAGTCAAAGAATGATGTCCTTTGTCCTCTTATGAGCAAATCCTTACAAAATAAGCTTACTATACATGTTGATTTTTGATTATCTATGAAGATATAACTTTACTCATCATATTTCAAATAGGATCCTTAATACTCAAGATGTAATTGCCAAGGATCAAGACTAGATCACATTTAAAGACTAGAGAACCCTTGGTCAAGCTAGAAATCCATAGAAGAACCAAGAAAGATAGAAGAAGATCTAGGCATTCTAAGTCTCTACCATCTTTACCCTTGTAAGGAATTCCTATTTTTGATCGTCATCCAAATATGACATGGATTAGAAGTTCCCCCATAAATATACCAGGTGTGGTTCATAACTTACCACATAATTCTAAAAAATATTTGCCAATATTTAGTCCAACTAGTATTGCAACTATGGAGGAACATGTTAAATTATTCAAAGCTACATTAAGATTGTTAAAAATTATTAATGAAGATATAACATGTAGGTTTTTCCCATTTACATTCAAAGATGATACATATGAATGGTTCATTAATTTTCTTGACAATTATATTACCTCATGGAATAACTTTGACACTATTTTTATTGATCAATTTGGAAAGATCATAAGCCCCTGTGTCATCTATGATCAATTCAAAAATATTAAGAGAGATACAATTGAACCTATTAGGTCATTCAATGTTAGGTTCCAAAAGATGTTTAGTTGGACCATGGATCCATATAAACTGAATGAAGCTTAATTTCTGGAGGTTTACAAAGATGTTGTTGACCCCATGACTTTTATATTTCTTAAAAGAGCTATCCCACTTATCATCACATTGGCTCAAGCTTATTTTGAAGCAGTGGTTATTAATGACCAAATGCATCCCCAAGGATAGATGTATTATTCTATCCCAAATTTTAATCCTCAAATGCTTACATTAAACCTTTTCCCAAATAACAACCAAAATAATCCAACATTAAACTAGTTCCCTGCTTTGAATGTATTACCTACTAGCCATGCTACCCCTAATAAGATCCTAGGTTTCTTGAGCCATAAAACCACTCATGGATCTCATATCAATGAACATAAAGCTTTAGTGCCTATCAATGGAATTAATAATAGCCAAGGTCAAAATTTTGAGGGTCCAAAGAATGAGAATAAATCTATATTAATATTTGGTCCAAAAGCTAAGTAAAAAATTTTTATGATTACAAAAGCAAGTTGGTAATGCTAATGACAACCCTGGAAGGAAATTCACTTTACAAAAGTTTAACAGGCCTAGAAATAAATTTCAAAATGATAGTTTCTATAATAATAAAGTTAATGAGCCTTCCTCTAGAAAAAAGACTATGGACATCAACCTTACTGATATTGCCTTACCATACTACTATAAGGTGCATGCTACATCTAAGCATGGTGAGATTGATTGCATTAAATTTTGTAAAGCCTTTAAAGCTTTTCAAGAATAACTTGACACATTTGGAGTGGTTCTAAACAAAGATGCTACTTCAGGTCTTTCTAGATCTAAACCATCTAACCAAGTGCACATGGTAGAAAGTTTTTAATTCCCTTTCAAAGAATATAATGAGCTTGAGAATATCCTTGAAGAGATTCAAGCATTATAATAGTTCTTAAAGACATCCTCTAAGAAATACGGAGTAAAAATAGCCATTGCCCACTTTTACTCCACCTAAAACTATGGGACCCCTCCAGACACTATATCAAAGAATAATATTGAACCTCCCAAAGGAATCTCTTCCAAACCTACTATTGATCCTTCAAGTAAAATTGGTTACAATATTATGGAAGATATGAACAATATTAAAGCCAACATCACTGTGCATGAGCTAACTCAGATCAAAAAACAAAGAGACTTACTCTTGGAATCCTTGTCTAATAAGCTTGGAAAGCCCCCTAAGAGTGATAGTTCAAATGTAATTATGTAATTAACCAAATTAGAGTCTCCACCCTTCTTGATTATAGCTAGGATATTTGGGAAGAATATCCATAATTGTCTTTTAGATTCTAGAGCCTCAACCAACATCATGCTTACTGGGATATGTGAAAAACTTGGGTTAACACCAATCAATTCTAATAGGGTGGTTACTCAATTAGATAAATCCAGAGTCAAAGTCATTATGGAACTATGAAATGTGCATATGCAGCTAGCTAGTGAACCCAGGGGTCAATAATTAATTGATATAAAAGTGGTATCTCCCACTTGGAGATAAAGAGCTACACCTATACCCATACCAGTACTCTGTCTAATCTACATCTTGGCTTGTATTCCTCTCCAAGCTCCCACTTGAAGACAACCCACCACACACCCTGTGGTGTTAACCCTATGTCTGAATTTCTCCATTCTTCTGCCTTGCTATACTCCCACTCAAACAGCAACCCCTGTGAGTAACCTATAATCAACAACACTTAACAGATCTGAACCACCTGTTAGTCAAGCTCACTCTGATACCTTTTGATAGGACCAAAGTTCCCCAAAACTTTGACACAACTTGTCAGATTTAAGAGCACACATGATTACCAATGTATAATCAACTTAAACATGTGGAAATACCCAGAAGAACAAATAACTATCAATGAGAAATAACACAAAAACTGAGAGGCAACACACAATTATTTTCAACTCATTACAAAGGAAATTACATTAAAAGGATCACACTCTTCTTCCACCTATGTGAGGCTTCCTCCTCAAGGGCTCTAAGTAATCTTCCCACCTGAGTAATCTTCTCTCATAGGTCACAACACATGACTAACACAAGCTGTTGTTCACCACATTATACATCTGGTACAATCAAGTATGAATCGGTACTCCAAGTAGATCTAACCATGATCTTGATCCTGATGTATTGATATCACCTTGGATCTAGCTCCCCCACTGATCTCCATTTGACCCTCACATTCACACACCCTAGCAGACCAACCCTGATCTTACTTATCACATGTAGATCTCTTCCATGATCCTGCAACACCCTGCATATCAAACCTGATCTTACATACATGGGGAATCCTACTTGATTCCACCATGGGAAGAACCCTCCAAGCTCCACACTTGGATTCTACAAGTTCAACACTTAACAATACAGCCCATGAGTCTATTATATAGATCTCATGCATACAATAATTAGACAAGCGGCTCAAAGACTCGAACTGGTCTTTATCATGCAAACTACGCGTTCACTTAACTGACTATTCGTCAACAGTAGTTCTGACTGTGACAAGTGACTGACGTTGGTTCCTGCCTTCCTGGAGGTGACCAACACCAGTGGATCTCCTGCTGATGCTGGTTTCCCTTGCACTATCCCCTGACCGACGTCGGTTGTGGCCTGCTAACGCTGACGACTGTCAAGCTGTAAAAACCTCCCTATTTGCCTTAGGTGAAGATTTTAGCTCCACACCCTAACATGGTAGATATTCCTAATGTTTATGGATTGCTCTTGAGTAGAGAATGGAATAAGGCCTTAAATGGTTACATTTCCACTAATTGATCATACTTGTAGCTACCTTAGAAAGGTGTGTCAAATTAGATAAGAGTAGAAAGGGAACCCAGAATGAAACACGTGATAATAAAATATAATGCTATCAATGAAATGGTAAACTTCCCAGATTTTGATCTAGGAGTTTTCACTTTAGAAACTATAGAAGAACTTAGTTCCAAGAGTTCTCCTCTAATTCCAGGCCTATGAAAGTTATATGTTGATGGTGCCAAATGCAAATCAGGATCAGGGGCTGGTATTGTATTGATAGACCCTATAGAAAAACAATACCATGCATCTTATAGGTTATAATTCCCTTGTACTAATAATTTGGCTGAGTATGAGGTTCTCATTCTAGGATTAAAGCTTGCCATCAAGCATAAGGTCAAGGAACTCCTTGTTTATGGAGAATTTAAACTTGTAGTTAATAAAGTAAGGACCAAGTATTAGTATAAGCTATCTTTCCTTAAGAGGTACAAATTCAAAGTTTGGGACTTGGTGGAAACTTTTAATGCCTTCAATATATTATATGTAAATAGGGAAGAAAAAAAAGTTGCTGATGAGCTTGCCTCTACTCTAGCTAACCTCATTCCTAATCATGATTTTTATAACCTCAATATGGAGCTTATACCATATCCATCAGTGCCTGACAGCATAAACCACTTCCAAGTTTTCAATGATGATCAATAAATTATGGATTTCTTGACCAATTTTGGAGCCTTTGAATCTCAAATTATTGATGAAGCTAATGAAACTTATCCTAAGAGTGGAATTAATGGTAAAATAATCTAATGAAGTGACAATAAGATACCTAAAGGGATGATCTCATTGGAAAGGTTATTTGATCTTGACAAGATTTCTAAAGCACCTAAGTAACCCAAGGTAAATGGTAAGGACTATCATGCAATGAACCTTTGCCCACATGATCAGTCCCAAATGGTGGTTATAGAGAAGGCTTGCACTAAAGTGGAAAATAGAAAAGCTAGAGAGTTGCTTACAAAATAAAAAGATGTAATTGCTTGGTCTTATGAAGATATGAAAATATTTGACCCAAGGGTTATTACTCATACTATACCTCTCCAGGAGGGTTGTAAACCCTTTAGGAAAAAGTGAAGACCAATTAAATCTATTTTATAACCCATGATCTTTAAAGAGGTCAAGAAACTAATGCATGCAAGGGTCATGTTTCTTATGAGGCATTCTACTTGGGTTGCAAACCTGGTCCTAGTTAGAAAAAAGAATGGGGAAATAAGATTATGTATAGATTTTATAAATATAAGTAGAGCATTTAAAAAGGAAAATTAGCCATTGCCTTCTCTAGACCAAGTTATCCAAGCTATTTCAGGATCTACCATGATCTCTTTTTTAGATGGATTTTTTGGATATAACTAGGTGTTTATTGCTTTAGAAGATAGGATGATAATAGATTTTAATATTAAATGTGGAACATATGATTACAAGAGAATGCCTTTTGGATTAATTAATGTAGGTGAAACTTTTCAAAGGGCCATAGACCATGCTTTCCAAGGTATAGTGGGAAAATGAATCATCATATATATGGATTATCTCACAATATTCACTATGAATAGAAAAGAATAATTTGTGCATTTGAGACAAGTGTTTGATAGATGTAGGAAGTATGGTGTATCTCTTAATCCCAAAAAAAGCATATTGTATGTCACTGAAAGAAAATTGTTGGGGCATATCATTACCAAAGATTGGATCTCCATATATCCTGATAGAGTGGAGGCCATTTCTAAAATTGGGCTGCCCAACAACCAAAAATAACTAAAGTCATTCTTTGGCAAGATTAACTTTGTGAGGAAGTTTATTTCAGGCTTTGTTGAGATTGTCAAAATTTTGAATGATATGCTTAATAAAAATGCTAAAATTTCTTAGAATGAAAAATCTAAGAAAGCATTTGTTGACATTAAAATAAAAATCAGTCAAGCCCCAATCTTAATAAGTCCTAACTTTTCAAAGAAATTTTTATTGTATTCATTTACTTCTGACCATACCATGGTTATTGTCTTAACTCAAAAGGTTGATGGGAATGACCACCATATAGCCTTCATGAGCACCAACTTCAAAAATGTAGAGGTAAACTATTCTATCATTGATAAGTAAGCCTATGCTTTGGTAAAGGAAGTAACAAATTTTAGACATTACCTCCTTAGAAATAAGGTGTATGCCATTTTACCTAACCCAGCAACAAATCTTATGTTGAGTCAAAATGAGCTTGGTGAAAGAAGAGGCAAGTGGATGGAAATCCTATAAGAGTATGATATAGAGATGAAAATTGCCAAATTAGTGAAATGTCAAGGCCTGGTTCAGATGATTGCCAATATAGATCCCAAGCTTGATGTCATGCAAGTGGATCAACAAAACTTCCAACACAATAAATGGTATGACTATTTAATGCATCTTCTTATCAGATGTAGTTGTCTGCTAAGACTCACCATAGAATATAAGAGAGATTTAAGGCTCAAAGCATCCCATTAACTCATCAAATATGGAGTCCTTTATAAGAAAAAAATTGAAGGGATCTACTTAATATGTGTGTTGAAAGAAGAGACCTATCAAATCATGTCTACTTTCCATGAAAATTTAGGCAGTGGACATCCTTTAAGGAGAACCATAGCCCACAATATTCTTAGGGATATGTATTATTGGCCACGCTTTTCAAAGATGCACACTAACATATGAGGGAGTGTCATTCATGCTATATCTTTATCATAAGGGATCCAAAGGCCTTTACAACCCATGATGGTGGACAAGCCTTTTTCACAATGGGGATTAGACTTCATAAGAGTGATCAACCCTAATTCTTCTGAAGGTCACACATATGTCCTAACTACTATGGACTATTGCACTAAATGAACTAAGGTAGTAGCCACTAATCAATGTAGAATAAAAGAGGTGATTAATTTCTTAGAGGAAAATATTTACACTAGATTTGGAACCCTAGTTTCCTTAGTTTGTGATAATGGATCTGCCTTCATATCTATTGAAATGACTGAATGGGCTTATGATAATGGCATCTCTTTGAAGTTTGCCTCTAATAATTATCCCCAAGAAAATGGAGTTTTTAAATCCATAAAAAAGAATCTAATGAAGGCCATTAAGAAGTCAGTAATAGATAAACCCAAAACATGGCATAAACTCCTTAAGTTTGTATTATGGGTAGACAAAATCAAGATCAAACAAGCCCTCAAGGCTTCATCATTTCTGTTAGTATATGGTTAAGAGCCTATATTTTCCATCACATTGAATTTAACTACATTTAAATTCATGCAATAATACATAGAGGATAACTAATAACTTGCTTATTCTAGGCCATTAAACATCATTCAAATAGAAGATGTCAGGGAAAAGGCATTTGTAGACTCTAGTAGGCACCAATCAACCATGAAAAGATGGTTTGATAAAAGGTCCAAAGTGAAGGTGTTTAGGTAGGGATACCTAGTCCTCCTCTAGGACAAGGCATCAGAGCGTAAAGACAAACATGGCAAGTTCACCCCCTTGTTAATTGGCCTGTACCAAATTGCAAAAATCTTAGGCAACAACACTTTCAGGTTGAAGGATCTTTAATGAGTAGAGTTTACTTTACTCACCAATGGGAAATACCTCAAGCATTAATTTGTTTCTACCCCACTAGGGGTCTTCATGAAATAAATGTATAATATTATCAAGGTTAGAGTAGGTAGGATAATTAGTTTCCTTTCTTGATTTGTTTTTTCTTGCTAGGGTTGTATATATTTGTTTGCTTGTGCTTATCTATTTTTTGTTGTTTGTTTATTTGTGTGTGTTTCATCTTTTCTTCTTGGTGGTGTTCTTTAGTTTTAGTAAAGTCTCATAGATTATCTTTGTTTAGAATTTCTCAAAAGATGTGAATATGAATATTACAAAAGTGAACATGAGGTGGTGATAAAGCATCATGATGCAACTAAGGGTACTAGCACAAATAGGTATAAGAGGTAAATATCTCACAAAGATTCAAACCTTATTCTAAATCAAAGCTTGGTTTTAAGAAGAATCATATGTGTATAATGTGAATTCATTTTGTTAATTCACATTTATGCTTATACTTAAAACATATCCTTGTCTAACATAAAATTACAACTACAATTGATTACCCCAAGACCCAAACATCTAACTAAAACCTTAAAACCAAGCTATCTTGGCTCCCAACATTTTCCAAAAGGACCTACCAAAAGGATTTTATTAAAAATTCATTAAGTATGAAAGTAAAGGTGATTCTAGTAACCTCCACTAGGGATATGAACCCCTAGCTAGAAGAGTAAGGATGTGAGAGGAGCCAAAGGTATCTCTATCAAGGTTATGGGTATCTAGCTGGTAGTAGAGCAATGCCCAAGCCTTCCCCAAACTAAAATAAATTATTATTAATGAATATCTAATTATTATTTAAATTCAATGTTATGGTCAAAGGTATGAAACCTGTAGGTTATCTTCCAAGGTCGTGACAAATACTAAGTGGAATTAAATCACACACTACATGTTTTTGTTTTAATATCTAGGTTTAAATTTTACACATAAGAGGCTTGTTTCAATCGAGAATCAACTCAAGAGATGGTGTATATCAAAATGGGATAAAAAACATATGTATATGTCTAAACCAGAGCCCTGGGTTCTAACATATTACTATGTGCACCCTATGAGTCATCGTTTCTTGAGACCAACATACCCCCATTTTTTTTCTTTTGCTGAAAGGGGACCCTTGTGAATGTTTTAAAACATCTGTGTTCTAGATTGAATGTGAAAGGGTTATTCTCTCTTGAAATTTAAATACAATTCAATTAAAAAAAGCCTCAGTTTATATGGTTATGATTATGTTTTATGGACTAATGTTTCTAATGATTGTCTTTGAGGTGATTAGTTGTAGGTTCTATGGAGAAAGCTAGGGTTTCTAAGTAGTAAACACTAGAGGTTTGAGTTCAAATGTCTGTGAAAATATTTTAGCAAGAAATTATATTTCCTTTTGGTTATAGAAACCCTAAGTCTAACTTTATATTAAGATTTGATTATGTTTCTTAACATGACCAAACATTAATATAAAATCAATACTTGGACCTCTTATTTTCCCCTTTAAAACCCAAGAGCCCTTTTGGATTAATTAGGTTTTTATTAAGGTTTAAATTTCTCAGTGTTTGCAAGCACAAACAAACTTTTAAAGATCAAAACTGTAGTTTAAACCTTTACACATATTAGGCCTTAACTTAAAGATCATGCACTTTTGAAGATCCAACACCTCATATTAAATCAGAGATTTTGATCCAAAAACATGAAACAAAACTAACACCAAAAGGGAGACCAATCACTATCAAACACTTGGATTATGATTCAACAGTCCTTGCTACCTCTAGGGCATTAATTTGATGGTGTGCATTGACCCTAAATCCCCAAAAATTATTGAGATCCTAATGTGTGGCACTCAGTCATTAGAATAAATAAATTCCATTGTCTTAAATTTGACAAACTCACTCCCATAATTTAACATCCTTGAGGATATAGTTGACATTATTGAGCATTCCAAATTTAACCTAGACAGCTTTTCAAAGCCTAAGCAAAGGGGGTATTTGTAAAGACCCTTTTAAAGGAATTCCTATAATTTTTACATAGAAAGAATTAACATAAAAGGCCTTAACCTAAGTTAATTTATGTTTGTTAACATAAAAGGACCTTAGGAACATCATTTTAAGTCTAAGTTTACATAGTCATGGAACTAAATAGAAGGTGTGCATCTTACAAGATCCAAAGGTGATCACTCACCCACTGGATTTGATCCAATAGTGTATCAAGCCAAAAGACTTTTCAAAGTATTTGTGAGCTTGACACGTGGCCTACCCACAGTTAGGGTAACTAACATAAGTACATAAAACCCTATGAGGAGGATGCATGGTAGCTTTTCAGTCAAAGGATGAAAATTTTATGGGACACAATAAATATGCTCAATTATATGACTTGGACCTTGTAAAAATTAATAGTGATCTCTTTCTTACTAGATTTGATCCAATGGTATGTCAAGATCAAAGACTTTGTAAAGGCCCTACAAGCTCAACACGTGGCTAACACATGGATAGGATTGCAATTGGTAAGAATAACCAACATGGGTAAGATTTATTGGGGAGCTAAGTGGCATAGACATGAAATTAAAGATCAAGGGACCAATAAGAACATAGGAACTTAGATTTGGATTATCAGAGTAAAATAAAGAAAGCTTTTGAAAGCTAATGGCTAGTCTGCAACTAAACTTTATGAAAATTGCTATGAAAGGCACACAGCCATGCCACATAGGTTCCATATAAGCATAGAGAATCAAAATCAAAGATATCCTAAGATAGAAAGTGTAGAGGGCATGAGAATAAGGTCTCATCAAATCTAATGCATGTATAAGATTAAGAAACTAGATATTTCACCATTAAATCTCAAAAACCCTAAATCCTCTATAAAGAAGACTTGATTTAACTCAATTAGTCACAAAGTAATTAGAATAACACAACTAAACCTTGAAGCAAGTACCCTAGTGAAACCTTTGGTGACATTGAAAATATAATTTAGTGTCATCAATGATGGTGGGAAAGCAATAGATGAATATGAAAGTAGAACTTTAATTAACTTTAGACAATGAGAGAAGGATCTTTAAAGACATAGAGCTAGACCTGATAGCCCTAAATGTGTATGGAATCAGGAACTAGTCTGAGTTGTTCTTCCCTGTGAAGGAATTGCAACTAATTTCATAGGAGGAAAATAGGAATGATAATATGAACTATAGATATAATGACCTAGTCTTAATTCAACTAGTAGGTCTCGACCATGCTACATCTAAACCAAAGGTAATGTATTGTATCGACCTCTTTAATCCCATTTTCATTGATTGTAGAATAGATGGGTAATGGATCATTTAAGAGGGAATCACTAAGAAGGTTTTATACATCACCCTAATGGATTTAAAAACTTATTATAAGCTTCCCTTTCCTCATTTTGATCTCCCATCCTTGAGAAATTTGACTAACACTCAGGACCTAAATTCAATCCTCACACCTTGGTTAATCCAAGGCTCCCATGTTTTTAGGTCCCCTAATGGTGGGATTCCTATTGTCAAATTTAGGTAGGGTGTTAGGATAGCTATGACCTTATTGAATAGATCCTTTAGTGCCCCTTCCAATACTGATGTAAGCAAGGTCTAGGTATCTTACATCCACTTTATGCTAGAAAGGAAATTAACCCCTCCCATTGGAGACCTAATAAACATTTTCTTGGCTAAGAAATTTATACCCATGAAGAGAAGGACCTAAAATTAATTATTTATGATTTATTATCTCTTGGATTCACTTTTGGCCTTTGTAGCCTTCCCTAGCATCTAAAATTGATCCCTTGATGGTAGAACCACTATTTCTCATCACTACTCTAAATTGCATATATTCAAATATAGGAACCACATGCAATTTATCTATAATGGTGTTTTTTTAGATATCCATAAATCTATCACTAGTGTCCTTATGCCAAGACTCCATCCTCAAATCAAAAGGCAAGTAGAAGCCATGGGGGATGTGTGGTTCTCTTTAGATTGCACTATAATAAGAATATAAGGTATCATGATTTAACTCTTTTGATTGCCCATTCATGTCCCTAGTAAGATTACAGAGCAAGAGTTTGCCTATAAAATCATCCAAGGTGTGGATGGGATATGAAATAAAAATAAGAAGGCTCAAGTCCACCCCTTTCCACTAGACATTGGTAGGATTGTGATCAAGGATTGGAAGTAACTAGAAACTACGGTGATCCATAAAAATTATATTGATTTCTAGCTAGATGAACTTCAAATGTGGGACCCTGATAATAGAGTGACCAACCACATCCAAGATAAAATGGTCCCAAATATTGAATACAAACATCAACCAAGCATAGGAGATGAGCTCACGGATAAAGAAATCATCACTTACAGGAAAACACAGGTACCAACGTCAGTGCTACCATGGCACCAACATCAGCCAGGTAGGTACTGACAATCTCCCACTTGGAGATAAATAGCTGCAACTATACCTGTACCTGTACACTGTCTAGTTATTCCCTTGGCTCTATATCCCTCTTCAAGATCACTCTTGAAGACCAACCACCACAAAACCTGTAGTGTAAAACCTGTCATCCAAATCACCTACCACATCCACATCTACAAACCCATATAGAAAATAACTTGAACCTGCATAGCATGTGCACCTGTTGCTGGTCCCTCTAAGAATCCACCGAACTTCCCTCCAATGCTTCTTTCCCAGATTGGCTCCTAACTTTCTGACAACTCCCACTGCTTGGGAAAACTCAGGTCTAGTACATACCATGTACTTAACCTCATTATGTGAATCAAGACACTGTTCTATGAACTGTCCAACCATCAACGTCCTAACCGGTCTTGGACAATCATCCTAAAACAAATTCAACCTATGACCTTCCATGTCCCTAGAACACACTCATGCCAAAGAATCTTGCTGGTCCCAGATTCTCTATGACACACACCTGAACTAGCTTTACCTTTAGTTTAGCAATACCCTATATATGTAACTCTGCAACAAGCACATCATACAGTAATAGGATAATGTAGCTAATATTATCCAACCTGGTAAAGAGAAAACACAATGATCAAACCTCCATTGCCTTGCAGCTTATACAAGACCATATACCCTGATCTTCTGTCTCATGTATCCATTTCCACTCTTCTTCATTCTGAACATCCATTCATTTCTCAATGCTTACTTCCAATTGAAAACTCCATCCAAAACCCCTGTTTGGTTCTCCTTCAAGGAATCACATCCTCCATCCATGCCAAGCTCCCACTATTTCCTGGATCTACCTATTCTGCTTCTTTAACAACTTCCTGGTTCTTTACCATAAGTGAGCAACAAGTAGTGTAAAGAAGGGAAATGATGAATTTGAGGCTTACCTACCTTTTAAGTCCTCCATATGGGCACTTGAGACTCCTTGACAGCTTATTGTCCACCCAAAATTCATCTTAGTGACTAATTCCAGTCACATTCCAGTCTGAACCTGACCGATGTCGGTTCCCTACAACTGCCTCATCACCGACATCAGTTTCCCCTTGACCGATGCTGGTGTTTATCTACCCTGAGTCACCAACATTGAGATGCACATAGCTGATGTCGATCCCTATTTGGACGCTGATGCCAGTTTTCCTATCGACGTCAGTCTCTATGTTTTGCTCATGAGAACTAACTTCTACCCGCGAGCTATTTTTGGATCAAACCCTTGTCCAAATCACCCTTGCTCTGCTCAAAATTCTTCTGCCCCTCATGCTGAACTCTATCCATCACATTCTCCTTGAAAACCAAGGCTTTCCTACTCTTGTCACTAACATCAGATTCCTCAAGAAACGTCACCTTCTTCTTCTGCATATAGAAATCTTGATCTATACCCTTTAACTCAAGAACATACATCTCCTTCTTATTCATGTGACCAAGCCTATTAAGCCACATCTTTGAATCTACAGCTAAAGTAGATAACCCAAAAAGAGAATCAATAATACAAGTAGATAGATAAAGCATACCTACTTTCTTACCTCTTGCTAATTTAAGTGCATCCACTATGAGAGTTCTTGTGCATCTCTCATCACCCAACTTTCCTGAAGCAATTAGCCGCATCTCCAAGACTAGGACCTGCATGACCTCTTTTAACACCCATGTGTTACTTGTCTATAATTTTAGCTTCACTTTACCTTGGCCAACCATCTGACAAGGCTTTCTATCCCCTAAACAAATTTCTCCAAAGTCTCCCTGGACATACTCATGAAAAAATACCCTATTTGGGGATGCATGAAAAAAGGCACCAGAATCTAAAACCCAAGATTCTACTTTATCCAAAGAACATACCAAAGCATCCTGTGCAACAAACTCTACAACATCTGCTTCTTCTTCATTTCCTTCATGCTGATCTAATACCAACCAATAATCTTCTTTTCTCTTCTCTTTCTTTCCACATTTCCAACAGGTTATTCTGCCATACCTGGACTTGGACCTCCTGCCATTAAACTTCTCCATTCTTAGCTTACTGTCTTCTACCATTGCTCTACTCCCACTCAAACAAAAATCCCTATGAGTAACCTGTAATCAAAAAACACTAACCAGATCTGAACCAACCTATTAGTATCCCAACCAAAATCTCTGATACCAACTGTTAGGAACCCCTTATCCAACGGAAGCACAATTGATTACTTTCTTATAAGCAATTAAACACAGAATTATACCAAAATGATTAAGTAACTAGAAACTTGAGACAACAAAGAATTTGAGAGACAATAGACACTCTTGTATTAAATATTACTAGAAGAAAATACAATAAGGAAGATGCCACTTCTTCCTCCACCTCAAAGGCTTGCCACACCTCAAGACCTTCTTCCCTCTCTCTCTTGCTCAACCAAACCCAACTCAACAACCTGAGTTGTTATCCCCTCCTAGAATGCTTCAGCTGATCTCCTTGACCTTGGTTCAATGCTTCAATGCTTTACTTGCCTTCTTTTCTAGCTCATAATGGAACTAGGAGAAACACACACATTGTTCTCTTCACTAGCACACTTTACAATACATGCCAATGGGTCTATAAATAGATCCCAGACTTAAACAATAACTTAGACTCTTAGTTTACTATAATTATCCACGCAACTCAAGACTAAAAATAGCCTTTACATGCAAACACTTTGTTCACTAAACTAACTGTTAGTGTAATGAATAGTTTTGGAACACATAGGCGACCAACGCCGGTCCCTGCTTGCCTAGTGCTGCCGACATCGACCAATTTCCTGCCAACGCTGGTTTCCTTCTACACTAATCATGACCGACATCGGTCATGTTGCCGATGCTGGTGCTTATGGGTCTTCAGCAACCTCCTTTTCTTTGTCTGCAACAAGTTGAAGCTTTTAGCTCCACAACCTAACAAGATTGTGATCAAGGATTGGAAGTAACTAGAAACTACGGTGATCCATAAAAATTATATTGATTTCTAGCTAGATGAACTTCAAATGTGGGACCCTAGTAATAGAGTGACCAACCACATCGAAGATAAAATGGTCCCAAATATTGAATACAAACATCAACCAAGCATAGGAGATGGTATCTATACAAGGGAAAAGAACTTTGAAGAGGTCCTATCCAAAATCAAAGGCTACAATGTCCTGTTGGAGCATAGGCTAGTCAGAGACAACAAAGACTTAGGAGATAGATATAAATTACATCCCTTGCATTATCACTTGTTTCCAATACCATCTAGGACTACTCATTAGGAACAACCTATTATAAGATAATATTTTGAGCCTCAATGAGTATAATTGATAAAGCAATCCTAGGTTGGGCAACCTGAGGATATAAAGGGAAAGGGTAAAGTTTTAGTTAAGGAGCTAAAGATAGAACATAAACCTAGAAAAGGTCCTCAACCCCACACATCCCCATAGAGGCCTCCTTCCCTAGTGGAAATAATTAGCATGATTGCCTTGAAGGTAGGATAAATAGTGGAGAGTGCCCTTGTTCACATTATAGCTACCTATGGTTCTGATATGGAGGAGGATCCCTCTAATGCAAAAAGCAAGGATTTTACCCCACTAGATAGAGGAAAGAGGGAAGTATAATTATCATTGGTTCCCTTGGCACCTAAAAATAAGCCTAGGTTAATCTTCACTCACCCTTTTAGTTAAGTTAACCTCTTTAGTGATGAGAACCCTATTTATGGAATAGCTATTCTTGATTGGTTTATTTATAGGAATTAAAAAAAATTCCCATCTCTCTCTCCATCATGGCTCTTAATCCAATTTAGAATAAATTTGTAGGATAATGTCAATCCATGGATATAGGACATTGTAAAAAAAAAGTAGAGAGAAGGATCCAAATCCTTCATGACAAAGAAAGCCAGAGGACTGACACCTTAGGGGCCTCTAGGAGTTCAAATGTAAAAGTTCTTGAGCAATCATAATTAAAGAACTTTGACACAAAGGTCCAATTCAATCTAGACACATTAAGGTTTGAAAGAGTATTAACAAGGAAAAACACCATTGGCACTGAGGAATTCACTTTTCAAAAGGTGGAACCTTTTATTGGTCTAACTCCTATCCAAAGGTAGGTAATAAGGGAGTAACCAATTCATGAAGAGGATGTGGCTAGTTTTTTATTGGCACAATCAACAATGACCTTGGCTATAATCTAGGGAATGAAACAAAGGATCCAATATTTGGAGAAGGATAAGCAGGATTTAGAGGCTCAATTCCCATTCTCAATTCTTGAGGACATATTACAAGTGCTAAATAAATATTCTAGATACATTTGATAATTTAAAGATCAGCAATCTTATATTAAGTTATTTAAACCATCAAGATGAGATGTCACAACCCTTATTAACCCAATGGCAAGATTCTCAAGCTTAGATGATGGAAATCATCAATGCACATAAGACAAAGTAGACCCTAGACTTCAAGATCATCAAACTTAGACATTTAGATATCCTCATGGTAGTTTTGATGGATAACCAAGAAGATTTGATCACCTAGTGAAACGTTTTCAATAAATTCATCAAGGAAGACAAGGACTTGGTAACTAGAATGGAGAAAATTGTGGGGAGCCTATTGGACAACCCTTCTCAAACCATTACTATAAACCTAAATAGTGATAGAGAATTCAAGAGACAATTAGTGTTCACATCCAAGGCATTAATGATAATCAAGATCATTCTACCAAGGATAATCAGAAGATACTTAACACCATCCTTACTTATGGAACCCAATCATAGGAAGCATAATGTATCAAGGAACTCATGACTAGGCTGACTAGAATTTCAACACATTGGTAGATAAAGAGGAGGATTGTTTAATGAAGCCTGTAGTGGATTTTGTGATAGTCAAAGAGAAATACACCAAAGTGATGGACTTCCTTAAATAGAGATAATTGAGGGGCCCACAACCAATGTAATTTGTACAAGAATATCCCTTTGTAACAAATATATGTTAACCTATTAGCATATATGGTTTCTTTTTGTCAATTTTGATGTAGTATGCCACATACATTATAATCTTTATATTAGTGATAATTTTCCTTATCCTAGATATGGATATTTTGAGAAAGCTAATCAGTGAACCACCTATGTTTCCCATAAATAGGTAGGGGGTTACCATTTTTAAGGAGAGATTTTGAGAAATTATATACTAGGAGAATTTAATATAACTAAGGAATTTTGAAAAGATTATCTTTATATTTTGTTAAATGTCAGTGGTGTCTCTCAATTGCATGTTGTCATCTTAAGTTTGAATGATTATCATACTTTGAGTCACATTCTTTGTCATAGGGCTATTGATTTATGTTAATGCTAGATTAAATGTAAAGATCTCAAGTATACTTCATTTTATTTTTCTCTACATTTGGATGTGCTTAGGCTATTTAGATCATAGTAGTAAATGTTTAAAGTAAACTTGGTTCTTACTTATGATTTATATATTTCATTAAAATTTTGCTTGATTTGTGATGTAATATGAGTTCATGTTATTTTATAACATAAATTGGTTCATGTTTTCTCAAAGTAATTAGAATTTTCCCTTAATATTTGAGATGAGAATTTGCAATCATGTTTCCTTTCTACCTTACCCTTCCCTTTTCTTATTTTTTTAAATCAAAAATCACTTTAGTTTAAAGATAATTGTTAATATTCATTTAGATTAGCCTAGAAATCATCAAAATCACAAAGATCCAATGATTCAGAACCTCATGGATCTCAACCACTAAACTAAACAAATATTGTGGATATTTCCCATACTCTACTTCTATTCCACCATAGACATCACTAAATTGTCACAAACTAAAAATCATGCCTTGGATTTTGAATCCTAAAATGATAAGTGTTCATCAACACTAAAGATAACCTATGGTACATTTAGAATCATCAACAAACACTATGATACAAATCACTTTGAAGAATAAATATAACTAATCAACCCTACACAAACCTACTCTAAAAACATGATACATACCTAAACAAAACCCTTAACTGGTAGAGTAAAGTATCTACCTTTTTTCACCATGTTCATGTCACTAGCAAGCTTGATGGCAGCCATGAGAGAATTAAGAGTGGAAAGTGTATGTTAATATTGACAACCTCTTCTCCTTCAAAATAAATCTTGTACACCTCCTCCACTTTTATTGAATCATGAATGATCATAATTACATTCTTAAAATAAAATTTAACATGTTTAGGCTCATGTTCATGTTCTAAAATGAACATGATAGGCATTAACTTCTCATTATTATCTTTCAACCTAGTTAAATAGCTGATAAAACATGTTTTTGAAGCAATGCACATGTCACTAATCTTATCTTTATTAAAAAATTTCATCTTTTCAAAAATTTATTGATCAAAATGAATGGGTTGATATGATTATTTTATCATACTTGGATAAACATCTTCTAGAGGAGATGTTTCTAGATCCTTTGGAAGTTGATGCAAATAGATATATGCATTGTCTTCTAGGACTTAAAAAGTATCTATAAATGTACCAAGAGGTTGATATCATACCTTGAAAGAATCAAATAGGTTAGATTCAAATGAGGTATCTTCCTAAAATTACAAACTTATGGAGTTGTCTCCTCTATGTTTATTGGTTCTCTTGACAAAACTGCCTCCCTTGGTACTTCATCTTAAAACTAAAACTAAATCTATTGATTATTGGGAAAAGAGATAAATAAATAATGAACTAAAGGGGTGATATAAATTTTTTTATGACTAATCCCATTTAATTTCATGTGCACTAAGACCTATAAGACTATAGTAAACATACACTTATCCTAAAAAAACCTATTACTTTAATGATTAGTAAAAGGGTAAGGTAATATGAGACTATAAGGGAATATATTAGCCACTTATAACCCACATGGAACCAATTATGACACTCTCCACAACATACAATAGAGAATAATCATACATATGAATAAGATAATAAATAAGGTGAGTTAAGTTTACTCTTAATTAAATCAACCATTCAATATCCACACTACATACAACTTTAGGAGGTAAAATAATAGTAATTTATTAATCAAAGGCATACAAAAGAGTAGGAATTCACCATTATCCTAGTGTAATGATAAATTAGGCCATACATATAGAATAAAATAAAAAAGAGAGAGAATGTGTACATTGGAGAATGTCATGATGACTACAAACACTCATGAAATAAGTCACAAATAATAAAACTACCAAAAAATAATCTAATAACATTTTCTTCACAAGTTTTGTTTGGTGTGATGAAAACCTTCTCAAACATGGTGTAGGAGATGATTCATTTCCTTGGCGAATCATATTTGATCTCTTGAAACTACCTTTTTCTTGTTCTAGGAGGAGTTACAAGTTCATAGTTTCACACATGCCTACTTAGCCTCTTTAACACCTCATTATGTCATCTTTAGATCCTCAATGGATTTTACCATATTTTGATATTTTTATTTATGTTCAAGCACCTTATCATACTTGTCTTTCTCATTAGAACCTACAAGTTCATGTTTGCAACTTCTTTATCTATGTGATAGAAAGAAATCAGTCTTGTGCACACCATAGTATAGATTGAAAAATAATTTTGGCACCTTGATATCCTTTTGAAAGAATTTTTAAGACCCAAAAATCTATGCATGGGCTTTATATACCTCTTAAAATGATCAAAATGTTTTCATATATCTCTTTACCCTAATTTAGGCTTGTAACCTATAAATTTAGGTCATTTCCTTCCCTCTTATACTAAAAATATGCAAACATATTGATCCAATAAGTATTTATGAGACCTAATAATGTCACAATTTTTTTTTTATACATGTATGCATCTAGAGTCATTTGGATGGAAAACACAATCATTGGGTATCTCTATCCCTTATAGACAACTTAGGTAGTGTTTATCTTATTAACCACCATTAATATAGTGTAAGACTCTAAAAAACCTCATAATGACACAAATATTTATCAAACAGACCCATTTAACATCCAAAATCACCATTACCAACCATGTACCTTCTCTTGGAAGGGTTGAGAAAAAGATTATGCTCCTCAAGCTTACACACCTATAGGTTTGAACCTAATATGAGTTTTTTACCAAAAAAAATCATTCTAATATTTCATTTTTATTTCAAAGGGATAATTTAGGTATTATAAATTCTTACATATTTATTTAAGTAGATTTATGTTGGGTATTACTTCCCATTTAGCCTTGGAACTTGATTAACTTAGGCTTAGGGTTTTAGGATATTCCTCTTATTTTGACCCTAGCCACTATTATTTGATGTTTTATCAATATTAAAAGGGTTAAAAACACCATAAAAACCTTATTTAGGATTTTTATTATCCCAAAAAAATATTATAATCCTAAACCAATTTCAAAAATGCATGTTTTCCATGTCTTTTATAGGCAAACCTTTAGGTCTTCATTTAGGCCTACCAATTGTCAAAGCTTTCAGAGTGCATATTTTGATGGGATATTATAATTCCAATCAAACAAAACTTTTATTGGGATATCATTCATGGATCCACACATTCATCATGTG
The DNA here is from genome assembly GCA_037957365.1 of Torreya grandis. NCBI lineage: Eukaryota > Viridiplantae > Streptophyta > Pinopsida > Cupressales > Taxaceae > Torreya > Torreya grandis. The sequence continues at coordinate 299,219 of JARHVA010007420.1, forward strand.
TTTTAATTTCTAACTTGGACTCACAAAGGTAATCACTCCTACCTCTTGGGTGTAGACCTGTAGGTCTGCATTTTCTAGCTTAACACTACTCCCAAGACACTCTTGAGATGTATTTTCAACTTTATAAATGGATTTGAACTTTTATCATATTATCTATGTTTATATTCACATATTAAAATCTTATACATATCCATTAAATGTAAAATAAGTGTTTCCTTCCTCATAGGTTTACTCATAGTCTTGACATAGTCTATATAGGCCTGTAAATTTACATTGTCTCCCTATTTTATAATTGTAGATAGATTGTATATAAATTATAATATTTATATAACCCAAATAATAATAATTTTAACTTATATAAATATCTTAATTTAATCTTGATGTCAATGAATGTTCTTTTCCAACTCCAAATTGTAGTCTATAGTTGTTTTAGAACCATATTTTCTAACGTGTATGTGCATAGCTAAATTATTTTTCCAAAAAGGTGGTTATCTTAACTATTTATTATTATCATAGGTATTAAAACCATTTCACCATGATAAAAATTAATTCTCACACCTCAAATGACCTTTAAATATCATATTTAACACACAAAGTGCATCTTGAAGACAATATTGTAGGTAGGCATGTAAGTATATGACAGTCCTTCTCAATTGACGTCTTGATCATGCATGGATAAGTAGGGGTTTGGAGGTTTTATTTAGGTTTAGAAACAATTTTAAAATATTGAATATATATTTAAAACCATCCCTCAACTATCTTATTGTACTAAACCCTTCAAAACTAGAAATCTCTTAAGAACAATGAATCAAAGACTTTCTCAACAATAAAGATCTGTATGTGAGCATTTCAATATTTTATTTATATGATTTTTTGATTATATATGGTGTGTGAGAATTAATTTAACTATATTAATACTATTATACCTCCTTGGCACCTTATTATAACATGTTCATGCTGCAAACACTTCACACTTCTCAAGAAACATGCGTAAACTTACAAATGTTGACAAAACACCACATTCTTGGCATAACAGTCCTAAACATGGTTGCATGAATAAAATTATATTTTCAATGGATCTTAATATAGTTAAATGTATTATTTCACATTTAATTTTCATCAAGGAATCTTCAAATGCATTCAAACTAGAAAAACTGAGCCTGTAGTGTTTTGCATGGGTTTTAGAGGCTCCACATTCTTAAAAATGGTTCATAGAGCATAAGGGTTTTTTATTCAAATAAATTTTATTTATTGATATGAAATAGGTACCCCCTCTAAAAAATATTTTCATTGGTCTTGTGACACTTTATTTATTCATGAGTGATCCTCAAACAAACTGCCTTCTTAAGCCTACCAAGAACCCGATAGGGAAGATGAAAAGGTTTTACCCCTTATTTGGATCTTAAAAAGTTTACAAAACCTAATTTTTACCTTAAAACATCTTATGACACTCAAATCATCATCATATGTTGAAAAACTATCCCTTCTCATGTTGAAACATGTTTTTTGGGAGTCTTGATAAGTGTATTTCAATGTTGCATTCCATCTTCTTGGTATTTTGTTGGAACCATCACTATTTTCATGTTTCACTAACTTGGAAAAGAATGAAACAAGGTGAAATTACCTTAAAATTTTTAAACATACCTTACAACATGATAGAAACCTTTATTAGATTATTAACTTATGACTTTCGTGCTTGACAAAACATAACATATTTTCTTGACTTTCATGCTTGACAAAACCTAACATATTTTCTTGAAGAGTTATTAGATCAAAAATGAATCAACTTGGACCAAACACAATTTTAAATTTTAAAAAATAACCTAAATATTTTCAAAGATACCTTAAAAAATTCTAAGTGCTTCAGGAGAGGATTAAGACCATGGAGATCGACCATGTAATAGGGGATCATGACTCTTGGACTTGGATTAGACCTATAATACCTTGACATAACCTAAATATAAATGAATAAGACATCACCTAATTACAAATCATGCAATCAAAACCATGGTATCCTAGAGGTTATCAATAAAGTTTAATAAAAAAAGACCAAGTTTTGAATTAGTATAACCAATGGTAGCTAAATTGGCTAACATATCCATGTTATTAATTTTCACATTTTTACACTTATGTGATGATATTTGGATTTTTAATTATTTAATTTTCATCCATTAATGTCTTTAATTTTTTTATTCTAGGGATTTTTGTTTGATTTTATTCTATTTCTAGTATGTAAATATATGCATTAACTTCAATTGATATAAAATTCATTGAGAAATTGGATGTGAAATTGTGATAAATGTCAATGTCAAATTAGTGTTTGATATATTTATTTCACTACTTGATGATTCAATGTAAAGCATTGGATTTTTGTAAAAATATATTATAAAATACCACATAATTAAACTTATTTATCAAATATGAGTAAAATAGTAATTTTTGTTTTGTATTATTTATTGTGTGTTTAAACTTCAATCTTTCATGTCTAACTTTGTTTATCTAATTTTAAGAGTTGTTAAGATTATTTCCAAAGTTTTTAAATAAATTTTAAAAGTTTCTAAGTAACTTTTGAAATATATTAAACATCTCAAGCATGTTGAGAATTTTATTTTGGGTTTGAATTCACATGGAATAAAGCTAGTTTCCACTCCATCTAGTCCTTTTCTTCAACATAATTAGATCTGGCCTTCCTCTAGAAAATGTGGGTACCCACCAAAAAAACATGATGGTAATGGCATTTACGTTTAAGACTTAAATATGATTACAAATATAAAAATGTAAATTGAGAATTTGGTTAAAGGGACACCATGTTACTTTGTCAAGATCCAACACCTGGTCATGTCACCCATGATTTCATTGGATGTATCATTCATATTCAAATCCTAGCGTGATTCAAAATAATGTGAATTAAGAAATAATATTTTTTTTTACATGGTATCTTCCACCTGAGACACATCTAGAACCATATTCAAATTTAGAGATAAATTGATAGAGTGCAATGGTGGTATTTAGGCCAGCTAAAAGTTGTATAAAATTAAATCCATAGTGATATCCATTTATGTGAAATTATTATTTCAATTAACAAACATCTGAAAGTCCATGATATAGTTCCTTTATTTTTATACTAAACCTACCAAATGTAATCAATAATGTGGTGTTTTTGGTATATGTGTTAATGTATATAGTACTATGGTGTTGTATTTAGTATGTGGTGGTACCAAAATGTCATTATTTTTTTGATGAGACATAAAAATGGTCTCATTTTCCTACATAACATTTTCCTATAATATTCGCTTTTTGTCACATTTTCCATCCCTAAGCTCATAATATACTAATGTGCATCTATAATGTAGATAAATACATACATCCATGTATGCATGCACACTTTCAAACACATGAAAACATGCATGCACACACACACACATGAAAGTTAATATTGATTTTAATATGATGTTTCAAAGTTTCATAATTTATTTTAATGGGTTTAAAATGGTTTAACATTTTCATGGATAAAATGGAATAAAGAATATTATTTTTTCCTATGTTTATCACCCACAACCATTTTAATAGATTCACACAAATCCTATTTTATATAATTTGGATAAATAAAAAAATTGCAACAACTAAGAACGACCCCCAAAAACTAGTTGTGGACACCCATAACAACTAATAGGGAAGACCCACAACTATGGTTGTAGGTGGACATTTTATTGAATGTCACATAATCTCTAGCTATCATCTCCAAAATATATTCCAATCCATCTAATTAATTCATGACAATAAGTTATTATAACCATATTTAAACTTCAATGTGTCATGTCTTCTTGTATTGATTATTTATCCATTTGGTTTTGGCCATTGTAGCATATTTCTCGCCTTTATCCAATTTATACAACATTTTGAGATCTTATGATTATAACCAATTATTATTATGTTAAAATAATTATAAAATTACTCCCATATATAATGAAAAGAGTTTCATGTGATAATTAATGTGTAAAATATTGAGATTAATTTAATACACAGTTGTAATATTTTCTACATTATTATAGGAATCATTCTATTACTAAAATTTTTATCAATGTGATTGAAGTTATTTGAGGTTAAGTAATAATAATAAATTAAGGTATTTGAGTAAAATTCAAATTGAGGCGGGCCCATTCATAAGGAGTTATGATAATCCCATTCATTGGTTAAATCTTTCAATTTTATTATGTGTTTCCATTCTAGCTTTGTGTGCACCCTTTTTATTTTCATAGTTGATTCCATTATAATAAATTTTTTATTATGTGATATTGATAAATTATATTCTATTTAAAGTGTGGGAATATTCCAAATGGATATAAATTAACAAATCAATTCTATCCAATTTACTTTTTTGTAATTGTGTCATTCATTTCTTACAAGTGTGTTTACTTTCTATTATTTACATTCCTACAAAATGTGTTTCCCTATACCAAACTGATAGTACTTTAGATTTTAAAAGATCCCAGTGTCACATATATAATTTTAATACCTTACTAAATTATATATACCCTAAGTTGATAACTTAATAAATATGAATTATCAATAATCCAAGTGGTTTCCCCTCCAGAGTACATATATAAATTTATACATGCCACTGTGTCAAATTAAATTGGTGGTTTTATTTTTATCATCATTTTGGTGTTGTTATTTGGGAATGTGTCAAGAATTATAATCTCCAAAGGTTGGGTAAGATCTCATAATTTATTAGAGTAATATTTCCTACTTCTTAGAGTAATATTTCTTAGTTTCTTGGAGTAATATTTCATACTTTCATTGAAGTTAATATTTAATTATATTTAGAATAATATTGATCACTTTCAAGAAAACATTTATTACTTTCAAAATTGAATTTATTTATTTATAATTTATATTTTTTTTCAAATTAGGATAAGTAAAAATTTAAAAATTCCATTTTTAGGTTAACCTTATGTAGGGCATAACCAAAAAGTATTTTTTTAGTAGAAGCATTTTTATGTAGTGTCAAAAACATTTATTGGGAATAATATTGCATACAAGATTAAAATTATCCATAGAATAATAATTTTATATATCACATGTGTAAATATATATATATATATATATATATATATATATATATATATATATATATATATATATATCACATGTATCAAAAACATCACATGCAATAACTGTAACTTAAAAAAAGGAAATTATAGTTGATTCACACTAGATATTTGAAATAGAAAAAACAAAGAAGTTATTGTATAAAATAGTAAAATATTCCAAGAAAAGTGGACATGAGGATCCTTTTACCCTTGAGAAGGACATATTTTTACCATTTCAAAGGGTTCTTATCAGCCACCCTAACTCTAGAATCTGAATATTCAACTTCCTCTACCCTCACCCAAACTAATCTCTAAAAGATAAATTAAAGCTCTTCTAACTCCAAAGAAAATTGTAGAACTTGACGAAACTAATAACATAGCTAAGCAAGTGATCCTTTTTGAAAAATTAGAGGAGTTTATTGGAATTCATATTGTATCATCACTAATTATGAGGTTTTCCTCTCCTTTAAATAAGTCTCCATCATTCATTATGTACCTTGGGATAAAATTGACAAAGGTTTTAAAGAGTGGGTGAAATAAATATATGGTTTACAAGTAGTTTAAAAAATCATGGAGGACCACAAAGGATAAAAATATGAGACCAAAATCTTTGAATTTACCATCATTACCCCTATAGGTAATACACCCATGACTAATATTCCTCTCTATACTTTTCCCAACTTTAGAGGAATGACTAGTGAAGATCCTGATATGTTTCTCTTTGAGTTTAATGTCTTAATCTATAGTTATGAATACAATTAACATGATTAAAAATTGTTATTTATTCCATATCCTCTCAAGGAAGTAACCCTTAAATGGTTTATGGGGTTTTAGAGAGATGAAATATCCACTTGGTAAGATATGAAGGATAAATTCCTCTCAAAGTAAAAAAGAATAATGCAAATGAAGGGACTAAACAAGAAATGAAGTCTTTTAGATGTCAAAAAACAAAGATGAACCATTATAAGATTACTCGGAAATATTTATATTCTAGTTACAAAAATATAAACAAATTGCATTCGACAAAAAATACATAAAATTGGCATTATTATAGGGAATCAAGGAATAATGTCTCAAAGCATTGGATCTAATGAGTAGCATAGACATCTCATGGATGTGATTTGAAGGGATCAGTCTATTATGAAAAAATTACTTGAGGTAAATGATGAATAAAGATGGTAACAATTAATCTTAATCAATAACATCATCCAAATATACTAATAGACTCTCAAGGATGGAAGTTTGTAATTTTCTAAAAAAAATTAAATAGTACATCATTAATCACCTAGAAACACATTTGGATAGATTTCACACATAGAGGAAGCAATAAGAAATGGAAAAATCCTTAAATTTTTACTATCTAGACTATCCGAAAAGGAAATTGATTATAAATGTCACGTTGGTCATGTCAAAGTAGAGAGTATAATAGAGGGACATCCTGATGCATTGGATATTCATTTCATTGGAGGATATGGAAATTATATATTTCATGTAGTTTAATGTAAATTTTTCTCATAAATACCACATAATATTGGTATGGCATCTGGTTATTCATATTTTTAATTTATAAATTTCTACTCCTCTTAATTGACATGCACCTAATCCCTTAAATCAAATACCCTAAACACAAGAACAACACTATAATTGGAATTGGAAATATCCTCAATCCAAAACCAACTAGAAATAATTTCAACATTAGTTATGAAAACCACAAAATTATAATTATCAAGATCCTACCTTCTAAACATTGGTAATAGTGATAGTGATAGAATAAAACTTGGCCCAGTAAAAATAATTCCTTTCAACAAATCCCACAACCTTACTTGTAGAAACAACCATCATTAATTCCAAGAAAAATCACTCTACCTCCACTTATATATCCATAATTTCCTACCCATACCATACCCAATCCCAATAATAAGTTACCTCGACTAACATACAATAATGATGTGATAACTTACCCCATTTATTCAAAATAAGTTGACAACATTAAAATAATTCAAAAGAGACTCTCCTGAATCCCACTACACCCATAATAAGATAAATACTTAAGAGGTCCAAAACACATAAAGTAATCCAAAACCATCGAATAACAATCCCACTCCTAAACTTATCATATCCACTGAACAAGTAACACCAAATAATCTTCCCTTTGTAATAAAAACTAAATCTTTAAAAATAAGAGCCAAGATTAGAATTTTACTTGCAAGTTAGTTGAATAATGTTTGTGTCATATTTACCTTTTTTAATAAATTAAGGATGCTAAAATATATACTAAATATATGAGATATTTTCCTTAAGAAAATTGGATGAAGATAGAAATATCCCAAGACTATCCACATGGTTGGGCAACTTATAAACATTGTGTTGGGAAACATTGTCCCAAATAAATAAACCAAACCAACCAAATTTGTTTCTCATGTCTATATCAATGGTACATTTATTCAAAACACTTTATTGAGTTGATATCAAACATTAATATGACTACTAAATAAACTATGAGGAAACTTAGACACACAAGCCTTCATGAAACACCCACCATTTCTATACATGATAGATCATTCGACTATAAAAACTAAAGGAGTGATAGAATAATTTGTTATTAAAATATACTCATGGGATCATCCAACTGATTTCATGATATTACAATCCAAAAAAACCTGGGTAGATAACCTATGATCTTAGGTAGACCTTGATTGGCCATAATTGATGCATTCTTTGGTTACAAGTCTAGGAACATGATAATATAAAATGGAAACACAATGCAAAAATTGGATTTATATCCACCAGTTCAACTTTCATCTAAGGAAGAAAAATATCCATGGGTAAAAGTTGGTGATGATTACCAAGTTTCCTTATAAACCATCCTCACCATTAAATATAACCATTTCTTGAAAATAAAAGAGGAAGTCACAATCATTCCAATGTCATACAAAATATTTATATAACTGAACAAAATGAATAAAAACTCCTCAAATACACACATTATCCCAATAGTAATATCTTCCCAATATATGAATTCTCAGATGCAAGGGAAGATAATAAATATTTACATCATCTTTAACCATACTTTAGCTGGCTTGGAAACCTTTTAGGGAACATCAAATCTATGATAGACATTTTTTTTTTTGATATACTACTAGGAATAACCCTTAATATTAATAATAAATTAGATCCCCAACATGAAAACCAACTAGTCACCATGCTACATAAATAAAAAATAACATTTACATGAAATTACCATGATATGAAAGGAATACAACCAAATTTATGTACTCACCATATATAAATTAAAGAACAGTGAAACCCATTAGGAAACCACAATGAAGAGTAAAACCTATTGTCTAATAATTTTTAAAAAATAATTACAAAAATTCCTAGATTCAGGGTTTATATAACCCATCTTTGATAGCTAGTGGGTATCTCCACTTATCAGTATCCTGAAGAGTAATAGTAAATGGTGAATATGTGTGACTATATAGGGTTAAATATTTCCATGATGAAATATTATTCCCCCTCTCATTCATTTAATAGGTTCTTGACACCCTCACTAGAAATAAATACTTATCTTTACTTGTTAGCCTCAACAAATATAACTAGATCAAAATTTTCCTAGAAGAGCAAGATAAAATAACATTTTCATGCCCTTGGGGAACTTATGCATACTTGGTCCTTCCATTCAAGCTATGAAATTATCCCGCCACTTTTAAAAAGGTTTTTTTTATCATTTTTGTTGATATATCTCATAATTATAATGAAATCAATATATATGACTTCATGGTCTATAGGAACACTTATTATGAAGCCATCACCAAATTGGAGAAAGTTATCTAATACTGTCAAGATAATATCCTATCATTAAGTCATGATAAGTGTTACATTACAATTAAATAATGTATTTTAATGGGATACCATATCTATATTTCAATAATTAATGTATATCGTACTAAAATATAAGTTATAAATAACTTGCCTATACCATAAAAATAATGAGATGTAAGAATTTTCTAGACATGATTAATATTACCATATATTCATAAATTTTTTTATAAATACAATAAATCCATTAAATTTTTTATATGAGATAATTTTGTATGGAATGATGCATGCAAGGAAGTTCGTTAAACTCATAATACTTCTGACAACACCCATGTTGGAGGGTATAGATTAAAAGCTATAATTACACATTCATATTGTTGCATCAGACAAAACACTTGTGGTATTCATTAGGAAAAATAATGGGCCACTCAACTATGTTATATATTTGGTCAACATGAGTCTACAACTAGCATAAATTAACTACATAGTTACAAAGAAAAAAATCCTTGTTATAATATATGCTATAAACAAATTCTAACACTTCTTACTAGTTTTTATATTTTTATTCATACTAATTATGATGATATTATACATTTAATGAACAAGCCATTAGTAATTGGTAATATAATCATATGGTTATTGTTACCACAATAATTTCACATTATTCTCATGGATATGATTGGTAAATATAACATAGTTTCCAAATTTTTATCTAGATAAAAATTTGATGAAAAATATCTATTAGTATGACTCTTTCCCTAGTAAAAAAATATTTTATTTGACTATTAATACTTAGTTTTTATATATCTCTATATATTTTTATACAAGTTAGACTACTCCACACTTTTCACCAAAGTAAAAATGTAACTTGGTGGCCACGAAAATATCATATTTATGGATTTTAAAGTATACATACTACTCATGATCAAATCATGCATAGGTATGTAAGAGAGGATGAAGAATTTGATAGCCTCTGAGCATGTCATGATGAACCCTATAGGGGAATTATTTTAGTAAAGAGGACATCCTAAAAGGTCATTACCACTAGTTAATATTAGACTTATCTAAATAGATATGCTCTTCTATGTAATTTCCAATGTGATATATTATAACATATTGGGAAACCCACATGTTTAGATGATATGTCACTTCAACCATAGTTAGTATTAGATCCCTTTTAAAAATGGGGGATTGATTTCATTGGACCAATACAAAATCATATAACTATGCATTTTTGACATTTAGGATAACTGTGTGAGTGTGGAGGACATTCTTCCAAAACATTCCCCCACTATATATGGAGAAATATCAAAATTTATATAATTACCAATGTGGATGACATGTTTGCAAAACAATGTTGAGGACTGAATAAATGTGGATAACATTCTTCCAAGCATACCCCCACTGAATCTTTAAATTGATATAAGTAACATAATAAATGAATGTGGTGAACATGTTTCCAAACCATTCCCCCATTGAATATGAAAACTATTAATATGTGGAATTCATGTCCATATGGCATGCCCCCACTAAATCTTTAAACTGATATAAGTATTAAATACTGAATGAGTGTGGAGAACTTGCTTCCAAATCATGCCCCTAGTGAATCTAAAAACTATGCCCAATGTGGAGAACATGTCTCTATGACATGACCCCATTAATATTCCCCCCTTTAAAGTGAGTTAAAAATAGGATCTAGGAGTTGACTCACCTCACAAGGGTAAGACAACTATAAAATTTGTGAATGTAACCATATAGTGTATAGAAGGAACATGTCTAGGTAAATGTATCATTAAAGTGCATAGGACCAATGTGATCACATGTAGGCCTAATATGCATGATAAAAATCATGTAAATCTTTAGATAGTAATAGTACAATCTAAAAAAATAAATAAGCACACACATAAGAGTACTAAAAACAAGTTAAAATGTAATGGTCCAAGGACACCACAAACAAGGGGCATGTTAAAATGGTGCACAATCAAAGGGACATGACTTAGTCAAATGTCTATAAAATCAAGAATGACATATTTATTTCCAAACCAAAAATAATGACATGATGCAAATGTCAAAGAAAGAATACATAGGCATGGGGGCCAAAAGCTAAGGAACATATTTAAATTATTGAACAAAAAAGGTAAGACACTAAAAGAAGTGCATAAATTTAAACATAAGCAACCAAAATAAAAATTTAATAGTGGCCCATAGATCCAATGTTTTAGAAAAGTATGTCAAGTCTATAACATATTAAGTACTATGCATAAGATATAATTATGGATAATAGGTATGTGTAAGTACATATGTAAACTCAAACATGATAGTTTAGAGTGATCATTGAATCATATAACCTATGTGTATCAATATCAAATAAGAGACTACCCTCAATGTCTATATGACATGAGTGGAGGGAAAGACCTACATCCAAAATAGGAGTGTATCATGTATCTATGTATGCTTTTGCCATACCTGATGTAGAAGTGTGACACATATGTGTATGTAAGAGTAATTGAGTATGTGGTCCATCAATATGGAAGTAACAAATGGATGATAAGGAGACAATAGAACATGTAAGTACCTATAGTGTTTTTGTATTTTGTAAATGTATTTGATTTTTTGAGTATTTTTTATTATTGGTGTAATACACCATGTACATGGCCAACGAACATATATATGTGTAATATTTGTCATTGTGGTATCAATGGTGTTCTATGTATTTAAAATAGGACTTTATGGTCATGAAATAATAGTAAGAGTAACCATAGTAGGGTTTTTTAGAACCCATTATTGAGTGCTTGTTTGTTTCTTTGGATTAGTAGTAATAGGAACACATGTAGATGTTATATATATACATATATATATATGTGTGTGTGTGTGTGTGTGTGTGTGTGTGTGTGTGTGTGTGTGTGTGTGTGTGTGTGTGTGTGTGTGTGTGTGTGTGTGTGTGTGTGTGTGTGTGTGTATGTATGTATATATGTATATATATACATATATATACATGTACACACACACACACACACACACACACACACACACACACACACACACACACACACACACACACACACACACATAACATCTACATGTGTTCCTATTACTACTAATCCAAAGAAACAAACAAGAACTCAATAATGGGTTCTAAAAAACCCTACTATTGTTATTATTACTATTATGTATATATGTATGTATGTATGTGTGTGTGTGTGTGTGTGTGTGTGTGTGTGTGTGTGTGTATATATATATATATATATATATATATATATATATATATATATATATATATATATATATATATATATATATATATATATATATATATATATATATATGAACATGGTTTGTAGTATAAGATTAAGATTCCATAGAATCCACTATATGTATCTGATGTAATGGTATTTAAAATACAAGCTACTTAGTAAATGGAATTGCATGTTACTTACCCTTTTTAGTGGATTAGCCTTAGTAGGATTGATATCAAGTTTTCTAGGTATAAGTTTATTTTGTTCAAGAAGATGCTCATATAGCATTATATAAACTATAACTACCTAATTGGCATGATTGTATTTGACATACCCATGCAATTTATAATGTATTTATCTAATATTTTGTATCTAAGGTCTTCCCAGTAACATATCAAAGATGCTTGTGGAAGGGATAACTAAAAAGATAGTAAACACATGTGTAGAACCAACCTATAAAGTCAATTCAATCTCACTGATAAACTTTAGGGAGGTCCCATCAAATTGTCTAACTGATATGGTGGAGGGGTGTAAATCATGATGAGTATAACCTAAGTTTGTAAGTAATGTCATGGTGAAAACATTTTCACTTACACCATTATCAATTATCACATTGTGTATGGGGTGTTTATAAAGGTATGATCAGATTAATAAGGAATGAATATGAGAGTCATCATCCTTAATTACATTATCATCAAAGGAAATAAAAGGTATTTAAACCATAGAAGGTATATATTTCATGTAAGGACCAGTAATCCTATATAGTGGGTGTCTATAATGTGATGGAGGAGGATGTACATTATATACCATTTGGACTTATAATTCCTTTTTATAATTATTTGACAAAGGATTGTTAAATATTTTATATTTATGGTGATCTCCAAGTTGTGAGTTTGATTCCTTTGAATGATCCTTAAATGAAAGCTTTTGGTCATCAATAATATCTTTGATCTTATGATTTAAGGTAAATCATCTACTCATAGAATGTCTTGGTCCTTGATGATAATTACAATAAGCATTCACATAATATCATTTTGGTAGAGGTCAACTAATATCAGCCTTAGTAGGATGAGGGAAAGATATAATATATCACTATAATAACCATGGGAGTAATGGACCTAGGGACTTAGGTAAAAAATTTAAATTATCTCTTTGGTGCATTAGATAAGACAAGCCAATTAGGCTATTGTGAAATTGTGTTAACCATGATGGTTGTTTCTTTCTTACACTTAGGAGGTTTTAAATGATTTTATGTATTGGAGATGTAGATCATAGAACCACCTAAAATCATAGTATTTAAGACTTATGAGGAATAATTTGGTCAAAATTTTGTCATTGGAAGCATATTTAAGGCATTACACATAAATGGTTTGAAGATGTTATTTAGGATTACCCTTGCCATCATAAAATGTGAACTTAGGTGAAATAAATATAGTTCACAAAATTAAAAAATATATTTCAAGTGCAAGAGGGTTATGAAACACATCTTAAGAATCTATATCATGAGGGGATTTTAAACCTTTATGTTTAATGTTTGTAATCTCATCTTATAAGGTTTTTATAACTTGAAGGAATGATTGAACTCTAGGTCTAGTGGGGTTTATATTAAAAATTTGTGGAGTCACCAAAGGGGATGGAAACATGTTTTGAGTAGTAATAGGCATTGAAACTTGTATTTGTGTTGAAACAATAGGCAATTCGAGAAGAGGTGTATAAATAGTAGTTTTAGGGAACAAAGGTTTAAACACATAATCCATGCCCTTATTAGATGTATTTATTTGTAGTATATTCAATGGGAGAGATGTGTCCACTAAATTTTTGGATTTTTTGGCTTTAATTATAGTTTTTAAGACCTTATCAATATCTTCAAGATTTTGTCAAATTTGGTCACAAAACAAGACAATTGCATGCACTTGATAATGATCCACTTTTTCATTTTCATTTATTTCCTCATTTTCATGATGATAATATTCTTCTATGATAACCTTATCAAGATTTTATTCATTATCCACATGGGTATCATCATGATCCAAGGTATGAGATCCTTTATTTTTTTAAGACATCTTAGATTGGTGGATAGGAAGCTCAATATGTTTAATAGATACATCTCCCAATCTAGGGCCACACCTAGGTTCTATGAAAAATAATAAAAATAGGAAATTAAAAAGTTTAGCAACATGAATCCCTAGCTAGTTTAAAACCCTAATAATCAAAAATATTTGTATTCACATAGGTTAGATTCACAAAATGTTTAACCCTAAAATGAAATAATTTGTATGTTTTCACTTTAATATTAGGGTTAAGAATATATAAATTAAATGGCACATGGGTTATAATTAGGTCTATAGCAGTCTAATTAGGTGCTAAACTCAGATATAAGCATATAATAAATTTATTATAATAAGACAGTCTAAATATGGAAAGTATAAATATACTATATATAAAAATGAGAAAGAATGGAAGTAATTATCTTGTTTTGATATTAATGTAGTTTTGGATGTGGAACAGTTGAAGGAAGATAATTGTAGAATAGTTTTCAGATTCTTAATTTAATGTCTTTGGATATATAGATAATTACATCAACCCTTGATATTTGCATCAACACTACTATCTAAGTCCAACTATAGTGTCCTAAAAGAAATCTAGTGAAAAAGGATGTGAGCACCTATATGCTTCTGGTTCTAGATTTGCCTTTGCTCTAATGTATTTAAATCTAGGTCATGGATAGTCACTACTTATGAAATGGCAAAACCCTAGATTTACATATTCAATATGACCTTGGGAGAAAATGGATTAATGATCACATGGTCTCAAACTAACCCTAATGACCCCACTATCAAAGGATGCTCCCTACATAGCCAATACTTTGAAGAGGGCTTTATATTGATGTAGTTTTCCCCTATGTGTGAAGAATGTAATGTGTATATAGTACAATAATGACCTATCTTATAACTTGAAAAATCAAGATCTTGGGCTATCCTTTAATACCTTAGAGGTGTATATGTGTTTTACCTATGACTAATATGGAAATAGGGAAGTTTTGATCAATTGAATGCTTGATAGAGTGTTTTTTGATAAGTGTCTTTATCTCTTTGGTCTTTTTTAGGTCAATAATGAATGAGTATTGATCTTGTATTTATATCAATCCCTTCTAAGTAATAATTCATGTTAAATCACTTAGGTCAACCATTAGAATACATTTCCTTTTTAAATTAGATGAATTTAGGGCATTAGACACTTACATCAACACATAATAATAATGTTGATGCTATAATCTATCCCAAACATTAGTGTCCAGGGAGTAGCAAAATATGTACAAGCTCATCACTTGCATAGGTGTAATATAAGTACAATTTAAGCATTATGTGTAAGATATAATGTATGTTTCATCAATATAATACTATTTGGAATAAGATATAGGCCAAGGGGTAAAAGATAAAGCATATGCAAGGCTTATATAAGCAAAGAGAGTGTATAACTAAGAGGAACAACCAAGGTCTAAGTTTGTTAAGTGTACAATACTAAGGTGCTAAATAATTTAAACAAATCATCTACATAACGTAATTATAGGTATAGAATGACATTTCCAAGTGTCTAATACAAAATTCTAGTGCTACATATATCTTTATGTTAGACATTTAAATAATTTCCTACCTTTTCCTCATACATCTCACTACTCCCTCAAACAAGTTAAACACATAAGAATTTCTTGATATTTGGTAGTAGATATATCTAACCCTATCATAATAAAAAAATTATTGTTAATTCTTAATTTTATTTTCACTAAGCCTTCCTTGGTAGTGTATTTAATAATATAAAATTCCACACAAATATATGAAAATAATTTTAACATCGGTCCAATGCTCCTTACCAAGTTTGGACATAAATATTATCACAACTCCCACTATATTGACATGTTAGGACCATTACGTACATTTTAATTCTAAGATCTCTTGAATAAGGAATTTGATGCATGTCATCAATTTATTTTCATGTATTGGGACATTGTACTAAAAAAAATTAGAAAAACATGAAATGGATTAATTATAGGTTTGCATTCCACCATTATATACCTTGAATATATCATCTCAATTTATTCCTTTGTTTCAAACACAATTTTTTATATTATTAACCCATTTTAATTTACATGCCCAAAATAAACTATGTAGCACCTATATCCTTCATATCGAATTGAGACAATAGTTGATATTTAAATTTATTGATCATTTACTTATTGTTACCAATTAATAACATGTCCTCTACATACAAAACTATGCTAAAAATATATCACATTATTTTTTGAAATACACATAGGAATATAATTTACTTCTTATAAGCTAAAGTTACAACATATCCCTATCAAAATTATAATTCCACATCATTTGTGATTGATCTAGTCCATAAAGAGACTTATTTAACTTTCACAAAAATTCATCCTTTCCTTTAACCTTATTTTTTTGGTTGCACCATATAGATCTATTCCTCAAATTCCCCATGCACAAATATTTAATTTACATCCATCTTCTATTTCAGATCAAAACTAATAAATACAACCAAAATATATAAAATCAAAGTTAAATTATAAACACGATAAAAAATATCACCAAAATAAATTCACTCTAACTAATAAATTCCATTTTCTATGAAGAAATATATATACTTCTCCATTTTTCCTTATGAAGTGTATTTGTTCTTGAATAGCCATTTGTAGACAACAATTTTTATACCATGAGGAAATTTTAAGAAGTATATTTTATTATTTTTGACCAAAGACTTAATTTATTATTTCATGGATTTATTCCATGACTTATTTTAATTTGATCTAAGTGCCACCTTCAAATTCTCGGGGTCTTCATTAGTAACTGATAAACTAGTAAAATAAATTCATAATGGAAATTAGGTATACTATACCTTTATGGAATTTTTATAATTCAATGTAAGAACCCCGGCTTGCTTTTAAAGATAGAGAAACATATATTATGAGAACACACTCTATTAACTAATGGCATAAGATAGTTTCTCATTCATACATGAATTGACACATCTCCAAATACTGAACAAGAATGTGATAGATGTTTATAACTTATCTAGGGTTAAATCACATTAAAAGGGATCTATAAGGATTTTTTAACCCTCACTAAATATGGAGCTCAGGGTGTATAAGTGTGTGTCCACACAAATAAAATCTATACTGGACATTGTGAAATCCATCTTCCTAAAAGAACCATTTCAAGATACTTAACCTTAGTTAAGTACCCCACATAAGCAAGTTGGTTCTATGATAAGGATTTGGAATGGTATAAGGAATTACCTAGATTTGGTATGGTCACAACAATATATCTAGTTAATAAATATGATAGGAACATGCAACATGATATTTAGAATTTTTTTTCCATTAATCATACAAAAATATTGTAATAAAAATTCATATTCTATTTTTTAACTTATTAATGAAGACAATATGTAATTGATAATATACCCATGTGACTAAACTTAATCACCAAGTTTAGTTTAATTCACAAAATGTAAATAATTAGATAGCTAAGTTATCATTTAGATTTTATCTAATTCAAATTATAGTATCACATTATGAAGAGGAATCATTCAATCTAATACTAATAATCTATATATTTTTTGACAAGCAAGATAATATTTACCTTCATTGTAACATCAAATTATCACCACGTTCATATTAATATGCCATACCCATCAATATCCATATGTATCCAATTTTTATTGTAGATTTATAAGACAAGTTAACATATCATAACCTTCATATTCAATAATAAAATGATGAGATATGAAAAACTAATGCAAGATTAATTAGTGCTACCTACCTAGGTTGTGATAATTACACTTTGACTTTTGGGTGATGACATCAAGCTTAATATAGCTTTCATAAAAATTCAAATGAAGACTTATTAGTGATAATATACCATTAAAATATTCTTTAAGCAACCAAATATTAGTGTTTAAATATATTTAAATATATAAATTCAACCTTTAATTGATAAATATTCTTAAGGTTGCATCTAATGGATGTATTATAATTTAATTTCAATGATAATGTCTACGTGTAGTCATATAAAATGTCACTTGAGTGCAATGAGTGTTACATGAGGACACATAGCCCATATCTTAGCCCTAGACCTATCTTAGGGCCTTTTTTTACCCTTATCCAGCTTTCATATGGATATTACACATCCCTAAACATCCCAAAATTAGTGACAGATTTTCCCTTAGGGATATAGGCCCCTAGTGCTATAGATTCTATAACCTAGATAATAGGACACTTTTTTAGATAGTATAGAATTGCACTAGTGTCCCTTTCCTAATTTCAACCTAAACATATATATTTTCAATTCCTAATACACCTAAGATAAGCCTAGACCTATTTCATACTTTGCACAAACACCAAATCAATATAAATGCATGACTTTCACCCCTTTACCCACTATATATAAATCATATGCAATATGCATAAATAATATTAGAATAGGTGGTGCATAACCAAGGTTATTGATCCCTATTCTAAATTAATTCTACATATAGTTATTTGTAACCATCCTAAGCTCATATTATAAAAATTTATAGTCTCAAGACCCACTTAAAGTACTCAAGTCAATAGTCATACTAGCATTCACTTTCACTTGTACCAATAATTAGATTGGGAGAAATACATCAAGCTTGATCCCCTCTAGCTGTATTGTTATGTAGGTATCTTTAAATACAATGGGGTTTTAAGGATTTCTAGCCTACCTAACTAGCATCAAAATTCTATTGTTTTTACTTTTAAAATATCCTAATAGCATATAAGTCTAAGGTTTACTCACAAATCAACAAAAAATAGTGCATATATAGTGATTCAATGTTTGTCCATATAGGCATAGGTAGATCAAACTCAGTCATAAGATCACCCAGAATATCACATAAATTATGCACAAGGGAAACTAGTATGATAGTGAGGACACTATCATAGTGTACTACTATCCAAGGTACTACACTATTATTTAAGAGGGTTTCTAACATTTGGATCATGTTTATGATAGTTAGATCGGATTCTACACTAATTTTTGACTCTCATATCATTAATCTAAATTAGTTTTTAGCTAAGTACATATTTATGTCATTCATTTCTATTTTTGGAAATATCATAGTAGGTCAATTCTTACACAAACCAATGGTTGTATTTATTTAATATTTATTCTCAAACACCTTAACAATCTAGTATTTACATCCACTAAGTCTTTAAAAGTTAAATCATTTTGTAAACTTGACTTACTTTGAATAGTGTAAAAAACTCTAACCTTAGGGTTTATGTTTCTAGCCTTCTAGGACCAACATTTAGATTTTAGATCCCTATATTGTTTTATTTATATTTCATATAATCAGGACAATAATGACATATGAAGTTTATCACTTTTTGATGCAAAGTTTTCTAGCTTCTTTTGTATGCTTGTTTCCTTTCATTTGGAATGAAATCAAAGATGACATAAACACATATGTACCAGATGCTTTAAAATAGTTAAAATATATGTCAAATTTAATTATTTATCTAGTATCTTATCTTTCTCTTATGTGGAATCCAATTAAGAAGAAAATATTTACACACATAGAGGATATAGTACATAAGATAATAAACACACTACCTAAAACTAACAAGTATCCTTTATATACTTTTGGCTCTTTGGTTCACTTTTATTACTTATCTATCACTACTAGACAAGAAAACATGAGTGGCTTTACTTATCCCTCCTATTTATCGACCCTAGACATATAGTTAATATCCTGCCTCTACTACTAGATCTATGCTTGTCATAAACCATGTGGTCCTGAAGCATGGTAGGTTAACAAAACCCATGGATATAGCTTTTTCGACAAAATTAATGTTCCTTTAACCATAATTTACATTTTAGAGCTCCTAAAACATTCCAACACATAGAAATTTTTTTTTTATGAAGCACTTTATGATACTAAGGTGCCTCCCACATCATATCTAACTTATTTACTTCTATAATTAATACTATAAAATGGAATGAAGAGCATATATCATTCAAGTAATAAGATCTCCCCCCTTAGCACATTATAGATCAACACTTGCCTCTCTAAATTTCATTTTAAATTAATGAGGTGGGTATCAAATGAGTGTTAGTTCATAATGGATCATGATTGAACATTTTTAATATCTATTTTCTCTAACTTATTAAAATACATGTTAACTATTTAGATCTTTATGATATGAACATATGAGGGTTTGATAATATTTAATGCCAAGTTTTGGTTCAAATCACACTAAACCTTACATTGGGACCTAGAACACTACCTAAAACATGTCAAGCTATGCCTAATGATCTCAATTACAATATCTTACTTGGGATACCTTACATAGTTACATCAAATTTACATGCATTTTTAAAGTTTAGTTACAAATATTATATCTACATATGCCCTATGAAATAGGAACCATTCAAATATTATCAACATACAGAGCCTTTATAGAATTATAATCCTCACATAGATTTTTCTACAACACCTCTCCAATATACTATATATATTTCACATATAACTTCCTTAGACACCTTTGAAGTACGTGATAATAGATTAACTTTTCCATTTGCATTGAGATATTTAAACAACATGGGTTACACAATATAGGGCCTCATAAAACATGAATAGGGTATTCTTAATATTATTGAGGCATATGGTAAATAATCAAGGACTTAGATACAAATATACCACACCTATTACCGATTATTCTCACCATGTTTTTTAGTATATAGTGTTTTGTCCACCCATTCCATGGGTAGATAGTATAGTAAATCATGTTTTTACATGTTTATTTATTTAACCTGATCTTATTGATTATACCATTTCTACAAATTTACCTAATTTTGATGAATTTGATAACAATGAAGCTTTCTTATAATTCCTATGGGAATATGAGGATCTCCCTTCCTTATATCATAAGAACAAGGTTCATGATTCCATAAATGCCTAAGAATAATTTGGTGAGTGATCAAACACTTTATATAATTTTTCACCCAACATAGATGGTACCTCTAGACACCCCATTCTAGCAACAAATGGTTTTTGACCCAAATTTAGACTAATTTATACCAAATATTGAAAATTAAGCCTTAGAATCACTAAACATCCCAATTTTGTCTGTACATTATTCATTAGTGCTTAGAATCATGTTAAGAAATCCTTATTTGGGGTATTATCCTGTACATCATAATAAACTCTCACAGATTCATCCCCAATCACCTTATGACCTAACAATTAGATATTTGGCCTATGAATCCATTAATAAGGACACTTGAAAAAATATATTAAAAGAGCTGAAATACTAATCAAAATGAATCAAGTAATTAAACTAGATTAAATTCTTAGATAAATAATCCATTTGTAATTAATGAATATCTAAAAATGGAAATTCAAAAATTCAAAATATCAAGATTTTTCATCATTGCTTT
The DNA here is from genome assembly GCA_037957365.1 of Torreya grandis. Classification (NCBI taxonomy): domain Eukaryota; kingdom Viridiplantae; phylum Streptophyta; class Pinopsida; order Cupressales; family Taxaceae; genus Torreya; species Torreya grandis. The sequence goes on from JARHVA010007420.1 coordinate 320,843, forward strand.
TTCAAGTTGTTAAGCTCTTCTAAAATATATGATTATTGATCCATGTCTATTAATTGAAAACAATATTTACATTTACCCTCCTTAACTCAATTAGAGTTCACATAGGGTTATTTTGAACTCATTCCATGATTAAATCCTAACCTAACTCAACTTGGGTAAGAGTTAAATTTGGAGGCTATAAATAGAAGGCCTCACCCATTGATCCATAATATATTTTGGTGTAATGTTATTATACTCAAATATATGTAAGAAGATTTTATAGTAGTGTTACCACACCAATTTCATAATCCGAGCTAAGTGAACCAACATTACCAAGGTGCCAAGGAGAGGTTGACCAATACAGATTCATTGACAAATATTTATTGAGTATATAACCAAGCAAACCAACTCAAAAAGTGGTTTTGGAGATACAAGGAAGGTAAAATGAAGATTTCCTTTTATTTTATAGTTGTGTTCTCATTGTATTCTTGTTACACATGCTCTCCCTAGTGTCTAGGATAGAGGTGTTACTTTATAGTGTGTTTGTTTTGATTTGGTTTTATTGACTAACACTATACTAATATCCACTATATGGATTCCTTGTTCACATGATGGCACACTAGATGGGACCCCCACCCCACTAAATTTTTCCCATGGAATTTTAGGACCTCTTGATAACATTTATCATGTTAAAATCATAACTTGATGACCAAAAAAGTTAAAAGTTGAAGCTCACAAATGTTACATAGGAAGTTTTAATTTTTCTCTATTTAGTCACATTATTACAACTAGTAAAAGTGATATTTCATTGTGAAGTAGCGATATTTCAATTGTATTTTTGCATCTGATAGTTGTGGTCTTGTCTTAAAATATGTGGTATTGCCTTAATAGTCATGTTATTAACTTCATAGTCATGGTTTTATCTTAAAATCATCGCTATTTATTTAATAGTAATTTTATTACTTTAACAGTCATGATATTGCTTTAATAATTGTAGTTTTACCTTTGAAATATGTGGTATTAACCTTGTAATAAGTGATTTTTCACTTTATAGCTATGGTTTTGCACTAATATTTTATTTTGCAAGAAGTAGTTTTTCACTAATTAGTTATGGTTTTGTAGTAAAGTTAAGGTTTTACTCTGTGTATTTGTAGTATTGCACTATGTGAAAAACATAAGAAACTTGAGACATAAATTTCAATTGTTATTTTCTCACTTGAATTTAAATTATAAGCACAAGGAACCTCTAACACTTTTTATAGGACTCAAAAACCAAAGAAAGATATTTTTAACACTCAGATTTAAAATCACATTTGCATTTGGTGTTTAAAAATTATTTACTTGATTTATTTCCATTTTTTTTAAGTTTATAACTCAAAAAATGCCAAGGGGGTAAAATTCATATCATATTTATCTTGGTGCTCTAAAAATGAACTCACACTCTAGTTAAGTGGTCATAAGATCTTTTGCTTTTTTAGTTGCTTTTGTGTGTTTGTTTCTCAAACCAAGTGTATCATGTATGCTTTACCCCATCCCCTTTAGGGAATTTAGGTGATAAAAAATGCTTCACTTATTGATTTTTTTGCTTTGTCCAAAGTTTGGAAGGAAATTCACTAAGTAACTTCCTAAAATCCAAGTGATTTGGGTGATCCAAAAATGATCCTAAAGTCCTAAATTTTTTATTTCATGCATCTTGGCTTGTGGGTAGGAGTTTATAGCCTTCCCATGGGTTCTCTAGGAAAGTGTTGATCTAGGAATTAATCTCCTAGAATAGTTTCAACGACATTCCATGATAGGGGGTAAATTGAGGTCAACTTAATAAAACTTCTTTTTGAGAGGTTAAATAATCTCCATTAGTAAGTAACAACCTTAGAACATAAGTTTAACTCAAACATCACACTACATTGGGAAATTGATGGATGTAGTGGTTGTAAAAAAGACAAGAGCTTTTCACAATAAGTTGGTTAATGCATATCCAAATGACATATTTTGTGCTAATGTTAACCACACATATGGTACCATTTAGAACATATAAAAATTGATAGTTTTTAGACAATCCCACTTGCTTTAGATATACTGACAATGTAGGGTGAGTAGCCTAAAGATTCATGCCATCATATAAACTCTTGAGAAAAGAGGGGGACTAAAAACCCTACTTTTCATGTGCATTTAAATTTTTTTATTAAAAACATTATTTCCTCTCAAGAGTAAGTATATAGATAAAATTTGATAGTAAGAAGCCACATTATCAATTTTTAGGATTAAGATGATACACTTAGGTGTTTTTGTTATTTTTCATTTTTACTTGCATTGTATTGAGTCAATTTTTTTTGTTTATTTAAACCACATCTAAAACAAGTCATCTTTACACATCACTCTCTTGTGTTATTCTATCCATTTGATACCACACTTTGCCTTAATAATTTGTCAAACTTTTGTGTATGTCTATCACTTATTTGAAATGAGCATCATTACACTGCTCATTTCATTCCCAGTCTCATGCCTTAGATTTTTTTGAGACAAACAATTTATCATACCTTTAGAGCAAGATAAAATCATTTTTCTACTTACATTGTTTTAAAGACTCATTTCGTTATATCCAATAATAATTTCAAAACCATGTGTCCCTTCTTGGTCTATGCCTAGTATCATTATGCCATCCATTTTAGCCTTTCTTCTTATCTATTTGAGGAACCATGTCATTTAAAATAAGTTCAAAATTGGTCTTGATAAGTTCAAATTTAAACATTGATTGGCTTATACCTATGCCTCACATAATTTTTTCTGACATTTATCTCTCACTTTTAGGTTATACAAATTATATTAATTCCTTGCTCAATTTAAAGAATAATTTTATGCCTAAATTTGGGAAGTGGTCTATCTTCCATGTGCTTAAATTATAATGTTTTTTTCCAAAGGTAAAGTTTATGTTTGAATATGAATGCCTAGTTTGAGTCCAAGTGTTTCAAAATTGTTAGATTAATTATTTTAGCTTTTAGACCTAATATTATGCCTAGTCTAGATTTTGTGTCATGCTTACAAATTACCTATTAATTTATTTTTATTTTAGACCTGGTATTATGTCAAGTTTAGATTTTATGTCATGCTTCCAAAATACCTAGCAATTCCCTTTCATTTTTATTCCTAGTTTTGTTTCGAGTCTAGCTTTTATGTTGTGTTTCCAAAATAAATAGAATCTTAAATTTCATTCTTAGACCTAGTTATTTTGAGCCTAACTTTGTTCCTTATTCCCAAAGACCTAAAAACCTTTTTTATCTTTAGACCTAGATTAGAGTTATTTGAAAAACTTTTTACCAATTTTGTCATTCATTTTTATTCATTCACTTGACTATTTGTGTGAGACATTGGTAATTAGACCATTTTAAACCAAGTTTATCATTGCCTATTTTTAGAGAAACAACTCCATTCCTAGACCAAGTTATACCAAGTTTAGACCATTTGTATTTTATACCTTATTTTTAAGATTTTTTATAACTCTAGACCTTCTTCATGAAATGTTAGTCATTGATATGGATATGTATCATTAAACTCATAGTGGAGCCATGTAAAATATAGGTTGTGATAATGTGGTCATGAATGATAACTTTGTTCAAGACCCCTATGGTGATGATGTAGTTTGTGAGATGGATATCTATCCTCCTTACATTTCTCAATCTTGGGAACAAATTCAAGATATGTTAGAATATTTTTTAGTTAACACACCTCTATATTTATAGAAATACTAAGATAAAGCCACATAATATATTATTATCATACCACCAGTTTTAGAACATATTCAACAACAACCATATTATGTTACTATGTTGTCAACATATGGTCCCTATTTATTTGATCATCACTTGCTTAAAAATAAGTATGAGTTTTTAGTTAGAGATGCAGAGGGGACAAGTTTCTAGTGGACTTACCCCATGAAAATTTACCTTGTCTTGTTATAATGCCTCTAAACATGACTCGTACTTAAACCATTGGATAGGCCTCTACTAGTTATCCTCAAGTGCTCATGCCAATGTCATATCAAGACCCAAATATGATTGCAAAAATAAAGGGTCCCATGGAGTATCACTTTATATAAATGCAATAAGCATATCAAACCTATTTGAATCTAGTGAATAATTTTAATGCCATGGCCATGTCAAATGATCCATTCATAGAGCTATCTCCTTCAACAAGAGTGATAATTAAGTTGATAGGTCAAGATAATTTGGGTATATATCCATTTGTACAAAGTACTTTAATCGGTGACATATACAATATCCCATATATTGAAGATGTGACTATGGATTCTATGCAAAATAATGTGCCAAACATGGTAGATAACATGTAAATGTATTCCAATCCAAGCCAAAGTTTTTTAAATACACCAACAAATAATATACAATAATAAGTGACTTATCCAAAACTACAAGTGGTTCACAATAATAGGGGGAATAAAATCCTATGTCCTAATCACAACAAATTACTCTCAATTATCAACCAATGGCTTTATAAAACACATAATCAAAGGTATTTAGTAATCAAGCACTAGTTAGTGCTTTGACTCAACAATAAGTGATAAATTATATCCCACCTCAATAGGTGGTGACTATCATTCCACAATAATAGGAACAATCTAATATACCACCATAGCTAAGGCAAAACACTATACCACCTCAAGAGGGGGAAATAAATGTTTCGCCTCGATAGGTAGTGACAAACATACCTCTATAGTCATAGACCAATATACCTTTACAATTTCAAATATTATCTAATCAACAACATGTGACTATTGGTCAAATACAAATGTAAAACACCCAACAAACATATAGTTCACAATAGGTGTTTATGAAATAAAGAGGTATCACTATCTAATAAGTTACAATTAGGAAATAATTGTCTTTTACTTAGCATGTGCCATAGATACAAAGATAGGGCCACAACAATTTCCCCTTATTTAGTGAAGTTTGACTAGTTATAAATAAGTTCATACTCAGCGTTAGTAGGCACAATATTTTAACCAAATCCACATCCTTCCATCACAGCCCCAATTCCCTCAAAACCAAGGCTATATATCAAATATAAACCATAATGTAACAAAAAAAAGTGTATAATTTCAATAATTACATCTAAATCTATGGATACATATTCCTAGTCAATTCACCCATCAAACTAGTATTCAAAAACAAACCATACAACCATTATACCCTAGTCAAGGTAATCCACTTTTGACTTCCCAATTACCATCTCATCCAAATGTACCATCTAGTTTCTTAGCCCAAGAACTATAATAAATAAATGATACAATTTTCATCACTTAATTAGGGAAGGAGACAAATAAATTCAAGTTATATGATGTTTGTTGATAGCCATTCAACATGGAGTATCTTTAGATACCATTTCTTCTAGGCTATGAACCATAAAAATTTGACAAATACATGGGTAAAGGAGACCATAAAACACTTTTATTATATTTATTTTTCACCTAATAGCTAGTGGCTTATAGTGACATTTACCTACTCCCTTTATTTCCTTAAAGTCTAGTAGGATAGGATTTGGAGTAGTTCCTTAAATTGCTAAGGAATTTCATATCTAATTTTGATGAAATCTAAAAAGAATTGTGCAACATTTCTCTTATAATCTCAAACATGAGATTTCATTATTAGATTTTACTTAGGACAAGTGAAATGTTAGTGAAAGCTTTACAATCTATCTACAAAGATGGAAAGCACTTGTTAGTTGATTCACCCATAGCTTATTAGAAAAACAATTGGCCACTCTATTTATAAAAAATTTTCACAGTGAGATATCATATCATCTAGAGCTTTAGTATTACATAAATTAAAATAAATCATAGATAAAGGTTTACAAATTGAAAATGCCCTTATGAACAAAGGTATTATCAATTTAACCTCATCAAACCAAAACCAAGGCACATACCCAAGTTAGAACCCTAACCATGTCTAAACACAAGCATCTGCACTAGTTCAGGCTAGAAAATATGAGAAGTCTAAGAAATATAAATGTAATACATTTTTTTGTAAATGGAGTAACTAAGATACACCATGTAGAAATGGTGCAGACACTGTCTACTTAAACCATATCATAAAAGTAACTTACTCCTCATTAGTAACTTATTTGATAAGCATAGGCTATCCAACAATGTAGACTAGATCCATAAATACAAAAACATCCACCTTTGAAAAACCCCTTCCAATAATAAGACCCAATCATAGATTCTTTAGTAACCTTGGTGAACATATCAAAGTAGTGTTTCTCAAACTAGCCATAGTTAATATGATTAGTTGGCCAATTTTGAAGCACTATCCTAAGGGTATTTTGTATTTGAACTAGTATATAGAGAATGAGTTCTATGAATACCATCATGTTTAGGGATGTTCCATACACTGTTGTGTGCAATTGAAGCACCTCATATAGAATATTTTGGAAAATGGGGAGATTACATTTGATAATTGAGCATCTACATCCAACCAAAACCTAAGTATCTACCAAAACCCTTTTTCATAACATGCTAATAATAATAATAATAATAATAATAATAATAATAATAATAATAATAATAATAATAATAATAATAATAAATGATAACAAAAAATGACACCACAACAATAATAGTATCAACAATAATAACAAAAAAATTAGTAACAATAACAACATCAATTTAATAGGAGGAACCAAGGCCAAAATGATTCCAACAACCAACAAACTTACCATGTAGTTGTACATGACTATAATAAAGTTATAGGTCATAGTAAGGGAGGTCACATTTCAACCATCACCACTAATCTTAGAATAAGTGCCAATAGACCAAGACTATTTATAAACAATACCAATCAATCCACCTATGCTAATAATCCTTCTTCGACCTAGGACCACAACCAAGTACAATAACAACTAGGGATTACTATTTCATGACCTTATATCAATAAAAAATATTTTCCCCATGACTAAACCAAGTACACTAGAAATCAAGACTTATCCCTAACCCATCTCCATCATCATCAATTTATAATGGTCCTATATCTAATCTTGATTATGTAATCGCAACCTAACATTTTAAAATTACTATTTCAAGCCTATAACCTCTGATCAATGAACCAATCAAACCCATTATGTTGGCTAAGAATAATCCATTTAAATTTTTTAAGGACAGGCCATATGATATTTTGAAATGATTCTAAAAGACACCTATACATATTTCTATTATAGATATATTGCATACATCTCCTATCCACAAGAATACCCTAATATAACTCCTAGTCCAATCCTAAGTTCCCAATGACATAACCCCAGATAAATTCTAAGATTTGGTTGGATATCTATCTCAGCCAATAATTAACCTTTAACAAAAGTGACATGTCATCACGTAGCCCTATCTATAATAACTTTCTATACATTAAAGTTTTCATAACATGACACAAAGTCAAACATGTCCTCATAGACAATATATCAAGTTTGAATATTATGTCCTTGAATCTCATCAAGCATCTTAGATATAAAATAACTAATCTACAACCAAAAACTATTACTATCAAAGACTATGATAATGAATAATGAGAATTACAAGTCACCATAATTTTGCTAGTTATTATTGGGCCCTTAACCCATAATAAACTTTTCTATGTGTTAGACCTTGACTTATCTTATAATTTACTTTTGGGTAGACCTTAGATACATGAAATTCATGCAATCACTTTGACATTGCAGTAGTGACTTATTTTATCACACTCAGGCATGGAGGCCACTATTAATGGAGATTTTTAGCCCTATGAACACTACAAACATTTGGAGGATGAGTACAAAAGTTACAACTACCACTTTGGCCTATATTCAATTCTCAAAAATGACAAAGACAAATAGATACTTGTCAAATTTCCAAAGGCCAATTGCATATACCCAAGTAGCCTTGACTCATCCTCATATAATCCTCCTCTATAATATCTAATCATTTTACCATCTCAGCCAATGGCCTAAGAGAGTATATGACCCACAACAAATTCCATATTACTAAACTTCCACAAAACCCCAAGTCTTATGGAAGAACTAAAGCTAGGCCACCTTGCATAGATTGGTAATGGAAATAAAAAATAAAGCTTCATATCCCAACACATGCTATTTTCACACCATCTACTAGCCAAGAAGAAGACCCACTTGCCAATTATGAATCTTGATTGTATAATGACAAGTTGGTAAATTGATATAAAAATTCTAAATATCTCATTCCTAATAGGATCATGGAAAACCAAGCCTATGAAGGTGGAGGCCTTGATAAAAGTCAATAGGGTAATCTTGAGCCAATTTTTATGACTCATTACAAAGTAACTTATGGTCTTAGATTTAAACTACCTAAGGGTAACCTCATGTATCTTTTTTGTATTCTAATGCTAATGTCTAGTGACAATGATGTTTAAAAAAAATTAGAGTTTGATCATATCCTTTACAAATACCTTGCCAATGCCAACCTATTTGACCTTCATACCATTTGTACAATTACCCCAATAATATGATGTAACTTTCTTCCTCTATATCACCCTCAACTTATAGCTTGAGGATAAAAAGAATCCATAGTGCCTATAGATGAGTTTGAGAATAATGAGGCCTTTTATGATTTTCTAAGCTTAAGAGATAATTTTCCATTGGGAGACCACAAATAAGGGTTCTCTATCAAAGTTTATCTTGTATCCTATTTTGGAGAATAGGTGAACACCCTTAGTAAAAAAAAGAATAAAATATTGAGGTCCCAAAGTGAAAACCTCTTTGTAGTGATTTTGGAGCAAGGTAAAATTGAAGATAAAGGCCAGTCTTTTGGTGAAAACATGTTTTAGGTGCCATTAGATGGGGGTGTTCACCTTTCCTCATATTAACCTATAGAGACCACAAATGATGAACTTATTTTTAGGTCCATGTTTGGTTCTATAGAACATCATGACTTTGATCAAATTACCTAGGAACTCACAAAAGTATGTGTGACATGGCCATCATTTCCATTAGGATATTAAGATTAATATTGTTTAGGAAATATTAAAGAGACATTCCAACCAAAGGAATTTGGAGTTATAGGTCACTTCACATCATTTCCAACCATTCTAGAAGATGGCTTGACTCTCATCCTAGAGGATACTATGAAAGTCAACATCAGGACTCTAGATGACCCAAAGTGGATCAAGTTAGGCATATCCCTCACTAAGTAGGAAAATAAAATATTTACAACTCTTTTGAGGGAATTTGTTGACCTTTTTTCATGGGCCTATTTAGACATGCCATAATTAGACCCTGCCTTGGTTGTACAACACCTTATTGTACATCCTAGTGCCAGACCTATGAAGTAGAAATTATGCAATATTTATCCTTGTATTGTTGTATTTGTAAATAAAGAGTTGGAAAAAATCTTAGACGTGAGATGCATATAACTGATCAACTATTCATAATGAATCTCAAACATTATACCTAATAGTAAGAAGCCAAAAGGAATCAGAATTTGCATTGATTTTAGAGACATCAATAAGTCCTACCCTAAGAATGACTTTCCTTTGCCAAATATTAACATGATAGTTGATTCCACATCAGGGTATGAAATGTTTTCACTTATGGATTGATTTTTAGGGTATAATTAGATTAGGATTGCATTAGAAGACCAAAAAAAGAAAATGTTCACCACTCTTTGGGAAATGTTTTGTTATCAAGTTATGTCATTTAGCCTCAAAAATGCTGGGGACACATAACAAAGAGACATGACCTTCATATTTAATGATATGATGCATAAAATTATTAAATACTATGTTGATGACATATTGGGTAAATCAAAGACTAATGTTGATCTTCCAACCACACTACAAATAATATTTGATAAGCTTTGTGAATATAAGGTTAGACTTAACCTCAAGAAGTGTGTTTTTGGTGTCATTCAAGAATTTTTTTAGGATTCATCATCTTTCATTGTGGCATTAAATTTGATCCTACCAATGTATAATCCATTACCAAGATTCCACTACCTTCTAATTTAAAGTTGATCTATAGTTTACAAGGCATAATCTAGTCTATCAAACACTTCATTTTTTAGTTGGCTGAAAAATGACACCCCTTCACTCACTAAAGAAATGTGTTACATTTATTTGGAATGAAGACTATTATAAAACCTTTCAACACTTGAAGTGATATCTTGCCAATCCACCTATTTCGTTACTACTAATGCTAGGAAAGCCATTTCTATTATACCAATCTACCATGCATAAAGCCCTAGGGGAAATTCAAGCTAAGCATGATGAAAATGGAAAAAAATGTAGTGTACTATATAGGTTTTACACTAGTCACATCTAAACTTAACTATAAACTAATAAAAAAAACTTATTTAGCTATGGTCTTTATAGCCTAGAAGTTGTGGCAATACATGCTTAACAACAAGATCATAGTTATTTATAAAATAGATCTGCTCAAGTATCTACTATTTAAGATATATGTATAAGGCCTTATGGCTAAATGAATCATGATTATGAGTGAGTTAGATATCAATTATGTCAACCTAAAATCTATAAAAGGACAAGTACTTGTAGATCAACTTGTTGAAGCTCCCATTGTAGATATCAAACCGCTCACTTTTAAATTCCCATACAATTACATCATGACCATCATAGAAACACATCCTCAGGAGAACTAATAGAATATATATTTTTATGGATCATTCACATCACATAGATCAAGGGTAAGCCTATTACTTATTACACCATAAGAAGATCTTATCCCTAAAACATTTTGTATCAACTTTCCTTGTACTGACAACATGACTAAATATAAATCATTCATTTAAAGGTTTTTTCAAGTATTATAATGGAATATTCAAAATCTCATGGTTTATGGTGATTCTCAGTTAATCATCAATCAGGTTACAAACCACTTTCACACAAAAAATGACAAACTAGTGTCATATAAGGCCATGGTTGATAGTCTGAAACAATAAATTGCTAACATATAATTTGAACACATACCTCAGGCTAATAATATGAAAATGAATTCCATGACCACCATTGGTTATTTGATCTACCATACTAATAAGGAAAAAATATTAGTTCCTCATTAAAAGTATTATAGCATCTGCTCATGAACCTTTGACCATCACAATGATCAAATCATGCCACTATAATTATCATGAAAAAATATATCCTTTACACATCAAGCCTATGAATATACCCTACTTGACAGAACCCTTTACTACCACAAATTTGATGGAACTCTACTTCATTGTTTAAATTTGGTAGAGGTTACAATAACATTAAGGGAAGCTGATGAAGGATTATGTGGAGCCCACACCAGTGGGGTATTATCCTAGATACAAATCTCCTATGTAAAAGTTACTTTTTTCCAACTATGAAAGTAGATGTAGGTGCTTATGTTCAAAGGTGTGACAAATGTCAAAGGCATATAAATTTGATTTATGTACTGGCCAAAACATTAAAATTTATTCTTACACCATGGTTGTTTGCAACATGGGGACTCGATCTCATTGGGAATATTAAACCTACCTCATCTAATGTCCATAAACACATCCTTACCACTACCGATTATTTCACTAAGTGGGTTGAAGTTATACCCCTAATTTATGTGGCTAGAAAACAAATTTCCAAATTCATCTTCAACCATCTCATAAGCTCCTATGGTATCTCATCTAAAATTATATCTGATAATGGTGTATCATTTAAGAATAAGGATGTAAAATCACTCTATGTGGAGTACAACATCACTCAAAAAAATTTATTGTATATTACCTATAAGGTAATGGCCAAGCTAAAACATCTAATAAAATATTTGTCAACATCCTTAAAAAGATTCTCAATGATGTTGGCCATGATTAAATACTCCAAATCTTCCATTCCCTCTAGGCATATAATACTAATTACCATACTCTAATTGGAGCCACTCCATATTCACTAGTCAAGTCACTGAGGCCATTCTTCCCATGAAGCTCAAGTCACCTTATATGCATATCTCATTGAAACATGTCATAATTGATGAAGATTATAAAGTATCTCAATTTTAAGAGCTAGAGTTACTTAATAATAAATACATGGCCCCTACCAATAACATCCAAGCATACCAAAATAGATTTCATGGCCAATATAACTAGTGGGTCAAACATAGAGAGTTTGAGCTTGGGGATATTTCTCTCAAAGAAAACCAAAAAAACACCATGACTAAGAAGAATAAGGTCAAATTGAAACTCAATTGGATAGGCCCATATTTCATTATTTATAACTATCTCTCTAGATAATACATGATCACTACACCAGAAAAAGATGAACTTGATGAGCTGATGAACATCATACACCTCAAGCATTATTTCTCTTGAAAGACCTAAAATATTATCTATGAGGAATGCTACATTATACCATATCATCATCTTATTTTTACCATACCATATACCATTCCATCATACCTTCCATATTGACCAAAGTTATTTTTACCCTCCATGCCTAACCTTTTAATCTTGACTCCACTCCATTGGTTCTTTTGACACCTTCAATAAGGGGATTCAAATGAATTTTTAGTAGTTTATGTCATATTCTAGATAGAGGAAACATCTTGGACCAATATGATAGTGGTTTGGTAGTTGAATCCTTAAATTTTTATTTCATTTCATTATGAGTGTTACTGATTATAACTACCTTTGGGAAAATCAGTGTCCCACTCTGTGCTACTAATTTTAACTACTTTTGGACAAATTAGTATCATTGATCTTATGTCATTATTTCTTAATTATAACTATCTATGGGAAAATTAGGATCAACACCTTTACCATACCTTACCACATCACCTTGCCATTACTTTTCTATGTTGTGTCATTTGCTTAAATTTATAAACTTATTGTTACCTAGTCAAACTATTCTACTATGAAGGTATAACTATAATGACTTGAGGTCCTAATAGTACTATGTAGGTAGTGCTCAATTCACATTGAAATTATCTTAGTCTCCTTTTTACCATATTCCCACCATTTTATGAGAAATATATGTTTGAATGCTCTTCCCATATTGTGAGCAACCTAAGCCATACTTTCACCATTTTGTGAGCAATATAAGTTTGAAAACTCTTTCAATTTTGTGAGAAACCTAAGCCACACTCTCACCATTTTATGAGAAATATAATTTTGAATGATCTCACCATTTATTGAGAAACATAAGCCATGCTCTCACCATTTTGAGAGCAACCTGATCTATACTCTCACCGTTTTATGAGTTTGACTATTCTGTGTCTCATACTTATTGATCAAGTTGAGATGCATAGAAAATTCACAAAAAAATTGTAAAAATATAACAAATCCTAAATATAAAAAATTCATGGAAATTGTCTTATAATTTACATGCAAAATATAAATCCATTCAATTTTTTTGCGATGGGCCATCTTATTTGTTTAGTATATCTATAGACCACCTTGGTCTTTTTTTCTTCTCATTTCTAGGAAAACTACATCAACCTGAGGTCCACATGGATTATGTAGGCAACACTTAGATACATTGGATATCTCAAGTTAGCTTAGACACACCTTCCTTTATTTTTCAACCACTTCTTTTCCATAAGGATCTTGGGACCCATAACTATTTTAAGGGTAACCACTTGTCATTCAATTTCCCCATCCTTATTGACCTAAAGTCTCATGCTCTTTTTCTTTTGATATTTCTATTGTGTGCATTATGTATTTGAATTTGATACAGTAATAACCTCTAAGATTCATCTTATGCTCTTATCATTTTATGAGCAATATATGTTTCTCATGCACTCATTATTTTGTGAGACCATTCCCATATTTAATCTACAACATAATCAAGTTTCATTCATCTTTTTATTCTATCCCATATCTTGGGATAACTATATTTGGCCTAAATTTCATGTTGGATCTTATGTCTATAGAACTATGTAGGAAACATCCACTTGCCTAGTACATATAAAGTCACCTTGGCTACCCCTTCCTTTTATTCTCTTTCCCCATTTTGTCTATTTATTTCATTATCTCCTATATCCTAGGGGCAATCTTGTGTTATTTCCCTTGCATTGTTATAACCATGTCATTACTATCTATCTTCGGGTCACTCTATTAATAAGAGTAACGCCTCTATTACACATGCATAGACAATTTGTTTTCTATTTGCACTAACATTGTAATTAACCATCATTTGTGTTTTTATTTATTATTTTATTCAATTTTATGTTTCTTGGTGTTTTGTTATGTTTTTGTCTATTGGTGTTTTATTTATTAGTGTTTATTTTCTTATTTTCCTATTTTTTTGATTTTATTGATGTGCCTTTACTTAGTCTATATGCATCCATTCAGTGATTCCTTTTGTATTATACTGAATTCCATCCATATTCATATGCCAAACTTATCATCATGGTTTTTATCATTAGTGCATTATTTTTAATTATTTATTGGATCGTGTGTTATTACTTATGTATATTATGGTTATGTTATCATGGTGTTTTATATCATGGTGCTTACCATCATTTAATATAATAAACATCATCTCATGCAATGATGCCATGATATTTCTTCTTGATCACTATAACAATTCATGATCTATCCAAATAATTTCCCAAATATAGATCAATTAAATCCTGAATGAATTTTAAATCCTTTATAGTTAGGACATGTATCTCCATGCTAGTAGGTTTCCCAAATTCATGTTTCTCCTCTATACCAACTTAATCTTACTCTATAAGTATGAATTCCATATATAAGACCCATTTTATAATTTGTCATATTATCATAGACTATAGGGCCAATGATTATAACCACCTTTGGCCAAATAATTATGTTTCCATCTACCTAGATTCTAATGATCATAACCTCCTTTTAGAAAATCATTATCATTCTCCTACACTACAAGGTCATGTTTTCATTGTGTTAATGATTATAATTACCTTTGGGAAAATCATTGTGTTTTTATCTACCTAGGTACTAATGATTATATCTACCTTTGGTAAAATTATTATCTATATCCACCTAATGAGGGCATGTTTTCATTTTTCTAATGATTATAACTACCTTTGGATAAATCATTATATTTTTAACTTGTTATGCTAATGATTATAATCACCTTTAGACAAATCATATTTTTTATTTACCCAACTAGGGAATATCATTGTACCACTGATTATAACTACCTTTGGGAAAATAAATCTTTTCGTCCCACTTTACCTTTAGGTCCACTTATTTTACTTCCTTAAAGGGATCAATCAACGACCTTATTTATCACCCACTCCCTTGAGGTGAGATATAGGATCATCCATTACCTATTGGAGCATTAAATATTAAATACCTTTTAATTATTTGAGAATATGTTACTTTTCCTATAGCTCTCAATGCCTTCCCAAATAGGGGAAAACTATAGACACCCCATTCTGGCCACAACTAGCTTCTAACCAGACTTCAGACTAATTTCTATCAAATAATACAAATTAATCCTAAGAATCATTGAACATCCTAATTTTTTTCCACACATTATTCATTAGTTCTCAAAATCATGTTGAGGTATCCCTGTTTGGGTTATTATCCTTTACACAAAAATAATCTCTCATGCATTTATCCCTAGTCACCTTGTAACCTAACAACTGGTAGTTTGGCATATGGACCTATTAAGATGGCACTTAAACAATTCATAAAAGAGCTAAATGATAATAAGAATAAATTAACTAATTAAACTAGATTAAATTCTTAGCTAAATAATCCATTTACAATTAAAGACTCTCTAAAAATGGAAATTCAAATTATCAAGCTTCTTAATCATTGCTTTTGTGAGTTGTCAAGCTCTCCCAAAATATCTAACAAATATCTAATTTATGATCCATGCCTATTAATTGAAAATCATAACTACATGTACCCTCCTTAACTCATCTAGAGTTAACTTTAACTCACTTAAGGTTAGTTGAAACTCATTCCATGCTTAAATCCTAACCTAACTTAGCTTAGGTAAGATTTAAATTTAGAATCTATAAATAGAAGGCCTCACCCATTGATCCATAAGCTCTTTTGGTGTAAAGTTATTATCCTCAAATAGATGTAAAAAGATTTTCTATTTGTGTTACCATCCTAATTTCATTAGCCAAGCTAAGCCAACCAACATTACCAAGGTGCCAATGAGAGGCAGACCAATGGAGACTCATTGACAAATATTTAATGAGCACATAGCTAAGAAATACAAATCAACAAGTGGTTTTAGAGCTATAAGGAAGGTAAAAGGAAGATTTTCTTTGTTTTCTAGTTGTATTTTCATTGTATGATTTTTACCTACATTATCCCTAGTGTCTAGTCTAGAGGTGTTAGTGTTTAGTGTGTTTATTTTGATTTGGTTTTATTGACAACACTATACTAATATCCCCTCTAGAGATTCCTTATTCATAGTACCATTCCTATAAAACCTTACATTGTTAATCAATGTACATTACTTAATAAAGAGATAATTGAATTCAATTATGGCACAAACATTGATCATTGCATCATATTATTAGTTATCTCCTTATGTAAATAAGAAGATACAGATATTCAATAGATTTAAAATAACTTCCCTTAATTTTTCACTTGGACTTATTCTAATATGATTGACATTGATCCTTAAATCATAGTACACATGATTACACTCTATCTATATAAAAATTTAGTTAAACAAAAAATTAAAAGTTACATCTCATGATAGCTCTTTTAGTCAAATATGAGATCTAGTAGCTTATTGATACTAGTTTCATTCAAGCAATTTCTCTTTCCCAATGGGTTGCTAACATTATCCTTGTCATTAATCCTAATGACCAAATATAATGTTGTTATGATTTTGGAGACTTAAAAAAAGCATGTTCTAAGTATGATTTTACTCTACCCAATGTTGGTATGATAGTGGAATCCATAACATGATATGAAATTATCTATTTCATGGATGGTTTTATCAGTTGTAATCAAATTAATATTATTGAGGAAGACCAGAAAAAAATTCTTTTACCACACCATGGGGCACTTTATATTATATAGGCATGCCTTTTAGATAAAATAACATAGGATAAACATAAAAATTAACTATGACCCATATTTTTCATGATCTCATTCATAATATAGTTGAATACTATGTCGATGACTTACTTTCAAAGTCAAAATAAAGACAACACCATGCAATAGATTTATGATAAATTTTTGAAATATTAAGACAATATAATATGACTAAATCCCAAGAAATACATCTTTGTGGTTTCATCCATTAAACTATAGGGATCCATAATATCCCAATGTGTCATCCAGGTTGATATAAATAAATTCAAATCTATAATGGACATGCATCCTCCTACAAACCTAAAGTAATTTTGATCTATATAGGGTAAGATTCAGGTAATACACCGCTTTATGGCTCAACTAGCAGATAAAACTCAATCATTCACTATATTACATAAGAATCATACAAAATTTGAGTGGGATATCACATGTCAAGAAAGTTATGACACACTAAAATAATACTTATTGAACCCACCTGTATTATTACCACCAACACCTAATAGGCCACTTCTCCTCTATCTATCAATGATAGATCATGCACTTGGTACACTCTTGGAACAACACAATGATCAACATAAGGAGTAAGATATTTAATACATCACTCATACACTTTTTGATTATAAATAAAATTATATGCCAATATAAAAACTATGTTTGGCACTTGTATTTGCTACTAAAAATATATGATACTATCTAATTAACAATGAGACACAAGTTATTACAAAAACAAATCCTTTTAAGTTTCTTATGTCAAAACCACATCTCTCAGGTCCTATCAAAAAAAGGGTCATGTTACTCATATAATTTAACCCAAATATTATGTTAAAAAAATCATAAAAGGCCAAATAATAATAGTATTACCACTATTAGACACAAATCCTATTAATGATGATTTTCATGATGACTTCACAACTTACAATACAACTTTCAACACATTAACAATGTCATTTGATGGTTCTAAATGTGCATCTAGTGTTGAGGTGGAAATTTTATTCATCAACCCACTTGGGCACATAGTACCACTTGATTACCAAATCAGTTTTTCATGTATAAATAATATCATAGAATATGAGGATCTTATCCTCGGCCTTTAAGTAGATCAGTCTATCCAAATAAAATTTGTTAAGGTCTATGGGGATTCAAAATTAGTTGTTAATCAAGTTATATATGTCTACCAAACTAAATAACAATTTATCATTCTCTACAAGAATATGGTCTAATATCTATAGGCTTGGTTTGAATACTTCTCTATTAAAAACATTCCTTACAAAGATAATTTCCATGCCGATGTAATGGCTAGTGCAACATCATCGATCCTCATTGACATAAATGATGACCAGTATATCTTCACCATAAAATGATTATAATCACCATCATTATCCCATTATGACCTCATATATCTAATAATTTTATCCACCACATGTAGTACAATAACATCTGAATGGTTTATATATATATATATATATATATATATATATATATATAATTTTCTACACAAATATATTACTCTAGATAATTTTAGTAGGAATAATAAGCACAAATTATAAATAAATTCCATTTGTCACATCATCATTGATAAGTAATTATTCAAATGATATTTTGAGGGATACTTACTCTGATGTCTAAAAACTAAGGAGGTTAAGTTGGACATTATCCAAGTTCATGATAATAAATGTGGTATCCATTTTAATGATAATTAAATGTAACACAAATTACATTGATAAGGATATTATGATCCAACAATAGAACAAGATTGTCATGAATTTGCTAAATTATGTGAAAAATGTCAATGACATGGTAACCTACACCATGTCCCTTCACAATAGTAGAAACCCATTGTATTCCCATGGTTGTTCATGTTATGGGGATTTGATCTAATTGGTAAGGTAAATATAAAATTTTTAGGAGGTAAAAAATTCATTATTATAGCTACAAAATACTTTACAACATTGGTGAAGGCCATTCTATTACAATTCATAAAAGGAGAAGATATATGTTATTTTATCACGACCAATTTACCATTTTGGCCTCCTAGTGACCATAATTATAAATAATTGAACTTATTTTAAGAACAAAACAATGAATAAATTTTGTGTTAAATATAAGATATGATGCATATTTTCTACTCCATACTACCCATAGATTAATGATCAAGTAAAAGCTACAAACAAGATAATTAATAGTATCCTTAAAAAATAGTTACAAAATTAGGTTATGTTTGAAATAATTATATTTTGTATGCACTATGGGCCTACCACACAAGTATTCAAACACCCATATGAGTTACTCCTTATTCACTAGTATATGGCATAAAAGCAATTATTCCACAGGAATTAGAAATCCCATCCTTATGGGTATCCAGAAGAGGGATTTTTATAAATTATAAATACATGGAAATACATCTCCATGAATTATAAAAATTGGATGACACATGCATGCAAGCCAAAAAACATCTCAGAGCATACCAGAAATGAATCTAGCACTCTTACAATAGTCATGTTCACAATAAAAAAATTCAATGTTAATGATCTTGTCCTCAAAGAGAATTTTAGAAATGTCAATGCCAAAGAAGAGAAAAAATGCAAGTTCAAACCAAATTGGATTGTATCCTACTTAATAATTAAAAATCTTATCCCAAAATTATACCATCTAGTTTAACTTAATGGTAAGGTTATCAACAACCCATTTAACATCATGCATCTACAATGATTCTATTCATAAATAACTCACATTACACTTATATATAGTTTTATTTCATGATTTATTTTATATAGATTAAACTCATAAAACACAAAAAAACATATAATATGTTCAAAATATAAATACATTCACATATTTCTCAAAAACACAAAATTTAGATTGTTTGAATATCCATGTTTACATTCTTTATAATTACTAGGTACTACATATGTTATTTATCTTAGTATAGTATTTTTTTTATCATACATACATTCTTTAATTATTATCTTTGAGTGTTCACAGATTCTTACAAGACTTAGGTCCATCACATAAATCTATAGTTTCTAATATCTACCCACTAGGGGCACATACATATATACAAAGATTCAACATGAACACATTCTCCCATTAGGGGCATCCTATACATAACTTCCGATTTAGAAAATTATATCATTCTATACTACTCAATTTTTTTTTCTTGATTAATATTACTATAGACTTAGTTTATATACATTTTTCTCTCATACATATTTGTACCACATGTTCTTGCATATTTTCATTTCTATCTTTCCTATTTTAGACTTGATTGTGTCTCTTTGCTTCTACATCTATTTAAAATCATTTTAATACACCATTTTTATACAACTCTACATCAATTCCTTTCATTATATGTATTCTTTGGACATGTGACCATGTCCTTGTTTGTTACATATTAAATTTTTATGTGAACATTTGAATATGTAATTCTATGTGGCACTAAGACAAACTATTTATTGTTTACATATGTGGACATTTAAACATGTCCTTATATGTATTTGATTTCTCATATTTAGTGAAATGTTTCTATGTCCCTTGTATTATGCCCATTTTTCCTACTTTAAGTGCCTTATTTGTTTGTATGCATGCTTTCATGTATGATTCATGGACATGACACTTGATTCTTGTTTGTTAATTACACACTCATTTTATGATACCATGAGTACCCTCATGCATCTCCACTTCCTCTTTGCATGTCATGATGGACATCATGCCCCATCTCCCCACATATTTTACAAAAATTATTCTTAGATTATGTAGTTCATATAAATGCCTACATTTTTATATCTATCTTGATAACCTTGAGAATTTTAGATATAACATACATCTCACATTGATAACCTATGGTTAAAATATTTTACATTCAGATATCATGTGTACATATTATATTAGTTTATCATGCATATATCATATATGCTCATTCCAACATACATGATGTATTATTTTTATTTTGAGGACAATTATTACATAGATACAATAACTCCCCTCAAAAGAGGGGGAATTAATAGGGGTTTATCACAAAAATTAGGTCATCTAAGTGCACTTATAGTATAATTATCATCGTGTAGACACAAAATTATATATCTTAAAATCATGAAAACACACACACACACACACACACACACACACACACACACACACACACACACACACACACACACACAATTTTCATAATTTTAAAAATAGGGACACATTGTTAAAAAAATTCTACCTAGGGAACCATAACCATAAATATATATGACTAGGGTATCCCACATTTGCCATAACTATTATTTTTAGAAAATAAAGCATTGCCACAAGCAAAATTTATGAAAATCTAAGCTTAAACTAGTATCTTAAGTCATTTGGAACTTTGTATTTTCATAATTTTTACTTTGATGTCATTTGAAAACTAACATATTTAATATTTATATGCCTTGGTTGTATATGTTGATCATAGGATTAACATCCAAAGACCATTGATTTCCTCCAATCAGGCCTATAGTAAAGACTTTACATAGTTTTGACATGTGTCACTCTCATATCATATAGAATTTTGGATGATTAAAAATGGTTAATTATTTTGAGAATCAGGCCTCTTGAGCTCTGAAATCATGATAAGTGTCATATTCACATTGAAATAGATATATGGACACTTCATTTGTTTATTGGAAAACTTAATAGTTTTACATTCCCATGAGCTTCCAAGATTCCAAGTTATTGAGTCTCTAGGATTTCAAGATCACTCCACATGTCTCAATCATTATAATCTACATCTATGATGAGGTTAAATGGTTCTTTGGTATGTAGGCTAATGTCTCAAAATTTTGGTGTTTTGAGTGATTAACATGCATCACATTTTCAGTAATCCATATAGTCAGAAGGTTAAGTAGTCCTTTTGATGCCTACCTAATGCTATGATCTCCTAAGTCTCTAGGCCTTTGATATCACTCCATTTATCTTGATCACATTGACTTGAAACCATATAAGGTTATTCACTAAAAGGAATGTCAGTTTAATGCCTTGAGCTTTTGTGCTTATAGTGCTCTAAGATCACACCACATGGATTAATCATGTTAATTCACCAGCACATAACTTCAAAAAAATAATAATTAAATTCAAAGGGATGGATTAATGATATCCTGACATATGTCACTATCTAGGGAAGGTATGACCAAAACATAAGGAATAATGTTCAATAACATGTAAAATAAGAAAATTAATGAATGGATGATAACTATCTAAAAGTAACGACTAGACATGAAGAATTAAAGAAATACCACTACTAAATAAATAAGGAGCACCTATAGAACCTGATTGATATATTCAAATAAAAACAAGCATTAAAGTAAATAGTTCATTATTAACATTTAAAGTGCATTAATACATTCAATACAAAATATATGAAAATTGGATTCACTTTTCTATTACTTTATTCATTAAATGATTGCATTATTATACTTCATAAGCATCTAGTGAACTCTATATTTATTCAGTCACCAAACACTAAATGAAGTAGTTTATAACCTTATAATAGTTGTAATGAATAAATGATAAAAATGGATTCTTCATCAAAATAATGTAAACCCTCAGCCCCATCCCCATTCTCATATGTGGGATTAATAGAATACATAAACATAGTATTTAAGAAGAGTGTGTATTAAGGAAATCTAGAAATGAAAATAAGCTAAGAAATTAAATGAAATTTTAATATAAACTAACTCAACCTATGATAGATATATAAATTAAAGAAACAAAACAAAATTATACCTTATCACAAAAAAATACCTTTGTTGTAATGTGAATTTAATTTTCTCTCTTTGAATTGTCGTTGCTAACTATTTAATACAAGGGCAAATGGGTAGTGTTATGGTATGAAAACTCTTATAATCTCAACATGATAAACCTGTAATGAAGAAGCTTGGATAACTTGGAGGAAGAACCTCCAATTTATAGAATTTGTAAATGGATGTGAACCATCCATCTTGAGATAAAGATCAAGGGATGAGAATAAAAGGTAATTTTGAATTCATAATGGGAATTTTGAATTAAAAATTGGAGTGGAGAACATTTGGGACTCATAAATGAATATAAAATTGATTTAAGATGAATATATGATATAAAATTAGTAAGTGGATGTGAGGTAGATTATTAAATTAGATAAAATCAGATCATGAAAGATAATGGGAATAAAGGTGGATTATTAAATTTCATCTTGGAAGATAATAGGAATAAAGGTGGATTATTAAATCAGGTCATGGAAGATAATGTGAATAAATTTGGATTATTAAATTGGATCATGTAAGATAATGGGAATAAAAGTGGATTATTAAATTAGACCATGGAAGACAATGAGAATAAAGGTGGATTATTAAATTAGAATGGTGGGGGATAGGTGGAGCCTTAGGGCATGTGAGGATAATTTTGATTTTTTAGATTTATGAAAATTATGAATATCCAAAATCCATGGAATTTTTAATTAGAGAAAGATTAGTTAATTAAATTTGGATTAATTTAGGGATAATAAATAGTGAATAATGAATAGTGATGATTAATAGTGATTAGGGAAAATTAAAGATGACTAGATAGGATTAGAGATGATTAAGTATTTAGTGAAAAGAAGGTTAAAAACAGCACAAAATATGATTTTAAGTGTCTACATTTTACCCTCTTTGAGAATTCATTACGAGACATTGATGAAGTCATGAATTTTCAAAGAATGAAAAAGACATTGAAAAAGGTGAAATAAAAAAATTTAGACAAATAAATAATGGATGTTATTATTTTATCATTTCTAAATGATAGGTGAAGGAGTTTGGATAAAAGAATAAGATAATTATTGGAACAAAATTAGGTCCCATGATGATTCCCCCTTCCGTGTTCATGAAATAAAGTGGATGAACACTCAAAATGATGTAGGAGGAAGTATGAGAAAGTGGTGATAATGAAACTTAAATCATGATAAATCAATAACATACTTATAAGATTAAAGTTGATGTAAAATGATTTGAACCTAGATAAAAAAATAAAGAATAGATAGGAAAAATATATTTCTTACTCATAAGTTGCATGATTGGATGGTGCTCAGGACTTAGGGGTCACATAAGTAGAGGTGTGAATGGTATATCCTAGTAAGTTGTGGGTTTGAAAAAAATAATAGATTGTCCAATTTGAGAGAAATATTTTATAGAATTAACAATTGTAAGTAGTTTATAAAGATTAATAACATTTTAATTAACTGGGACCTAAAATTGTGGAGAAAAACTATTGTAAAATATGAAAATGATGGGTTGGAGGGAAAAATATTGGAATGAGAGAGGATAGGCTATATAAAGAGGATTAATTAGAGAGTTTATAATTGATGGCATGGATGAAAAATGTATGGATAATTAGACAACTTCCTTGTGTTTATTTTTTCCTTGCTTTGGAATTCCAACATGAATAGGTGAGTAAGAGTTGAGTAACCTAATTTTTAATTTAGAATAAAATAATAATCACTAATGATCTAAAATAATCATGATGAATATTTTTTATTTATACATAAGGACTAAAATGATTGTAATTTTTGAAAAATAGAGTGTATCATGATATGGAAAAATCATAATAACATTATAGTGTAATAAAAAAAATATTGACTCAAAAAATGATAAAAACAAATAAGTGGAAATGAGATGAACAAAAAAATAAAAGTTCACACAAATAAAAATGATGAATGTAATATAAAATAAGTAAATGATAAGACACATGACAAGACAATCAAGAGTAAGCAATCTTAATGAAGACAAGTTATTCACAATCATAAAAAAAACATAGGTGAAAACAAAAATTAAAGAATTTGACACCTAAAAAGGAAGTAAATGACATGACTAACATGCTAGGTGAGGGTTGATACTTTTGGTAGCCAAAATTTGTGACAATATTGAACAACAAATGTGGAAGCCCTGAGATAACCATGTAATTTCAGATAAAAATGAGAACAAGTGAAATCACATTGTATATGAATTGAGATGATGAAGATCATAGATGAACTAACCCTATGGGCCCCATGTACCTGAGCACTACCTACATAGACTGAAAACTCTTACAATTTAAAATAGTGTGAACACCCATGATAACTGGTATAAACTTTAGTCCATAAGTAGTTATCCCAAAAATGGGAGGAAAAGCAAAGAATAAGTATTAGATGATGTTAAAATATAAGGATGATAATAAAAATCCAAATCTTCCATAATTTAGGATGCCCTAAGTGAGAGGGCATTGTTAGCAATAAAATTTAGTGAGAAAAAAATATGAAGAATGGGGATGAAAATTAGTTGTTAGTGGTTGAGCTTCACTTAAGTAGTGCCTACATAATCTATGGACATCAGGATAATGTAGTTCAACACATATGGGAAGTGATGAGAAAATGGGTTGATTGATAAAGGGTTAAGTGTTTGATGAAAAGGTAAACAATTTCACACCCAAGTAAGATGAATGAATTGAATGATGTCGAGTGGTTTAGAAATATAGTGAAGTTGGTAGATGTGGATAGGTGAAGTGTGTAATGTTTTACCTTGATGTTTGATGTTTCATTTATTTTATTTTATGGGTGATATGTTTGACTCACATTCCCTCTATAGAGGTGGATTTAACCATAAACAAACTATACAAAATCAACATTAAGTATGATATATAGAGATTCTTTGGTTTATTTTAGTGACTTGTCATTCTTATGTTATGGGTTTAATTTCCATGTGTATTTTTAATTTTATGAATGTTAGATGAGCAAACATTGAGGATATACATTATATCTCTATGTGTTTATGATAATGTTATGGAAAATGTCTATATATATATATGAGAATTAAAAATGTATGAAAATGATGTAACATAATGGATATGATTGAAGCTTTGTGAATGTGCTAATAATTTTTTTGCAAGTGATGACCTAGTTATTTTGTTTACACAACATCTAACTTTCAATTTTCAGAAAAACAATGAAAGGGTTAATATGATAAGTATGAAATGATGAATATGAAAACCAAAAATTAATGCTTTGCATGGAAAAAGAAGGTGACCTAACCTTTACGAGAAAAGAGGAGAATGTATTTATTTATAAACTCACAAAATACTAACTTTATTGGCTACGTCTAAAGAGAATTAGCCCTGATAGAATTGGTAAATGGGATAAAGTTACCCTTTTTATGATAAATATATAGAAAATATATTTGAGCAACTTTTTCCTTGGACACATTTTGATTTAATTTTTAATACATTTCTTTATAACCCCCTACATGTGGTCTCATGTGACTATGAAGACACATGGGATCATCACCAAAGGCTATACATATGTGAGTAAGGGCATCTCTCTCCAATGCTAATCTCACACAACTAGTGAAATGTGAGGGCTCAACACTAAAGATCAACAAAGGGTGAGAGATATGGAATTTGAAATTGGTTTTATATAAGCTTTAGATAATGGTGTAATTTTACTTGGAAGGATTTTACCCCCAAGTAGTAGCCCCATGAAAATAATAATATGCAAGGTATCATCACCTAATATCAATATGGGTGAGTAAAATTACCATTTTTTTTGTATCATGCTAATGTTTTCTGTGTAAAGGGAACTGCAAGAAGAGAGTATGTCATGAAAAAACTTTTAGACTAAGTTGTAGGCTAGTATTATCTAATTTTTTCAAGAATATGTAGGGAAAAGAAATGTATTACAATAATAATAACTAAGGAATGAACCAATTTAATGCTAATTTTGAGAATTTTTTCCATGAGATATTATGGTGATATGAAAATTGAAATGATATGATAAGTTGCATTTTGAAAGTTTATATTATGCAAACTAACAACTAAATAATCACCAAAAATGACATATGATATGCAAGACAAAATTTAAATGATGGAAATGTGAAATGTAATTGTAAATGGGTTTCCACCAAGTGTTAATGTATGTGTAGACAATAAGTTATTTTATTTTTTATTTTTGATTTTATATTAACATTTTATAGGATTTATTGGCATATGAACCCAATGGGGAGTCACGAGATGCATATTTTTTGTTTTTCATGTTTCATGATTATTTTTATTTGTATAATTTTTTTAATTTTTGTTTTTTTTTATTTTTTGATTTTTTTTGGAGTTTTGACAACTAGGTTATACAAAATAGCATTAGAATGATTTAGGTATAAAATTGTTTGAGGTGCATGATGTTCATTGGTTCATTAATCTCTTCTCCATTTTTTGTAGCCAATCTATAGGATTTAGAGTAATATTTGGCAATGATAAAATGTGGGCTCAACCAATTTGGTTCAAACTTTCCTTTCTTCTCTCACTCAATGTTTATGTTGTGTTGGTTTTATTTAAGAAAAAAATCTCTAATTTTAAACTCCTTGGATTTTATCTGCTTATTATAAATATGATGAAGGTGATTATGTTATACTTTTAAATGTTTTAAATCATTAAGTATTTTTTCATTGAGAAGGTTGAGTTCACTAAGGAATGAAGTACAAGAGGATTCTTCGTCAATGATTTGTTGTGAAGATATATGCAAAGATGGAATTTTGACTCATTGCCATATAAAAGGGAATAAGTGGTTACCCCTATGGGTGTGTGTATATTAGTTTAATATGCCTAGAGGGTGGGATATGGCTATGTATGGTATTCATGACCAAATTCATTGACAACTCTTTTGAAGATGCACAAAATGATTTGTTTTGGTTTCCTTAGCTTGGCCATTGTCTCAAGGGTAGTAATGAGTAGACCACTTATGTGATGTGGTAAGTATGACAAAGGGATAGAATTCCTTTATTATTAAATGATTTTCCATTATCAAAACTGATATTAGAAGGGATACCAAAGTGGTAGACAATGTGGTTTAAGATAAATTTGGAAATTTTCTTTCCAATTACAGAAGGGGCATTGCCTCGACCCACTTGGTGAAATAATTTGTTTCCATTGTGATATGATTGTGGACATCAAAATAATATAGATTTATTTTCCCAATGATGTATATCACCCATGTGGAGAATGTCCAAGGTGTAGTGACAAGTTGTAGACATTATGATGGACTATGGATAAAGTCCCCATGTTTCTGACAAGGTATACATTTCTTAACATAGGCACATGAATTGGATTCCATTGTAGGCCAATAGTAACATACTTGTAAAATATTCTTTGTAAATACCATACCAATTAAATGTGACCCATAAATTCCCTCATGGACTTACCTAATTACCAAAGTTGATTCCTCAATATTTAAACATCATAAAAGAGTTTTATCATAGCTTCTGTGATATAAAATATTGCCAAGGATGGTGTATAGAGAGGTGCATTGGATAAAATGCTTGAGTTAATTATGGGATAGGTTAGATGGTATGGTATTATTATGAATATATGGATAGACATTAGAGTACTAGGGGAAAGTGGGACCAACCACTTTGTAAACCATTTTTGAATCAAGTATATCATAAGCTGGTATCATTAAGTATTCAACTAGGAACTTGTTATGTCTTACGTTTAAATCCAGTAGGGAACCAATAGTAGCCATATCATCTATTGATTTATTATTTATTTTCAACACTTGTTCAAATTGGATATACCCAAAATATAATTTTAAAGTATCCACCATTTGATTTTAAGGTATCATCTTATCATTGAGATCTTAGAATTCATTAGTGACTTGATTGATGATAAGCTTAGAATCACCAAACATGATAAGGTTTTTGGTTCCCCATTGGATTGTCATTTTGAGGCCTACTATGAAACCTTCATACTCTAATATGTTATTGGTGTAAGGTAATAAGAATATTAAATCCTTGGGAATTCAATCTCCATTAGGTGTAACCAATAAAAAAATAACCATCAAAGAAGAGCTACCAAATTAGAGACTTGTTTACATATATTATTGCTTCATCTGAGAACTATGAAATAAGATGTTCTTTATTTTTGAGTGGTGATTTAGCCAATACATATGTTAATACCTATACTTTGATTGATTTTTATTGACATACTCTAAATCAAATTTACCAAGAAGCATAACCTACTTAGTCATCATACTAGTTAGAGTTATTCTGGATAAAAGATATTTAACAAGGTCTATCTTAGTAATAATATTGGTTTTATTATTGAGAATGTAATGTCATAGTTTTTTAGAATAAAAAATAATTGCTAGACATGATTTTTCTATCTGATATTAATTGAGCTCATATGCTATCAAAATTATTCTTATGTAGTACATTGGCTATCTTTCCCACTATCATCATGCTATGTTAATAATGCCCCTAGTGCAAATTGAATAGCTGAAATGTATAACAAGAAAGGTTTACCAACAATAGGTGGCATTAGTTTTGGTGGGTTGGAAATACATTATTTAATATTTTCAAATGCTTTTTCAAAATTATTATTCCAAGTAAAAGTACTATCCTTTTTTATCAAAAATGTGAAAGGGTGATAAATGTCTACAAGTTCAGATATAAATCACCCAATTGATGGAATTTTTCCTTGTAGACTTCTAATTAATTTAATCATCTTAAGTGGAGGCATATCCATGATACCTAAAATTTTAGAGGGGTTAACTTATATTTCATGTTGTGAAACAATTAACCCTAACAAATTTCCCAATATCACATCAAACACACATTTCTTAGGATTCAATCTCATGCTATACTCTCTCATGCACTCAAAAATACAATGAAGCACTTGAGGGTGTTCTTATATGGATTTAGATTTAGAAAGAATATCATAAACATAGTATTCCATAATTCCATGAAATATTTCATGTAAAATAATATTAATTACCCATTGATATATGGATCCAACATTTTTCAAACCAACAAGCATTACTTAATAGAAGAATGTCCCATGGATTTGTAAATGTGGTTTTGTTTTAGTATTCAAAAACAATTTTTATTTGTTTTTATCTTGAAAATACATCCATCAAAGATAAAATCCCATGACCTAAATTTGAATCTACAACATGTCTATGTTGGGAAATGAAAAACCAACTTTTGGGCATGCTTTGTTGATATCACAAAAATATGTGCAAACTCTAATCCCTTCTAGTTTCTTTGATACTGATATAATGTTAGATATATAATCTAAATAATCAATGGGATGTATGAAACCAATAAATATATGCTCTTTTAGTTCTTATTTTACTATTAATGCAATACTAAGATGCATTTTATGGATACACCACATGGTGATGTACTACTAACTATAGAGCAAGCCCAAGCTTATCCATATAAGACCATATAAATATGTATGAGAATTAATAAATCAAAAGTTCAAATATGTCCTTTCTTCTTGAGTAAGTGATATGGAAAGTTTAAAAAATTTAGGATCTTCTTCAATGCCAATGTTCACTAGAATAGTTTATTTAACAACTAGAGTTGATTCATATTTGTAATTTAGGGGTAGTGTAGGAAGATGGAAATCTTTCTTGAACTCTGTTTGATTAGATGTAGAAGATGAAATAATATTGTTTTGTAATTTTTGTTCACCAAAGTATGCTAAATCATCTAACTAAATTAAAAACCCTTTCTTATGGTCACCTACTAAAATTGTATCCCTTGTTCTCAAGAATTTAGAAATAGCCTCATCATTCTAAAAATGATCAAGATGAGGTGTTGTGTGTTGGTCCCACTATATGAGGGATGAATATGAAAGATAAATTGTAATAATATCATTCCCTTTAAATATGTTGGTGAGGGCAAGGTATTCAAAGTGATTAAGTATCAAACCTGTCTCACTATATGAATAATCATCATCTGACTCACTAGAAGAGTCACTTTGGAAAAGTGTGAGATGCATCTTGAGTGGATTAGATCCTATACCATGGTTTAACTCATTTGATTTTATTATGATAGGATCAATGTATCCTTGTTCTTAGAGGCCAATACCTTTATCCTTATAGTTCATTATATTACACATGATGGATCTGGTAGAAGGATTCTTATTATTGGAGAAATAAGTAGCTAGTTCATCAGAATAAATACAAGAAGGATTAGAATATTTGATATGTTCATCTAAAATGAAAACACATTCTATAAATATAATCTTAGGAAGCTTCTTAACGATTCTATTTTCATTTAGATTGTAGGTCCTTCCATAGATATTTAGATTGGTATGGATTGTACTTATGGAAAAATCTTGAATTATATACTCGTTCATTCCACCATAAATGATCTTAAGGTAGGAATAAGTGGATGAGGATGATGTAGATATGGGGGGTAGAGTGAAAACTTGTTAAAAAAAGGGTGATTTAAATATTGTTCTATATAAGGTTAATTTTATGCTTTCTTAGATGGTTGGTTAGATGTTTCATTGGTGGAAACCTTTTCAATGGAGATGGAGGTAGTTGGTGTATCAACCCAACTACCAAGGGGATGTGTTTGAAATAAGTTTTATTTATGTAAATTATTTTCAAGCAAAGGATAATCATAAAAGGGATTAAATTTATCATCTGTAACTAGTAAAATAGTTTCATTTTTGGTATTTACCTTCTAATAGATTGCAATATTGGATGGGTTTAGTATCACCTTGTATAGTAACTTCCATTCCTACATGGGATAATTTTAAACATTGATGTAAGGTGGATGGGATGACATTTTTGGAATGTATCTATGGATATCCAAGAAGTATGTCATATGGTAGATCAATATCAAGGACATGAATTATAATTTATTTGATAATAGGCCCCACCATAAAAGGAAGATAGATCGTTCCTATGGTATTGTTATCCTATGAATTTATGGTAATAATGTTTAATTCAAACAATGTTATTGAATATCCTATATGTTTTACAATATTTAATGTATATAGATTAAGTGTCGAGCCACTATCTATAAAACCCTTTTCACTTTACATCTAAAGATGATAACCTCTATGTATAATGGGAGGTTATGATTTGATCCTAAAGGAGAGACATCTAAATGATAAAATGTTACTTGGTTATTTATAGAAAAAGAACCTATTAACACTTATAAATTGGTAGGATTGAGATCTTGAGGTACACTTGATTCTTGGAGAAATTTATAAAATATATCTTCATATATAGGATATGTCTTGAGAAGATCTAAAATTGAAATATGTGCTAGAATTTTCTCAAGATGGTTGATAATGTTGTACTAGCATTCAACATTAGTGGATGATGCACTTGTAAGGGTAATATTTTATTTCCTTGTGGTAAAGACAAATTCATATGATGGAAAAGTAATAACATTGATATAATTATGCATGAAATTGATACTATTGAATATGGAATCAAATAGGTGACTTGTTCGATTAACATTACTAGATTTTGGTTGTTCTTGTTTTTGCTTTCCCTTTCCTTGGTTATGATTAGGGAATAGATCTTGGTATGTCCCCAATTTTTGGTGGTTATATGGTTTAAATGGTTAATTTTTGATTACTATGTCACCTCTATCGATGAGTTATTAAACATAATGTTTAAGGAATATATACCTATTAGTTGAATGTCTTATAATCTGATGGTATTCATAGTACTCATCTTATTTATACCAATCAGGTTTAGGAACATTATCATCAAAGGGTTTAGTGTTAGTCCATTTGATCATGTTTATGTGAACTAAGTTTCAAAAAAATTCTCATAAGTGTCACCTAATTGAGTGAACTTGCACTTAGATTTGCCTTGTTTAAGTTGACCACTGGGAATTAAGATGTTATTGATTAGTTGATTGTAGGTTTGTGTTTGATGTTGGGGGTTTTGAATCTATTTTAAATTATTCACACCATAACCTACAATATTTTTTTTCTTAGAAAATTACTTTGGTTTTTATATCATTTTAGAGGAATTATTGTTATCTAGTTTAAATATTTTGATTGCACCTCTTTTCATTAATGTTCTTTCTACTTGAACTCCCTTTGTAATGATTTTGTCAAAGGACTTTGGGCATAGAATTAACAAACGGTTTCCTAATTATAAATTTAAATTTTTCATACAGATTTACACAATATTAGTTTTAGTAAATAACGATGTGAAATGACTTGCCATTGCTCACCATCTTTGGAGTAAGGAATAAAAAGTTTCAACATTGTGTTTCTTCATATTGTGTAAATTGAAGGTGGTCAAATATTTTTTGATGTTATAAGAGAAGTGGCACAAAAATTTATCAGATAAGTCTTCAAAGGTGACAATAAATAATTTTTTGAAGAAGATTAGTAGTGCTTAAGATCAGACCATCTATTCATCCACCTTTATAAATGCATGGCAATACGCCACATTTTTGCTAGAATAACTTTGAGTTGAGATCAAATTTAGTAATTTGCCTTCATAGTGAAAGTTAAAGTATGTTTGTGGAGATATAATTAGTGTATCACCTCCTTTAGTATAGGTCACTTTCATGTTTCTTTCTCCCTTTTCACCTTAATAAGTGATTAGCCTAGTGTAGTTAAGAGCCGAAATAGATAGATCAAGGGAGCTAGCCCATAATCTAGAGATCTATCTGTTGTAGTAATTTTTCTATATTCAAAGATAGTTTCATGTTATCTCAAATTTGAGAAGGCTTGACTGACTTATCTAGCATGAAATTTGGCCTATAATATTTATATCATTCTCAATGGGACATGTGGTCTAAGAAGGTTGTTCAAGGTGGATGTTGGTCTTGAAAACAAAGAGGCTATAATAGTCTACTTCCTACAGTATCTGGTGACTCCAAAAATTGACACTTAGTTTTAGATGAGTGAATTATTTCATGTCTAGTGTAAAAAAAATATTATATACTAAACACATTCATTTTGATTTCTATTAGCTTATTTATTATTCAGTCAAATCAAATAGATTTGCTAGCACCCATCCTTACCCAAAGAGATCCTACCTTGCTCATAGACCTATAATAAGGCTTTTGATTAGTTCAATCTTGTTAAATCCTAAGGATATAATGGAAAATAACCTACTTTTTTTTATTTGAATGGATATATTCCTCTAAGACTTTACCATTGTGATGGCATTCACATATCAACCCTCAAAAGTGTCCCTTCATATATAGGTGAGACTATCATTACTCCTATTAAACACATTAGAAACATCGACAAAATCTACAATATACATCACATCATTAAAGATAATATAGACATTAGGTTGTTGGTTGTTTATTTTAAGGGGGAGGCTCTTGATTGGTATGGTACTTTAGTTCTTGATTCTATCACTATATGGGATGAATTGGGCGATGCTTTGAGGAAAAGGTTTGAGGACAAGAGTGATAACTTATCATTGATCGAGCAACTGACCAACATAAAGAGATCACCTCAAAAATATATTCAAGACTTAAACATAAGGTTTTAGAAGACATGGGATAGGATCCCAATCTTAGTAAGACCTATTACACATCATGCTTTCATTTATTATTTTAAGCCTCTTAATAGTGATATTTATATAGTGGTATAATCTATGGGAGGGGATACATTTACTAATGAATATGAAGTGGAAATTAGAGATAATAACTATTTAATTTAGGATGGGAAGATTTCTCCAAGACCCCTTATGCCTCTATTCCTTAATTAATAAAACTTCACACCTAGTATTACTCCCATCCCTACACCAAAACATAAGCAAGTTGACACTAGTCAATCAAGTAAATCTAATGAGGTAAAAAGAGTGAAAGCTCTTGAGAAAGATATTTTAGGTCTTAATAATATCATACAAAAAAAATAGATACCTTTATAAATCCCTTATCAACATAATCATTCCTATCCAAACTATCAAGGAAATAGACCACCCTTTCAAGGTCATCTTCAAGGTCAAGGGTAGCTAGTTCAAGAAAAATAATATAATGGTTATAATAACAATGCTATATCCACCTAAAAAGCATTAGTGCCTATTTAAAACAACCTTACTCAAGATCATGAGGGTCAAAATCCATTGTATCAAACTCATGATCCATCTACTTATGCCATTGAGTCCTTAAATCAAGCTTTCATGGCACATTTAGGAATAATGCCAGCCATGACTCAAGTTAGGGTACCTAATAAAAGAGAGAATAATGGAGAGAGTGCTCAAGTGGAGTTTAATTTAGTTAATTGGAAATAAGAAGACTCATGTGCTATTTTTTTCCAAGGATAATCAAACAAAGAATCAAGTCCTATAACTACAAACACAAGGTCAAAAAAACGTAATTAAAGATATTCAAGGGGCTAGTAATGGTCCATAAATGATATTTAAAACACTCCAAGGGGAAGGTATGTATAATGTAGTCCCAAATGAACAAATAGATCAAAGAACTCAGAATGATAAGAGTTTTTCCACACCTCAAAAGTCTCAAGTTATAGGTGACATTATTCCTATTAGTGGACAAACTAAGATTAGTGGTTCTTTTAGTAACATTATAGAGATAATTTATAAGTCTCATGTAAGTGTATCAATGTGGGATACACTAGCAATACCTAGACAAGCATACCTAATCCAAGAAGATCTATTCAAACTTAGCATGACAACCAACAAGCCTAGTGGGAAAGGGGTAGCCTTGACAAACACATTGAATTATAGTGAGGGACAACCAAATAAAATTGATAAAGTAGATAAACCTCTTCCATTTTATCTCTCTATCATCATTAGAGATGCTTTCGTTCATAATTTTTTGATATATAGTAGAGAAATTACTTCAATCATGCCCAAATAAGTAGTTGATAAGTTCAATTTGAGGTATGAACCTAATTCCAAGAGAGTGTTACAACTAGATGGGTCAAATAATAAGATAATTGGCATAATCAAAGGTTTGAAACTTGTTCTTCATGCATGTATTACTTTAACCATTTTTCAATATGTTTTGGTTGTGTATATGCCACATCACTTTGCCCTTTTCTTGTCAATATATTTGAATACTAAGATTAGAAGATACGTGACTTCAGATTGGTCTCATATGGAATTTAATATTAGGTATGGTGCTAAAATATCGATCAAATTTGAAACTCTATCTAAATTTAATTTAGAGTGATATGTACCTAACACATCAAACATGCATTACAATATTAGTGATGAAAAAGATCATCCTAGTGATCAAGAACCTCTAACACCTCTAATGGCATAGATGACTTATACCTTGATGAATGGGGAATTTAGAAATATGGATTTGATCCATATGGGCATATTGAAGAAATATGTATTTTTACATACATCCTCCATGAAGAATGTGATGTGTCTATTGAGGCAAATTATGATAACACTCTAAGATAGGTTGCATGGCGCAACTACCTTTTGCACATGGATGGTGATGTTATTATTCCAACTATTATATAACATCATAGTCCTAGTGAGCATTTAGTTATGCTTTCTAAAGAAGATAATATTCATGCAAATGAACCTCAGGAAAAGGTAGATGATATGTTTCAATAATTCAATGCCATAGTGTAGAAGTTTGAAGAGGTAAGTAGGTTTGTAACTCTTTAAAATAAATATAGACCTGATGATGAGGTTAATAATGTAACTAATAATCTCAAAGAAGAGCATGGGGTCTGTACCAATAAAAAAAAAATTGGTAGACCATTAAGTGTTTGGTAAACCATAATATAGACTAGATTACTACCAACAATAAACATATCATGATTCAAATACATTTGAAGTTGTTAAGGGTTTCATGACTCCTAATGATCAGATTGAGGAGTACCAAGTGGACATGATAAAGGTCAAACAAGTTACAAAGTCAAAAAAAATTATGGGAAATATTTATTGAGTGTTCATGAAAATTCCAAGTGACACAATTATAGTTATCAAAAGCTCCAAAAATGATAAGTCATTTGATTATCTTCATAAGCAAGTTTTCATTGACAAACATTCATCATATGATGGTTTGTTCTCATGGACAAAAATGATTCTAAAAACATTTTATTTAACCCAAGTCGAAGCAAATAAGAAGTTTTAATTCACCTCAAGTGTTTTGAGGTCTTGTATATGTTAGGATAGCTGTGTGTTTTCCATAAGTGTTGGGCACATTGTTTGGTGTGAGTTGTTTGTGTGCTTTACCTAAGTGATTAGATAACACATACATGTGTCTTATTGTCTTATTTTGTGTGTTTTTTTCTTATTTTGTGGTCATGTGAGTTTGGATTATTTTTAGAGTCATATCAGTGTTAATTAAAACACATGAGTGACTCTTTTTCCCAATGGAAGGATAAGATAACTTGTCCTTAGCATAGCAAGCATGCTACCACTTGAAATAATCAAATTATTGACCAAAATTTTACCTAAAGTCAAATTGGGTCAACCATTACATGTTAAAATTTTCCATAAGGTCATCCAGGTTTGAAAATGGTCACCATTTTCCAAAATGAGGTCAAGTCATACCTTAAGGGTCATATAACATGTTTTAGCCTTTGTCATATTTGCCCATTTTTTCTAGTGTCCTTTTAGGCCACCCTTTTCATCATTTTACAAAATTATACATGTTTTATCAAAATTTAAAATGTTTTGAGAATAAATATAATGTATTTAATGTCATATAAGGATAAAGAAAGGTTTTTAAATTGAAATATTGTAGGTCCAACATAAACTAGAAGAAGATCACCTTTAAAAAGTCAATTTTAGATGTTTGTATGGATTGGGGTGACTCAGATGTAGGTTTGAATGATTCAATAAGGTACCTTGACATCCCCATAGGTAATTTTTAAGCTTAGGTGGTGTCAATAGATCTAAAATTTATAAAAATATTCTCCTCTTTACTATCACTCCCCTAGACATCTTAGAAAGGGTCAACACTTTTCATTTGGTACAGATTGGAGATGAGGAGTTAGAATGAGTGAACTTGGAGGAATTTATAGGTTCCTATGAGCTTATATTTTATGGTCATAGTTTTAAGATTGGTGGAATATGATTTATAGATAATCATTAATATTGTTAGTACCTCCAAATTACTTATACAACCCTAAAGGCTCAGTTTTTCTCATCTAGTTTCAATTTGAATATTGCTCTATGTGAACCAAGTAATACATGTAGAATTGTAGAGCATATCCACCCATTTTATGTTGACTTCAACCTAGTTTTGCATGTTTGGATGTGGATGAGAGGAAGCATCATCCCTTTATACTAGAAGTGAACACCAATAAAAGCTAAAAATAGTGTTTTGATAGTTGAAGAGTTTATAATTATATGAGTGGCTTCAATTCAAGGGTAATTTACTTGTTTTCAACCCCTCAAAGCATCAATGGTTAGATTATCCATTGAAACTTTGTATTGAAGAGATATCAAGGGTGACAATCCTATATGGGGCTAAATATCAAACACGTGAGATCAATGTTCATATATTGGAAGAAATTTTCAAGGTGTAGAGTTGAATAAAGTTTTAGAATGGTAAGTTTTACCTTAGTTTCTCTAATAAGGGATTTTCTTCCACATGGTGTCATCTCATGGTGAAAGTATATGAGGTCTAAGTAAGCCTAATAGCTTCGTTCTTATAGGCTAGGCCTAGAGGTAACAGCTTAACATAAGAAGAGGTTGTTAGGTTGAGAGATAATGATGGTTGAATTTGATTTCAACTCATTCAATATCCTAATGTAATTACTTAGAGAACTATAGTGTCAAGAAGCCAAAATGAACCTAGATCAATGAAACTTGTAGACCTAGTGCATTGATGGCAAAAGGATGAATGGAAAAGTCTTAAGGCAATGTGGGATGATGGTAAGATTGAATTATAGGTGAATAGGTTTTGAGGAGGTCTTATAATCATTGTTACCACTCATAGGTGGTCACATACTTAGAAAATTTAGTCTATGCTTATGAGGCCTAAAACTAGGCATGAGCCTCAGGCTTTTAATTTCACTCCTATGATCATGTTATCTTTTGAATCAATGTGATAGCTTTCATGGGAGAATGGAGGGTTGATGAGATTCATTAGTTTGTAGAGGACAACTCATATTGGCCATTTTGACATCAACTTGTCTAAGGTATGTCTAGAATGCATAGCTACCTACCAGAGAGACAACTTATTTCACTCCCACCTACATGGATGAGATGCATGTAGTCTTCATAACTTAGGGAGAGTTGCAGGAGTTTATGTACTTTAAATTAGTGTCATTGGTTAACATTTTAGGGTCCTAACCTTTATGAACCATTGTTAATAACCTAAACTACCTAAAACCCTCATAGGATTCCAATGAGAAAGACATGAAGAGAAATGCATCCATAAGGGGTCAACTAGCCTAGAAATTCATTTGGATCTACTTGGCACTCTCTTAGGCTCAACACCACTCAGTTATTATATACCATCACTTGTAAGAATGAGTAAAATTCTATGTTTTCTATAATTTTTGAGGTGATTTAAAGGTGTAAAAATAAATAGATGGGTGGAATCCATGGTGAAAGTTGTGTGGAAATGTGTTGTAAATCCTCATAATCCATGCTCACGTCATTCACGTATGGAGACTCCTCTACTAAGATTATTGCTATAGGCACTCTTGGATAAAATAGTAAGAAGAAAGGTAACTACCAATTTGAATAGGAGAAGTATGGTTTTGAGTCTTCTTGAGGTATACATGATAGACCAGAGGACTAAGAAGTTTTGAATATTTGTCTCACATCTCTACAATAAACTCTCTTAAGTATGTGCAAGTCACTCCAGTGATAAGTGTGAGAGTTTAGGTCTAGAGGGATAGTGAGTCACTACAAGGAAGTAAATAAAAATTGGTAAAGAGAAGATTATTAGTTAGAGGAGTGTATAATGACCTGCACTAATCATTTTTACACCTTATAAAGTTAGTACATATGTGTCAGTGACCTCCAAGGTAGTTATAGATAGTTAGTGGAATCCCCATCAAGAAGATTAGTTTCAAGAAGGACAACTAAATATTCCTAATCCAAATTCAAGAGGATGTTATATTTAAAATAAAAACTTGTCCAAGAAAACCTCATGATCTATTTTTTAACTCCCTCTCTTGTATTGTAGATAGTGTTCAAGACTTGAAACTTGGCATTGTAACTATCCAATGTCACTCTTTCTCTCTCTTCTCCTATTGCTCTATATATTGAATCCATTTTGACATTATAAACAATCCAGAATGGGTATGGTGAATCCTTGCTAGTTTGACATATTTTTTTCCTCTGAATAAAGTTCTTAAGCTGGTTTAGTCTCTAAAATTCTTGCCTAAGTATGTCAAGTAGTCCACTTGGATGACAAGTGATCATTATTTCTCCTTGATTCCATTATAATAGCGCATGTATTGTGTAAGTAATATTTATTCTAACATGTCTCATGAAGTATAATTTTTTTTATGTGTATTTTAAGTGTGAATAAGATTATTAATGCTTAAGATCAGACCTTCTATTCATCCACCTTTATAAATGCATGGCAATCTACCTTCATGTAGAAACATTTTTTCTAGAAGAACCTTGAGTTAAGATTAGTTTTAGTAATCTACCTTCATGGTGCAAGTTCAAGTTTATTTGTGGATATATCCTTGTTGTATCACCTCCATTAATATGTCACTTCCATGTGTCTTTATCCCTTTTCACTTGAATAAGTGATTGGCCTAGTGTAGTCGAGAGCCTAAATTTATAGATCAAGGGAGATAGCCTATAATCTATAGATCTATCTCTTGTAACAATTTGCCTATACTTAGAGATAGTTCCATGTTATCACAAATTTAATCAGGTCTAATTAAATTATCTAGGGTGAAAATCTAGGATATAATAGGTTACATAAATTTATGTGGAGAATACATGGATTACTTGAGATGACTCCTCACATAATATAGTTTTCCCTTTACCTTGAGAAACTTAGGGATGGGTTTGTGAGGATCTTACAAGGGAATTACTACCCTATAGATAACCTTGTGAAGTAAATTGATTAGGATTGAAGGATGAAGGTTATTTTATTGCAATCAAGTATTGAAATTTTTGTATGTCAAAGTCAAATGGGAATTTTTCTCTAAAGCCCAAGGATTTAAGCATGATTTCATTATTTTTTGAAATGATAACTCATAAAATGAGGGTCAAGGTTGGATACCTTTGGGGCTACCCTTATCCTAGTAATCCCCTCCTTTTTGTTCAGTTATGTCATGTATCTCTACATGATGATCTTGGTCAGTAAATTAAAAGGTATCATTATTGAATGACTCAATCCTTTCATTTGGATTGTTTAAAATTTTAATTTGCCTAGTGATAGGTGACATGGATAGGATAAAATAAAATAACTCAAATAAATGGAAGTTTTAAGATAACAACACTAACCAAAATGTCTAAAATTTTTTAATTCTAAAACTAATTGATTTTATTTTGTGGAAAAAATGTTTTGATTTTAGGATGTCTTGATATCTTTTAAAATATTAAAATAATTTGTTTACAAACAAAGATATTAAAACATGTGGAAAACACAAGGAAACAACAAAAAATTTCATATTTTAACCAATCAATTAATTAGATATAAAAGGTAAACAACTCAGATAAAGGTCACGAACAATGTTTGGGGCTTATGATGTCACATACTCATTTGTACTCTTAGTTGATACTAATTTTGAGGGTGTGTGGAAGGTAATTTATTGATGATAAAAACTAAATGATGTACCAAATTTGAATGGTAAAAGAGGATTTCCTAGGCTTAAATTTTAAACATGATTATCTAAAGGGAGTCCTTTGAGATACCTTATAGTAAATTGATGCCAAAAACCATGAAAGAAATAGATAAATCATATGGATAGTATTGGGTCTTGTCCTAAAGTGTCCAACACAGCCATAGGAGTTTTAGTGGGTTGATAATTAAAAATATCATATTTCAAGGAAATTATTGAATCCCTAGGTATTGGAACATGAAATCCCCTCACATCATGGTGTGATTAAAACACACAATTACTTAGGTAATTAGAAAATTTATATCTCAATTTATATACCCCACCAATACATGAGGTTTGGCGCACTACATGGTGATGAAATATAAGATCAATAGAGCCACTAGAAAAATAAATAAAAAGTAAGTGTTCATTTCTAATTTTCAAGTATTATCATTAATGTGACACCAAAGAAAGAGCATATGAAAACATCACTTGGATAACATAAAAAATTATGGAATTATTTTTTATT
The DNA here is from genome assembly GCA_037957365.1 of Torreya grandis. Taxonomy (NCBI): domain Eukaryota; kingdom Viridiplantae; phylum Streptophyta; class Pinopsida; order Cupressales; family Taxaceae; genus Torreya; species Torreya grandis. The sequence continues at coordinate 362,842 of JARHVA010007420.1, forward strand.
CCTGAGTATCATTACCAATGTGATTTGAAGGTAAGAGCATACACAATTCCATAATCACAAATAAAATGCTTAAAAATAAATAATTAACTCCAAACAAAATGTGATGTAATTACTAAAAAATTGAAAAACTAAATTGAAAGAATTAGTATAAAAATAAAATAAATTGGTTTTTGTTTAGCCCTTTTGTGGATTTTCTTTGATAATTATTCTATAAACAATTTTTTAGAGAGTATTTTTATTGATTATAGTCAAGAAAACCTGCAAAAAGTTAGAACAAACCAAAAAACAAGAGAAAACAAAAAAAATCAATTGAAAACTACTTTTAAATGAAACTATAACAAATATGAGATGAAAAAAATGAGGGAAGATCCCACTAGGCATGCCAAAATGTATTAAGGAAATCTAGAAATGAAAATAAGCTAAGAAATCAAATGAAATCTAAATCTAAACTAATTAAACATATTATATAGCTAAAAATGAAATAAACCAAAAAAAAATATACACGAGCACAAAAATAAGATTCCTCCATTGAAATTCATGTTTGATTTGGTATATTTTAATTTTGGTTGCTCAATATTTTAATATAAGGAAAAATGGGTAGTGTTGTGGCATGCAAACTCTTATAATCTCAGCATGATAAACTTGTAATGAAGAAGCTTGGCCAATTTGGAGGAACAACCTCTAATCTATAGAATTATAAATAGATGTGAACCATCCATCTTGAGATGAAGATCAAGGGTTGAGAATACAAGTTAAATTTTAATGCATAATAGGAATTTTGAATTAAAAATTGGAGTGGAAAACATGTAGGACTCAAAATTTAATATAAAATTCATTTGGGTGGAAGATATGATATAAAATTTGTAAGTGGATGTGAAATGGATTATTAAATTGGATAAAATTAGATTAGTAAAGATAATGGGAATAAAGGTGAATTTTTAAATTAGATCATGGAAGATAATGGGAGTAAAGGTGGATTATTAATTCAAATCATGGAAGACAAAGGGAATAAAGGTGTATTATTAAATTAGATCGTGAAAAATAATGGGAATAAGGGTGGATTACTAAATTAGATCCTAGAGTATAATGGGAATAAATTTGGATTATTTAATTGGAATGGTAGGGGACAGGTGGAGCCTTAGGGAATGTGAGGATAGTTCTGAATTATTAGATTTATAAAAATTATAAATTTCTAAAATCCATGGAATTTTTAATTATAAAAAGATTAGTTAATTAACATTGGATTAATTCATGGATAAGAAATAGTGAATAGTGATGATGAATAATGATTATGAAAAATTAAGGATGATTGGATTAGATTAGTGATGATTAGGTATTTAGTGAAAACAAGGTTAAAAATCAATACAAAGTCTAATTTAAAGTGTCTACAGAGTGAATTAAATTTCAAGTTATCTCATTATTAGACACTCTAAGAAGAGGTCAAATCAATTCAATCCTATGTCATGGAGGATGAACTCTCCCCAAATGACAAATAGTATATTGGTGATTTACTCCTAATTAAGGAACATGGTTTCCACTAGGCTACTGCCAAACTAGAGTTATTTTCATGCATTGACATTTTAAAAGTTTTATTCATTAATGGAACCACTATAGGAAACATGGTACATGTGAGGAATGTCTAGACCACCTCTTCTTACATCTCAAGTAGGGTGTTTAAAAGTTACATTAGGCTTCCTTACCTTGAAATTACCTATAATTAAGTCTTATCCATTATGTGGTTTTATGAAAACATTGTAGATAGGAAGCTAAAGTAATGGATTACAAAATGATAGAGGTTAAATCCCAAGGGTGAAATATCCACCAATTTCATTATTAATTTTAGACTTGGAGTTGTCATAGCAATGGCATTGTTGAATATCTTTTATGGGTTCCCAAGTATTTCTTATGTTTAGGTCGAATGGGTACCACTATTGGACACATTGATGATAACTAACAAATTGGTATCTCTAGGAGAGCTTTTAAGTGCAATGTTTAAATAAAAAATAATCTACCATGAAAAAAGTATATATGATGGAAATTTATAAATGATGTCCTACTTAATTAATGCAGTCATGGCTAATGTATACAAGTCCTATGACAAAGAATGGCAACCATTAATTGAATATTTGAGAAATAGGGTCAGAGAATATTTATCCTTCATGTTTATTCAAAAGTATATATATGATATTAAAATGATAATAAATGAGGTATATATTCATATATACCAAGTTATGTAGGGTACCCCAATGCCTAGACTATCTAAAAATATAATAAGGACACTCACCAAAATGGGTGATTACTAGTTGTACTTAGATGTAACTATCATCTAAGTAGAGGGTTCTATGACTTCCCCTTTGTTTCTACCTCATAATGTTTTTGATCACATTATAGAACAAGATATATATTTCCATTTTTTCAATATCATTGATGAATAATTACAATAGAGGCACTTGACCTACTACTTTAAAATTCCCTTCAACATTAGACAACACCGATATGTGACTTGGTCACATTTTATTTTAAATAGTGACCCAAGGAAAACTTATAACTTGAACCATTTAAAGAATGGGACCCTAGGAAAAATATAAGGGGGTACCTCAAAACCATCTTGGAGAAGAATAAAGGTCATGCTTATTATGGTCACTAGAGTTATTACCATGACTATGTTTTCTTGAATACCTAAGATGACTCCAAAGTTTGGATAAATATGAGGGATATGAAGATGTCTATGATATTATCATATCCATTGAAATATAATATAGAGGACACAAAGGAGGAATATCATAATGCATGAAGTCATCAATTTCCTCCATCTCCATCACGAGGCTCTCATCCACCAGATCAACCTCTTTCCCTAAAAGTAGAAGCATAGAAGAAGAGGAAGATCAATATGGGAGCCAAAGGGAGTCAAATCCATCACTAAGGAAGGAGTTTTTGATAGAAATTCCTAGTCAATAGATTCCTTCCACTTACACATCTTCATATGATCATGTCTTAGGGATAGTAACAATAATGTAAAAATCAAGTGCTACCTTGAATAGTCAAAAGAGGAGTAGTTTTATGATGACTCCTTTGCCTCCTCTCACCTCGATCACTATAGTGAGCCTTATATATTTATTACGATAATATTTATATTTATTTACAACTCCCCCTACCTCTCTTAAATATCCTAATTCCATTTAAGGAACCCCTATGCTATCTACACCTTCCACTTCATCACATTCCACTCCACCTCCTACCATAATTTTTATCACAACACCTCTACCATCTCATCCACCCTCAAATAATCTTATATTCACATTACTAGATTAATCATAAGGATTGACATTCTTGTTTATAGGATAGAAAGCTAAAGGATGGGACATCACTTTGTCTCGCTATCATTGAATAAGCTATTAAGGAAGAGGAGAAATATATGGAGGCTACTATAGAGATAGAAGAAGAGGAAGTAGATCAATTGATAAATTTGGTTGATTATCCATTAGAATAATAAGAGCGAGAGATAGAATTAGCACAAATATAAGATGAATAATATGAACTAGAGAAAGTAAAATCTTTGAATCTGATAGGATAAGAAGGATGTGACACCTTGGTTAGATTTACCCTAAAATAAACTCAAAATAATTATGAGGTAGTTTATTTTTATCATTTATTTAGTACTAGTTGGCAACCCAAGTTTCACCGTTTAAAGAAGATTATTCGATTCTGATTCAAACTTAGACTAACATGAGAATGGCTTAAAGGTTATGGGTGATCCTATCATTAGACTAGACATATACATTTTGGTGATATCTCCCTTAGTGTATCTAGTTCGGATTAGTTCAATAAAACCTACTACTATTAGGGTGTAAAGGGATATAAAGTGCATAAAATAAATCTACCCTAATGGGTAGTGATTCACCAATATGATCAAACATCCACTCAAATTGGACTTATAAAAACACTAGTGAAATAATCATGAACTAAATAATTAGCTATAAGGATCCTATGCAACACTGTTTTACATGAAGGTCATGATGAATGACTCCAAATTGGAGGTGATGAGTGGAAGGTCTATCTTGAGGCACTTCCAACCAGGATACAATCCAAACATGATCACCAACCATTGACACTTCATATAACCTACATAAGACAACTTATTAGCATATAGGTGTGGTAAAGACATACGAAGGGGAGATTTATACCAATTAATAATATCAAAATAAGTATATACACAATATAAATAAATCATGGAGAATCTTTAATAGTTTATTCATCAGTCTAATAGGTTTATCAAGTACAAAACTAGGCAAAGTTTCCTCATACCTAGGTGAGGGATTCCAATTTTTGTCCTTAAAAACTAAATAAATAGAATTATATGGAGATAATAAGAGGGAGAATGGAATATAAATATTTTAATAATTTACAATATCTAAACTTATTCCACATAACAATTACAACAATCTTTCATACTCTTCCATGCATTAAAGTGTCTTTAATGAGAGACCTTTAAATGGTTAAAGTCTATTTTTAGTAAAATTTGACCCATGAAAGGTCTATTCATGTCATATTTAATAAATTAACCCTATTTTATAGTTATAAAACATTAAATAGATCTAATCAAGTCACCATGAAGTATATAATATCCCACCATCTCTCATGTGCATATTGACTAAGCTTGATAATTGCCTCCAAACTATCATTATGGTTATGAAGTTTATTTACTTTCATATCTCATAAATTAAGTGTTTAATTACACTAAATTAACTCCCCCAATATCATTTATATGCCAACTTTCAAATCTCTTTATTGACTAAGTAGATCTGATAGGCTAATTAACATAATAGCCGAGTTGTTTGTGTTTGGTTACCATGAAAGCCTATATGTGACCTTAAGATCATATAAATAGGTGAGATTTAGGTCTAAAAAAACATTACATACCATGGTCTATGCCTTTTTGATAAAAATACATATGAAACCTTGCTAAACTAGGTGCCTAGGTCACCTTCTCCTTTCACATTTGCAGACTAGTTTTTTTAGGAGACTTATAGAGGCATTCATAAGAATATTTTTGGAAATTTTAGGATCTAATAAGATATAAAAAGTCTTAAACCTTCACCTATAATTATTTTCAACTCCTTAAACTGATATGTACCTTAATTTTTACCTAATTTCTTAAAAAATTACTATTTTATGATAGATCTATACAATTTTTGTATAACATAGTACCATGACCAACTTATCCTCTGAGTGTTCCAGGTATTTTAAATGTTTCTAGGGTAAATCATGAGTGTTTGATTCTAATTATCTCCATTTTTCTCATGTCAGATCTATATTAGGGTTTAAGTAGGGTTTTCAAGATTTACCATCTTAATGATGATTTATAAATATCAGAGGTCCAATCCCAAATTTATGGACATGGATGTTTAATACATATACCCCATAATTTTTTTGAAAATATTTAGTTCCCATGCAACTTGTGTGTGGAGATACATGTATAATATGGTGGACTTCAAGATCTTTGTGAGTCTTCTAGAATTGTCTGTAGCCTTAAAAATGATTCATAAGATTGGGATCCTCAATATAGCTCATTCTCTTATGGATTTAAAGTACATAGGGGTGCCAAAAACACCATAGGATTATTTTCCTTGAGTCCATCTACCATGAAATATCAAAGCATTTGAAGAGGTAACTTGAGCTAGCTACCTATACTGGTAGTTCAAGGTGGAATTTAAGGCTCAAATTAACCTCTTGATTATATTATCTAATTTAAACATCTCTCAAAAAACATGTACCATATTCTCATACCTATCCATGATTTCAACTCTACTTACAAGGGTCTAAGTGTGTTTTAAATTTGATGTGGGGCTTCTATGTCTTAGGACTAGATTTAGGTTTAAAAGGCTTAATATTGAGTTTAAAGACCTATAAACCCTATATATGATTTGGGGAACTTAAACATCACCAGATAATCATAATTACTTATATTCCATCCCCCTACAAATATATTTAGCTTCCAATAATCCAACTTGTCTTCATTTTCTCATGTGATTACTTTTAGACAATAATTTACTATCAGTCTGATTTGTTTGGGGCTAATGTAGGAAATTTAGTGGTTTATTACCTTATTCAATTTAAATTTTATGAATTTATGATTTCCTATGGTGTGATTTTAAGGTTGGAAACACTTTTAGATCCAATTTTCCTTTCATTTTATTCCTACATACCCTACACAATCAAGCTTAGGGTTTGTGCATAGTCAAGCCTATGGAACACTTAGCCTTGAGTTTAGTTCTCTATATGCCATAATTATAGGATTTAAGATTTTAAAACCCTATCATGTATCTTCCCTTAGATTTTTCCATCTCTAAATCACTTCAAAATCAAATGTCTTCAGTTTGATGTAGGTCTGTGTGTACTAGGTTAAGCATATTAGGCCTAGTTAGATCCTCAACATCTATGTTTTCTAAGTTTGGGGATACTTCCACTTGAGTATCTTAACATTTCTTCCTTACCAAAATTTTAAGGTTTTTTCAACATTCATATGACCTTGGTCATCATTCATAAGCCCTTAACTAGCATACACATGCCTATTTAGGCCTAATTAGTCCTAACAAGCATGTTCAAATCATTAAATTTTCAATGTTTTCTAGGATTAAGCTAGTTCCATGAGAAGAATAAGAATGATTCATTAATAAATTACATATATGTTTCCAATCCTTTAACAATAATATATTTTCAAGGGTAAATGTTTACTTTCATTCTTGGGATCTACTTGTAGGTGGTGATCCTATAATTTTAACTATATTGTGGGTGTAAATAACTTCCCTCTTGGCCGTTTAAGTCATGATCAATCTACCTTGTGAGACATATGCCATTACTCCTTTAGACCCTTTGATACATTCACATTCCTTCTAACACTTTATGATAAGACTCTTTGCTCAATTTTTCCTTCCCTTTATAGTCAAGCTTGTAGGAATTTACTTTAGGTCTATTGGTTGTGGGTTATCTTATCTTAGAGAGAGTTGGAATGGGGTATGACACTATGTCTCTTCCACATTTATGTCCCTCTTAACCATCCTGCCTTTATATCTTTACATGATTTCTACTTTAACTCTCCTTATTAGGTCATGTTATAGGTGGTTATCTTAGATCATGATTGTGTTTTAGGAATAAGGTTTGTTTAACTATATGTCTAGTGTTTGAGGAGCAGACTGATGCTCCATGGGTGAAATTAGTGTGTTGATGCCTCTCCATTATTATTTATAACTCCTTAAAGCTTATTAAACCTTCTCATTCTTTCATTACCCTTTCAACCCATCCCATTTTATAATAACCAACATCACTTGGGAGGTATATCATAGGGCTTATCATTCAGTTAGTCTAAGTTCTTTGCACCTTTTTCATTATGATAGATTACCTTTAGGATCAATTTTTGATGCATTAATATTATCATGATTAGCTATTATATACACTTTTATGTCTTCCCAACACTCATTTTTACTTGTTACAATACCGTATTCATTCAAATAGGTTTCTAAAGGCATTGAAGGATTCTTGACTATGTTGTATGGAATTTGAGGCCTAGTCATCCACACATGTTCTTCATTATGACATTATGTAGCTAATCAGGGTAAAATAGATGTTGAGAGACATAAATTAGATTATTTTCAACCTCCACATAATATAAAATGGGTTTTTAGAGCCACTAATGGCCACTACATGTCTATAGACTTGTGGGTGGATAAAACAACTTCAAACCTTTCTAATAATAGACTCTGAGTCTTATTACTTTCATGAAAATCCCAAATGCACTTAAATAATTCCATGGAAGTTAGGTGAATTTCTTTATCATCTTATATAGATGTGACAACCTTCAATTTGACCATAGGATTCCTATGTAAGGCTCAAACCTCTATATTTTTCTTACCTGTTATGTGTTTGATCAATATTATAGGTCAACATCATGATGTGAAGGTATTGGATCACAAGGTAGTGAGAGGAAATTTCATAATCTCAGAAGGATATGTTGAAGCTATGGTAGATTCACCAATATACATTCAACCATTGGGGACCCCAAGGCACTAAGAAACCATAGTTTTAACACTAAAAACTAATTCCAATGAGGATTTCTAATCTCCCTAGGCTCACACGTGTGAGATGAGGTTGGATAATGGTGTGGGAAGGTGGTAAAGAATCATGAAAATTTCTATAACCTTTTGTTTTTCTATCATCATTCTCAAGAAAAGAGAAAATATGGAAAATTGATACCCTACCTGAATGGAGAAGACATTGTGAGTTTTATACCTTATTAGTGATTGTTCATAAAGGAGAGAGATTCAAACTAAAAAATATATATAAAATATGGAAGCTATCTCTCTTTTGACCAAAATTTTAGACCTTCATCTTATCTCTCATATATATACCATATACAAACCTAAAATCTTTCATGGGTTACTAAAGAGCTTAGTGGGGAGAGAAGGTTAGTTTTTGACCTATCTAACATTATTTTGCCATGAAAATTAACCAATACACATGGAATGAACCCATATAAAACCTATGACTCTATTCTATACATAATTACTATACAAGTATGTACAACCTAAAATAAAACACTTGAAAATACCTTTTTTCTTACATTTTATCCATTTTTCTAACTTTGAACCACCATTAAAAGATGAAGAGAGGGGAAACAAGAGTTAACTAACATTTCAAAATTTATAGTATGATAAGGGAATTTTAAGATGCATATTTTGGCATGTTTGGGGTCTAATTAATGAGTGGAGAGATGGATATGAGTTTTAAAATGGGATTTTATGATGTGAAAATCTTGGTGGTGGCTTAAGGGAAACTTTAAAACCTTCTTAACAATGAAAAACTTAAAAAATATTATCTTTTACAAAAAAATTACGAGGGATATATACTCATGATATGTTTTAAGGATGATTGATGACCTTAAGGTGGGTTATAGAGGTTTTAAATTATTTGAATGAATAGACCATGAATAATGACATTGAAAACAAAATAATAGACCTTAATATTATGACTTTAGACAAGGATAAACATTGTTACATACCCTTGTCAAATCTCTTTCCTCATGAAATGGCTTAGATAGGCTTAAGACCATAAGAATCAATAACCTCCAAATGTTAAAATCACCTTAATTTTGTCAAAAGGTTCTTAAATTTATCAAAAAAGTTTATAACCACTCAATTGACCTCACAAGACACCTTATCACTCTCCTACTCAATCAAGGGTCATCATGACCACTGCCACATTACCTATAGATCTTGACATAACTATGACATATAACAATATTTGTAACAAAATATGACATGATATGAAACCTTAATCAATGTTAATAATGTTCAAACTGAGACCAAATAAGACATCACCTATGAAATATATCACTATATGCAGGATTAGGTGGGTGCCATGGAAGTTTTTTGGTTATAGGGATTTGCATTTGGCCTAGGAAGACAAATTACCAAAATTGTTTGTGACTCTAGTGGTTGACTAGATTTTTGATTAAGACAACCCATTGACTTTCATGATAATGATGACTCAACATAAATCATGACTTGGATGACCACCTTGTTAGACTATTGAATAGAATTAGTAAAGATGACACTTCTTAAGACTACAACAACCATAAAAAACATAAGGACAACTAAATAATACACACCTAGTGCCTAATAATAAACAAATTAGGACACCAAATTAATAAGGTAACAAACATTATGTTGAGAATACTTATTAGAACAAGACAAAAACACTATATACAACTAACTTGAGATTAACTTATTTCTTCTACAACAAAATGAAAAACTTGTTTGATCACTATGGCACCATGAGGTCTGTCTTAGTTTGAGTTGACACAAACATAGCTCACTATATGAGGATTACCACTTGCATTTGGGGGAATTGACATATTCATGACTTCTTGGGAAAGTATTTAGACCTTTTGGATACATCCCTAATTGCATGGGTTGGTTGGGTGAGTTAAGAACCCAATCATACTCATTCTAAACTTGCATTAATTAGATAAATAATCATACTTGTACCTCAAGCATGAGTTACTAATTTGTCATACTTTCATGTAGTGATTGCCTTAATAACTCAATTGGTAGGCCTTGATTAGTGTCTCCATTCTACTCATGAGACTCAAAATGATCAGTTGTTATAGTGTTGATTTTGATAATTTTATCAATCTTCTCATGGGGTAGATGTGGATTATCTAAAATTGAATAAAAGTTCTCCAAGTCTTCCCAAAAGGCCATCTCTTCATGATCAATTGAAAAGACATTAATTTACTTACCATTTTTACCATTTACTTGTGAAAAACCATGCTAATCAAGCATATTCAACTCTCCCATAGATTCATAAAAAGGCTCTTGAGTTACTACAACTTGGTCATCCTCATCTTTTGTGGAGAATGGTAGCTCATCAATCTATTCAAGCTCCATGTCATCTTGTGTTGGTGTTTTTAAAATTTAATTGTCTTCTTCAATCTTTAAAATATTAGTGGTACCTTTAACTAAAGCCTCAAACTACTATCCTACTCCATTATTATAATATTTCATGTTGAGTTGTTCAATTTCACTCAAGAACTCATGGTACAACTACTTCCAATGATCATCTAATTCACTTTAAATGCTCTTAGCTTCAACAATGGTCTCATGTAGATTATTTTCTTGGCTACCTCCTAGAGGAGAAGGAGCTTATGTTATGTCTTCATCAACCTTAACATCATACCATTGTGACTACCTAACATCATCTAACTTTAATTCAAGCTCAAATGTTGACCTATTGGGATGAATGGGGGCATCAACAACAAACTCCTCATCATAGGTGTTTGAGGTTTCTTCTTCAAAGTGTTCTTCAAAATTTGATGCAGTTACAACATGATCAAGTTCTTGAAGGACTGCTACCCCACTAATTAGCCTTGAAATATTATTTCCCACACTTGGATTCTCAAAATATACTTTCAGTGCACTTGGTTACTCTTCAAAAGAGTAGAGGGTGGGAGGGAAAATATTTCATTGGCTTGTTTGACAAATGCTAAAGTACTCTTCCAACTTGGAGTCTGAGGAGTATCAACTTTGGACACTATATTTTAATTCTTTCCTTCAACCACCTTATCAAATTTAGATGTACCTTGATCTTCATGAAGGGATATAGTATGAAGAGATGACGGGGAACTTAGAAAAAATGAGACATATCCTAAACTAGACTCTATACTTTTCTCTTCTTCTTGACTCTAAGTATGCATAGGAGAAGGTTCTATTTCAAGGGTAGACATAACATAGTCTAGTGTTCTAGCCCATGTAGGATTTCAATTTGAAGTTATTATAGGGTAATAAGAAGGCACGGATGGAAATTGAATGAGATCTAGAACACACAGATGTTGATTAGGGGTAAGAGGATGAAGGCAATCTATAATTTAGGTGTTTGGTGTGTAAGGATCAATATTAAACTTGGAGAGTAATCTAGATCTGATTATGAATCGTACATAATACCCAAACTTGAATACCATGTAATACATATCCAAGGGTATGTATCCCCCAATCTTTACCATAAAGTCACTAGACAAACATAAGGCAAAATGAGGTGACAAGTTTGTAACAATGATGTCTTATGCAATTAAAATCTTAGGGTAGGCATGAAGGGTGAGTTTTAAGTTTTTGATAAGGTCAAATATGATTTTAGTTTATCCATTCCATTGCAATTCAAATTTTTAAGTAGGCTCATACACCAAATTAAAATTTTCAGCCACTAACTTATGGATAGTTGAATTATTTTCCATACCATGAAATAAGCAATTATTAACTAAGAAGTCTCCAATGATCACAAATGTAAGAAAAGGATGTGGAGTGGCTACTATGGCTAGATGCTCTTGGTTTACAAGGGAGTTTTTATGATGGAAATGTCTTGGTGTTCAAATTTCTTCTATTCCTAAGACATTCCTTCAACCTATTATTTTACTCCCTTAGCTTCTTAATATATAAGCTCAAATCATCATTTCTTGGTGTATGCTAACTATAAGGAAAAACATGTTAGTACCATGATTGGTCAGGATGATAAGAGGGTTTCAAAGAATGTGAATAGCACTCATAAGGAGGGTAAGGTTCCATAGGTTATTAGTGATAAGAAAAATAAGGCTAGTAAGGGTGATAGGGTTGATTATAATGAGGTGAATGACATAATTTTGGCCCGTAGGTAGCCATAAATATTCATGAAACATATGTAAGATAATGCAAATTATGAAAAACAACCTTTCTTTCCCCTATAATGATGACTTTTTGATTCCTTTCGATATGAATTCTAATTATAAATCTATTTCCCAAGTGCTTAAAGATCTTTGAGATGACTGCAGGGCTATAAATGGGTACTCCAATGCTTGAATATCATTCCACTAGTCATGCTAGAACTGTTAGCAACCCAATTTCCACACTTTGAAGGAGATTGTTTGATTTTGCTTCAAACTAGGACTAACATGGGAAAGGCCTAAAGGTTATGAGTAAACTTATCATTAGACTAGACCTATAAATAATGGGGCTAACTCTCCTAGTGCATCTATTTGGGCTCAAAACACTAAAAACTACTTTTTTGGGGTATAAAGTGATAGAAAGTGCATAAAATAAATCTAATTTAATGGGTGGTGATACACCAATATGATCATTCATGCACTCAATTTGGACTCCTAACAACACTAGTGAACTAATCACAAACTAAAGCATTAGCTCTAAGGCTCCATGTAATAGTGTCTTACATGAAGGTCAAGATGAATTAATCTAACTTGGAACTGATGAGTGAAAGTTATATCTTAAGGAACTTCCATCTAGGATACACTCCAAACATGATCACCAGCATTTGACATTTCATATAACTTGCATAAGATAACTTATTAGCATATAGGTGTGGTAAGGACATACTAATGAAATATTTATACTACTTAATAACATAAAAACAAGCATATACACACTATAATCCAATAATGGAGAAGTTACAATAGTTTATTCATCAATCCAATAGGTTCATCAAGTAAGAAACTAGATAAAGTTTCCTCATACCCAGGTGAGGGATCCCAATTTTTGGCCTTTAAAACTAAATAAATAGAAGTATATGGAGAGAATAATATGGATGATGGTGTAGAAGTATTTTAAGAATCCAAATTATTATAACTTACTCCACATGATAGTTATAATAGTATTCCATACTCTTCCATACATTGATGTGTCTTTAATGAGTGTCTTTAAGATGGTCAAAGTCTATTTTTAGTAAAATTTGAACCATGAAATGTATATTCACACCATATTTAATAAATTACCTCTCTTTTATAGTTATAAGACATTAAATAGGTCCAATCAAGTCATCATGAAGCATATAACATCCCATCATCTCTCATGTGAATGTTAACCATGTTTGGTAACTACCTCCAAACTATCATTATGACTATGAAGTGTATTTGCTTACATCTATCATCATTTTTTGGGTAATTACCCTACATTTACTCCCCTAATATCCCTTCTACACCAACCTTCAAATCTATTTGTTGACCAAGTAGGTTTGATAGGCTAATAGGCCTAATAACTAAGTTATTTATGTTTTGTGGTCATGAAATACTATATGAGACATTGAGATAATATAAATGGTTGATATTTAGGGTTTAAAAAATATTACATACCATGATATATGCCTTTATAATTAAAAGAGACCTGTAACCTTGCCAAACTAAGTGACGAGGTCACCTTTTCCTTTCATGTCTTTAGACTAGCTATTTAGAGGAGACATACATAGGCATTCCTAGGTAGATATTTGGATATTTTAGGATTTTATAAGATATAAAAAGTCAAAAACCTCCACCTCCAATGATTTTTAACTCTTTAAACTACCCTATACCTTTTCTTTCCCTAATTTCTTAAAAAACTATTGTTTTATGATAGGTCCATATAATTTACATACAACATACTACCATCAATAGGGTCTCCTCTAAGTGTAACATGTGTTTCAAGTGTTTTTAAGTTCATGAGTGTTTGAGTGTAATTATCTCTATTTTTCTCAAGTTGGGTATGTATTAAGGTTTAAGTAGGGTTTTGGAGATCTACCATATTAACTATGGTGTATAAAGATTAGACATCCAATCCAAATATTATGGACATGGATGTTTAATACATATATCCCCATAAAAATCCTAAAAGTATTTGGTTCCCATGTAACTTGTGTGTGGAGATAAGAAAAGAATATGGTGGACTTTAATCTCTTTATAGTCTTCTAAACCTATCTATAGACTTTGCAATGATTTATAAACTTGGTCCCCTCAATTTAGATCACTCTCTTATTGATTTAAAGTACATATGGGTTACTAACTTCCCCTAGGATTATTTTTCTTTATTCCATCTACCATGAAAGATTTGAGCATTTAAATAGGCAACATGAGCTAGTTGCCTATATTATGTAGTTCGAGGTGGAATTTAAGACCCAAATTGACCTTTTGATTGTATTATCTACTTAAAACATATATAATATAAAATATAACATCTTATAACACCTCTACATGATTTAAAATATACTCAAGAGGGTCTGAGTGTGCCTTAAATGTGATGTGGGGCTTCTAGGTCTTAAGACTAGCTTTTGGTTTAATAGGCCTAATATTGAGTCTAAAGACCTAAAAACCCTATATATTATTTAGGTAACTTCATCATCACCATATAAATATATTTATTTAGCTTCCATCCCCATAAAACTATATTTATTTTCCCATACTCCAACTTATCTTCTTCTACTCATGTGACTACCTATAGATAATAATTTACTATTAGCCTTAATTATTTGGGGCTACTATAGGAACTTACATGGTTTATTCCATTTTTCAATATGAATTTGATGAATTTATGAGTTCATATGGTATTATTTTATGGTTATAAACACCCTTAGATCCAATTTTCCTTTCAATTTTTTCTTGTATACCCTACATAATCAAGTTTAAGGTTTGTGCACAATCAGGCCTATGCAACCCTTAACCTTGAGTTTAGTAATCTATTTGCCATAATTATAGGATTTTACATTTTAAAAACCTATAATTTATATTACTCTATAGGTTTCCATCTCTATATCACTTTAAAATCACATTTATTCATTTTTATGTATGTCTCTATATACTAGATTAGGCCTATTAGGCCTAGTTATGACCTCAACATCTCCCTTTTTTGAGTCTAGGGTACTTCCAATTCAACATATTAACATTTATTCCTTACCCACATTTTTATGTGTTCTTAACATTAATATTACCTCAATAATCATGCATAATCCCTTATATAGCATACACATGCCTTTTTAGGCCCAATTAGGCCTAACAAGCATGTTCAAATCATTACATTTTCAATGTCTGCTAGGGTTAAGCTAGTTCCATGGGAATACTAAGAATCATTCATAAAATAATTAAATATATATGTCCAATCATTAAACAATCATTTATTTTCAAGGGTGAATTTTCACTTTCCTTCTTATGACCTCCTATATGTGGTGATCCTACTATTTTGACTGTGTCATGGGTTTAAATAACTTCCCTCTTGGTCCTTAAAGTCATGATAAATATACATTGTGAGTCATAGGTCATTACTCCTTTAGACCCTTTAATATATTCACACTCCTTTATAAAATTTATGATAAGTCTCTTTACTTAGTTTGTCCTTCTCTCTATAGTCAGGGATGTAGGTATCTACAGTAGGTCTGTTGGCTGTGGGTTATCTTCTCTTGGAGAGAGTTGGAATGGGGTATGACCCTTTGTATTTTACAACTTCATGTCCCTCTTAACCATCTTAACTTCATATATTTACAATATTTCCACTTAAACTATCCTTAGGTCCTATTGTAGGTGGTTATCTTAGATCTTGACTATGTTGTAAGAATAAGGTATGTTTAACTATGTGTTTAGTGTTTGAGGAGTAGACTGATGATCCATGTGTGAAATCAGTGTGTTAATGCCTCTACACTAATCTTTATAACTCATTAAATATTCCTAAACCTTCTCATTCATTCATTATCCTTTTAACCCATCTCATTTTATAATAACCAACATCACCTAGGAGGCAAACCTTAGGACATATCATTTAGTTAGTCTAGGTTGTTATCACCTTTCTCATTATGATGCATTGCCTTTAGGATAACCATTTGATTCATTAGTGTTATCATGATTAGTTATTATAAACACTTTTAGGTCTTCCTAAACCTTAATTATGTTTGCTATAATCCCTTATGCATCCAACTAGGTATCTAAAGGCATTAAAGGCTTCTTGACTATGTTGTATGGAATTTGAGGCCCAATCATCCACACATGGTCTTCATCATGACATTGTGTAGCTACTCAGGGTTAAATGGATGTTTATAGATATAAATTATATTCTTTTCAATCTCTACACAATATAAAATGGGATTTTGGATCCACTAACATCCATTGTCTAATGAAATTACTTAGATATTCACACAAAATGATAATATAACACACAAAATAAATAAATATGAGAGATTACACAACAATAATTGAGATCAGAGTATAATACTAGATAATATAACATAGCCACTTGAAGGGGGAAACCTACATAATAATGAAATAAGAGCAAAATACTTAATATGATAATCAAATACTAACCACTACCTCCTATATATAGTCTACTTAGCCATGGTTATTCTAGAGGCTGACCTAAATAAGAACATAGAGAAATGTAATAAGAATATAAAAGAGCTATGTAAGCCACAATTTGACCACACCTATCCCTAGATAATCCAAATGTTAAGGGTATACCATGCCCCTCCCCCTTAAAATAATGTTGTCCTCAATATTGAGTCAACTCTAGATGTTGCTACATAAGGTATTCATCCTCCCAAGTCGCATATTCACAAGTTAGATTCATCTATTTGATCAGGTACTCCTTAATCATTCTAGATTACAAATGTTTAGTGTACATTTGAAGGATCACTTTAAGATCAAGAATAACTCTTCCTTCCTCATCCAATTTTGGTAACTTAGTTTGTGTAGTGACTCTATGTATAATGACTTTATTTAGGTAGGATACATGAAATATTGGATGTATGTGAGTGGAGGAAGGAAAATCTAACTTGTAGGCCACACTACCAATTTTATGCAAGATCTGATAATGCCCATAGTACTTAGGGGAAAACTTGTTAACCTTTTTCTATTGCTTCATGGATATCTTATATGGATTTAAGTGAACAAAGACCCAATCACTAATTTCAAAATTCCTCTCACTCTTATGTTGATCTACCTATTACTTCATGTGATTTTGGGTCATGTCTAAATTTTCACACAAACTTGTAAGGACCTCTTATTGATGGTGAATATGTTATTCAATTATGAGAGCCTTAGGATGGACCTTCAAGGTTGAAGTGATAGATGGAGGGTAGTATCCATATAGTACCACAAAAGAATACATTTTGGAAGAAATATGAACAAAATTATTATACCACCATTCAACAAGTGGCAACTAATGAACCCATTAATCTTATTTATCAAAAATGAAAAAATGGAGATATCCTTCTAGACATTTATTGACCACCTTAGTGTGTCCATATAATTAAGGAAGATAGGATGAAATATGAGCCAAATGGGTGCCCAAATATGCAAATAACTTATTCCAAAAATTTCTAGTGAAAATTGGATCTCCATCACTGACAATTTTCTTAGGGGTACCATGCAATTTTTAAACTGAATTGAGAAAGGATGAAGCTACTTTACTAGAAAAAAATGGCTATGATAAATAAAAATGAGCATACTTATTGAGATTATACAACACAACCATGATAACATTTTGACCATCAAATATTAGTAATCTTATAATTAAATCCACATACACCTCTTCCCAATGTTGTCTAGGAATGGATAAAGGCTATAAAAAACATGGGGTTTGATGGTTTCTCCTTTATTTTATTGGAAGCTCATATATTCAACCATAGATTTCTAGACATCCCCCTTGAGTCCTTCCCAAAAAAAATCCTACTTTATTCTATGATAGGTTTTCAAAAATCCTAAATGACCCCAATTGGAATTTCATGAAGTTCCTGAAGGATTTTGTTTTTAAGAAGAGAATTCTTATATAGGTATAATCTATCTTTATACCATAATGCATCACCCTTCCATGTGAATTTTTCAAATCCACCCAAACCTTATTAAATATTTTTAATCAAATAATGAGTAGCACTATCATTTTCCCATTATAATCATGCTTCCTCTAGCCAATATACCTATAGATGGTCATAACACATAGCAATGCCTCAACTGATTCATCTTTCCTAGATAGTGCCTCTTCCACTAAATTTTCCTTCCCTTCCTTGTAAAATATTTAAAAATCACATCCTAACATCTTATTTACCCATTTATATTATTATTAAGATGAAAACCATTTTTCAAAAAAAAAAAAATTAGACTATCATGATCAGTCTTTACCTGAAAGTGATGACCCATCAAATAAGGTCTCCATTATTTGACTACATTAAAATTGGCCATAATTTCCTTCTCATATATGGGCTTATGTTTATTTTTACCCTTCAATTGATGAATTTAAAAATTAAGTGGTCTACCTTTTTCCATGAGTAAAACACCTATACCATACCCAGATGTATCACATTCAACCACAAAAAGTCTTGGAAAAATTAAGAGTGGTCAACAGTAGAGTGGTGCACATAGCCAATTTCAATTGTTCAAATGCCCTAGTAGCTATGTCAGTCTACTAAAGGATTGTTTCTTCAAAAAATAGGTTAGTGGGGATAAAATTCTACCATAATTTTTGACAAACCTATGATAGTAACTAGTTAGCCCCAAAAATCCCCTTAGTTGCTTGAGTGTCTTAGGAATCAGTCAGTCCACCATTGCTTGGATTTTTTTAAGATCTAATTTCACTCCTTCATGTGAAATGAGATGAGCCAAATAATCAACCTCAAAAGATCTAAAATTACATTTGTAAGGTTTGGCATACAACTGATGTTGTTCTATAATTAAGAGTACATATTTCACATAGTGCGAATGGTCTTCCCAATTCTTACTATAAATGAGGATATCATAAAAAAATACCAGAAGAAATTTCCTCAAAAATGGCTTAAAATAGAATTCATCAAACTCCAAAAGGTGGATGGTGAATTTTTTATACCAAAAGGCATAATCAAAAACTCATAATGGTCCTCTTAAGTCTTGAAAGTTGTTTTGGGTATGTCTTGATCACAAATTTAGATTTGATGATACCTAGAATCCAGATTTAACTTGGTAAAATAAAGAGTACCATTTAATTCATCTAGAAAATCATCAATGATATGAATAGGAAACTTTTATTTTATAGTGTACTTATTGATTTATCTATATTCAGGGCACATTCTCTAAGTGTCATATTTATTTCTCACCATGATAATAGCAAAGAATATTCTCTATGGCTATGGCGAATGATTCCTGCATCTAACATCTCTTATACAAACCTTTTAACTTCACTTTTTTGGGCATAGGGATACATATATGACCTAATTTTGGGTGATTTACTACCAAAAATATGTTTGATATCATTATCATGTTTGTGGCTAGGTGGAAGTTCTTTTGGAATGTCACCAAAAACAACTAAATAGGCATCAATCACTTGTTGTAGATCAAGAGGTGTAGATGGTTGAGTTGGATAAAATTCCATGGAAAATAAGTGAGATAAAAATAAATTAGAACCTTTACAAATAATCTTTATCATTTGATGAAAAATAACAAGTTGTGGAGATTTATCCCTTATCCCCTTAGCTCAAATGTCCTTCCCTTATAATGAAAGTGCATGAATAATTACTAGAAATTCATCTCAATAGTGCCCAAAGTGGTGAGCCACTATACTCCCAAAATAATATTATCTCCCCCCATAGGAATAGAAAACATATTATAATCCAATAAGTAGTTTCCCATGACTAGCTTAATACTATGGCATTTTCCTGAGTAGCTGAAAGTACCACTATCTACAACCATGACCTAGAATTCTAGAGCAAGTTAAATGAAATAGTTTAATTGAATAGCTAACTTACTATTGATGAAGGTGTGTGTGTGTTCTCAGAATCAATCAATATAGTGACCTTATATTTCCTTAATAAACCTACCACCTTAAGAGTTTCATGAGTAGTAACACCTAAAAGGGAATGATAGGAAATAGTAGGCTGAGAGTCTTTAGATTCCTCTTTAGGACCTTCTTCATCCTTTCCAATTTCCTCCTCATCATCATCATCCTCATTGGCATCTTCAATGTAAAACAACTTATTTTTAGCATAATGATGATATTTACTCCATTTTATGTTAGAACCATAACACAAACCTTTAGTTCACTTCTCCTTAATTTATCGAGGTGTCAATCTAGTGGGTTGAGGAAATAATGGTGTTGGAAAGGTGTGATCATGACCAATAGTGAAAGTTTTCTATTTGACCATCTATTTTTCCTCTACCATACATGCCCATAGGATATATTTTGATATAGATGTTGGATTAAACATCTAGACCTCCAATTTGATGTTGTCTTTGAGGCCACCCAAAAAATGATGAGTCAAAATTTTCTCAATGATGTCTTCCATTTGTAAGGATAGATTCTAAAATTGATGAATATAATCCTTCATAGTTCATGTTTGCCATAGTTTGGATAACTAGCTAAAGTAGTTCTCAGAGACTTTATTTTGATAATGAGCCAGCAACTTATCAGTAAATATAGACCATGTAATAGGATCACAATTATTTTTCTTTTTAACACACAACCAATGATACCAAATGAACTACTCATGTTCCAAATACAGAGACACCACTATCACCTTCTGAGAACTAGGATTTTAATGCAATTCAAATAAATTCTTAATTTGGGTAATCCAAGAGAGAGGATCCTTACCATCAAAATTATGAATGTCCACTTTTGGTAACATCAAGTTCACACCTAAATTGGAGTTGTTAGTGTTGAGAGGAGGAGGACCCAAATGATGAAATGGAGGGTTATCTAGTTGTAACTAAGATGAAAGGGTAGATAATTTCATAGTGATCTAATGTAATTGAGTGTTAGCCCCATTAATCTCTCAACACATCCCTAAAACATTAGTTTGAACTATAAAAAAGTCATCAGGGCGTACCAAGCCCTTTATGTCAAACTCAAGTTTAGAAATCAATGTATCTGAGGTTCTATATTCCATGTCACTGAAAAAAGGAGTGCTAGGATTTCCCCCCCACCCTTTTCTTCCTTGAGTAGAAGGAACTACCATATACAAACCCTAGGAGGGTTATTACCCCAAAAAAAGTTTACTAGGATATGTTACCATTATAATCACCTCACCGAGATGAATCTAATAACTACGTTTGTGCACTAGGGTAAAAAAATTCAACACAAAAAAGTGTGTTAATATAATATACCATTGCAATCATTTCATTGAAATGAATCCAATGACTACAAATGCGCAAGGGGAAAATTTTTTTCTAGACTTTTTTTTTAAATATTTTTTTCAAAAAAGCATTTTGAAAAATACTATGCTGATAGAAAAAATTAATTCTTCCCAGATTGTAAGTTATGTTTTTTTCTCCTTTCTTTTGTATAAGTCACACCTCACTAGATCTGAAAAAAATGCAATATGAAACTTTCCCAAATCGAAGCTATGATACCACTTGTAATGAAATCACTTAGATGTTCACATAAAATGATGATATATTGCAAAAAATAAGAAAATATGAGTGATCACACAATAATAATTGAGAGTAGAGTATTAAATTGGATAATATAGCAAAGCCATTTTAAGGGGTAAACCTCCATAATAATGCAATAAGCTTAGAATACTTAATATGATGATTAATGACTAACCACTACCTCCTTTATATAGTCTACTTAGATATGGTTATTCCATAGGCTAACCTAACTAAGAACATAAAAATATGTAATAATAACATAAAATAGGTATGTAAGCCACAAGTTAGACACACATATTCCTAATCATGCCAAAGGTTAAGGGCATAACACACTGATAGGTCTACAGACCTATGGGTGGACAAAACAACTTTGAACCTTTCTACTAATATAATTTGAGTCTTATTCTCTTCATACACATTCAAAATGCACTTAAACCATTCCATGAAAGTTAGGTTAATATATTTATCATCTTATATAAATATTTCAACCTTCATTATGACCACAAGATTCTTAAGTAAGGCTCAGATCAATGTATTCTGCTTGCCTACTATGTGTTTGATCAAGATTATAGGTCAACAACATGATATGGAAGTCTTGGATCCTAATTTAGTGAGAGGAAATTTCATAATATTAAGAGGATATTTGGAATCTATGTGATCTTCACTAATATACCTTTAACCCTTGGGGACCCCAAGGCACTAAAAAACCATAGATGTCACCCTAAAAACTGCTTCTAATGAATATTTCTTGTCTCCCTAGGCTTAAAAATGTTATACAAGGTTAGATAATGGTGTGAGAATGTGGTTTGAACTCATGAAAAAATATATAATCTTATATTTTTCTATCACCATGCTCAAGAAAGGAGAAAACATGGAAAATTGATACCATGCCTAAATGGAGAAGACATTGTGAGTACCCTACCTTGTTAGTGATTATTCATAAAGGAGAGAGAATTAAACTGAGAAAAAATATCCAAAGATGGAATCTATCTAAGTTCCCCTCCATTTCCCAAATTTAATACCTTCATCTTCTCTCTCATGTCTATACCATCTTAAAACTTGAAAGCTTTCCTAGGCTACCAAAGAGCTTGGTGGGGAGAAAAGGTTAGTTTTTTACCTATTTGACATTATTTTGCCATGAAACTTCACCTATGGAATTGAAATGAACCCAATTGTATCTTATTACTCCCCTCTATATGTACTAATTGTACAAGTCCATACAACTTGAAAAAAACACTTGAAAACACCTTTTTCATACATTTTTTTCATTTTTCTAACCTTAAATAGCCATTGAAGGATGAAGAGATGGTAAACAAGAGTCAACTAAAATTTTAAAATTGATGTTACAATAGGGGAAGTTAACGAGGCAAATTTTGGCATGTTTAGGGTCTAATTAATGAGTGGGAAGGTGGATATGAGTTTTAAAATGGGCTTTTATGATGTGAAATGTCTAGTGGTGGCTTAAGGGAAACTTTAAGACCTTATTAACAATGAAAATATTCAAATATTATCTTTTAAAAAAAAATTATAAGGGATATATACTCATATGAGATTTTTAAGGATGATTTATGACCTTAAGGTGGGTTATAGAGGTTTAAAATTATTTGAATGAATAGACCATGAATAATGACATTGAAAACACAACAATAAACCTTCATATTATGATTTTGAATAAGGATTGCCATTCTTACATGCCATTGTCAAATATCTTTCCTTATGAAATATCTTAGATAGGCATAAGACCATAAGAATAAATAACCTCCAAATGTTCAAATTACCTTAATTTTGTCAAAAGATCCTTAAACTTTTCAAATAAGTTTAGAACTACTCACTAGGCCTCACAAGGCACCTTGACACTCTCCTACTCAATCAAGGGTCATCATGACAACTGCCACATCACCAATAGACCTTAACATAGATATGACATATGAGGATCTTTGAAGCATAATATAACATAATATGAGACCTTAATCAATGTTATCAATGTTCAAAATGAGACTAAATAAGACATCACCTATGCAGGAGATCACCATATATAGGCTTAGGTGGGTATCATGGATATTTTAGTTATAGGGGTTAGAATTTAGCGTAGGAGTCCAAATTTCCAATAGTACCTAGTGTAAAAATTCCAATTGTATGTCCACCTATAATAATGTCTACTATTTCATTTTCCACTTCCATGGTCACTAGTATAGATTCTAAGATCTTCTTCACACCAACATTAATAAAAAGTCCTAGAAAAGTCCATTTCAATCATTTGGTTATGGTTTACATTTTTAATAAGTCATAAACTCCAATAAATAAGGTAATACAAATAGATCTTCATGTACCCCAACCATTAGATCTACTAAAAGTAAGCATGACTATGGAAATAACCTCAGGTTGACCAAATTCTTGG
Organism: Torreya grandis; assembly: GCA_037957365.1. NCBI lineage: Eukaryota > Viridiplantae > Streptophyta > Pinopsida > Cupressales > Taxaceae > Torreya > Torreya grandis. Next base: position 386,898 of record JARHVA010007420.1, read on the forward strand.
ATAAAGTGGCACCAATGAAAGAAACCTCTCTATGACAAGTGGTTGAAAAAAACCTTCCCAAAGTTCCCATACAAATAAGTCCCTCATTTCCAACCACATCTCTTCCAATGACCACATATTTTATAGGGATCACATCCCTTATTATGACTTCTCAAACTTATACATCTTTAGAACTTGCCCAAGGAAAAGAAATAGGTGAACTAATAATTCCTTAGTGGGTAAGGGAGATGCCAAATGTATGATATGAAAGGAAAAATATAGTTATGATAGAGATTACAATAGTTTTTACAAGGTTTGATAAATAGAGTAGGACCATAAAAAGAGTGAGGAAGAAAAAGATGATAAATACTAAAATAAAGTGAGAGATAGAATTTGATCAAAGAGTAAATGTGTTCTCACTAGCTAAAAGAACTAAGAGTAACCCCAATGATATACCAAATATATTGAGGATTTCAATACTTTGATAGATTCTATTGGGTTAGAACTAAAGGAGATGCACCAAAGCATTGATAAAGCCTTGAAAAGGTGGAAACAAATGAATATTATATAGGCTACTTAGGAGATTATTACTAAGGTATAGAGTAAAACTATAAATATATACAAAATCTTTCTCAAAATTAGAGTATTTAGGGTAGCTAGTTAGGCCCATAGAGAAAAAGTTATTACATTATGGACCAAGATGAAGGACAAAGAAAGGAGATTGAATTTCCTTATCTAGTGTTCAAGGATTAGTTCCTTTGATCAAATTAATTTGATGACCATCATGGATGCTTCTTGGTGCTTTGATTATGTGATTTTAAAAATGGACACCTTCCTAAATTGTCATAGATCAATGAAGAAGCTAAACCATATTTTTGTTAATTATGAGGTTTAATCACTACAAATTTTATTAGACATGAAAGTAATCAGATTGATCGCCTAGATAGGGGAGTTGCTGAATTGAACCAATTTTTACAACCTTCTTCTCTTAGTTTCTAAATAATTTAGACAAAAATTGAAAGATATTATATATAATACCAATGAATAAGTGCGATATTTGGTGATATTTGATAAAGATAGGGTGAAAGGGTTAAACCCTTAGTAACTAAGTTAAAAATATCAGAGGAAGAGAAAGATAGGTTAATTACTGAGGTAGTAATTTTTTTAAATCCTTCACTAATAAATTTAGAGGTAATAGATAAATAATTTGATACAACATATGAACTGGGGGATGTGCTAAAGGTTAAAGAGGTATCTTCTAGATCTACCACATGCACAACTGGCTATTAGTGCCTCCTAGTTTCACAAAGCTCTTAGTATATACCATTATTAAAACTATGGTGTCTTCATCAGCTAATTCATGTAGTGACATCATGTCATTATTCGAATTTTAGAGTGATTATGTATATGTATGTTTATCATCAAAGTGTGAATTTAGTTCTCCATCTATTATTGTACATACATAGTTTATTTTTAGCTATAAATTTTATTTTGATTGTTATCATTATAACATACATCCTTGCATGAGTTTTGAACTAGAGGTTCTTTTTTTGGACTTGTAATATTGGGGAAAGCTTGAAGAGATGAGGCCTTCCCCATCCCAAGATTATAAATACATGAAACCTCCTAATCACAAAGGGAGAAGAATTTTGGCTATTAAGATTAATAGAAAATTTAAATAAGTTATGATTAGGATATTCCATCATTTATTTATATTAGTGATTAAAATTGTGTATGAGGTATCTTTAAATATAGTCTTTCATTTTTAGCTATAGTTAATTTGAAAATATTTTACATGTTTATCATAATCCTCTTGTAGATGTGCAATAACAATATAGAAATTAGGCAAACCTTTTATTTCTACATGATTGGGTATATTGTGTTCCTATTCCCTTTGAATATTTAACTATATTTGATTCTTTGTGTGTTAAAACAACTTTCAACAAGTATTGGTCTAGATTCATTGTCTTACTTTAGCTCAAATACTAGTCTTGAAAGGCTTTATCCTTAGATTTTCCATAGACCTTCATTTTTGTCTTACTCTTCCCTATCTTTTTAGTTTATTTTAAAATATTGATTTCCTTATCTATAATCATCATACTTCCACCAACTCCAAATAGATCTAGGTTCATCCATAGTCATTTCACCCTTGGTAAATAATCTATGTTTCTCAACCACTATTCCTCTAATATGTTGTTATAAAAATGAATACATTATAACTCATGCCTTGGATTGATCATATTCACTAATCCTAAAACATTACATACAACTTTGTAAAAAAATTATAGGGGTGTGTATAAAACCCACATCAATATAAGTTTTAAAATTAGTACTATAAGGATGGCCTCCATCCTCTACCTCTATCCTAAGAACTAAATTCACTTGAGTTGCATTGGATACATCAATATGCCTAACAATGTTAACCTTAGACAATAACCTATTACAATCACCTTTGGAGATCCATAGTAAGGTTAGGTCTAATAGAGGTATTTATAGGACACCTAAGGATAATTCATAATCCCTAGGAAGATAGACTCATCTTCAAATAGTTATGATGGCCCATCCCTAGAATCCACATATTAATCCTTAACTTTAGCCTAATCCCCCACTTCAAGCCCTAGATTGGTTGACTAGCTTAGCTAAATATGTCATAGGAGTGGTGCATGATTTTCTTAGAAACATAAAAAAATATCTTCCCTCTTTCTCTCCCTTATGAGGAAATATTGTGAAGGAACCTATAAAATCTTTTAAATCCACCTTAGGGATACTAAATGTAACTCATAAGGACATGGCTTGCATGTTGCTCCCTTTCACTTTGCAATAAATATCTTATGACTAGTTTCAAAATATTCTAAAAGGGTTAATCACAACTTGGATAGATTTTCAATATACATACTTAGCTTAGTCTGGCTAGGTTACTAGTGCAAGTATTATCTCTCAATACTTTACCAACATGAGAAGGTATACCAACAAGCTAATTTGATCATTCAATACTTATTTTCAAAAGATGTATAGTATATTGGAGTCTACCTATTAGCCTAATGAAATGTATTGAAATGCCCTAGATTCTATGACTATTGTATTTTTATTAGGGTTATTGATATTGATATTGATACTTTATCCTTAGCCTACATGGATGCAATTAATGTATACAAATAGTTGTATCCTTAGTTTAAATCACTTCCTCTACTCACTCTTGGACTTGTCTACCTATATTTAACCTAATCCTTAATGTAACCCAAAATGTTGTTACCCAAAACTAGATCCTAATCCAAAATCAATTACCATTAACCTTTGTTAACCAAAATCAACATTTTGGTTTCCTCAACAATTTTGATTCTAACCATTAGGGCTAGAGTCAACCTTTTATAACAGTTAATAACACTTCCACACAAGACAATTTTCCCAACTCAACTAAGAAAAAAATGGAATCCATCCAAAATATGCTACAAAAAATAAGTAATGAATTCCTTAGCATGCAAAAACATATGGGTAATACATGTAGATAGAACTCTAACTATGATAATCAGGGTTATTGGTTCCAAAGGTACACCATGCCTTTCAATAGCTCTAGTAATAATCAAGAACATTAGGTACCTTGTAATAGGATGCCAAAGATCAATATTATGGATATATCTCTTAAAAACTAGTGCTAAATTTATAAAATGATGTAACATGGGGAACTAGATTATATTAAGTTATACACTTTCAAAACATTCTATCAAGACACTGAAAGGAAATAAAATTATACTAGTCAACAAGAGCCATCATTGTCAAATTCTTTAGGCAACCCTAACATGACTATGGGATTTGACACTTATGACTTCTCCTTCCCAGGAAAATATGATAATAAACCTCATGATAAAACATATGAGGTTCATGATTTCTAGTAGTAATATTACATTATAAATAATTATAAATTTAGAAACAAGTAGCTAATGACTTATTCAACACTTATAAATAGTATTGACACCACTCTTCTTGATCCAAATGCTAACACAAATCTACCACCTCCATGGAGAGATAATCCACCTCCACCTAGGAGGGATAATAAGTATCCTCCTAATCAAAAGGATCAATCAAATATCTTTGAACATTAGGGTAAGGGAGGATAAAATATTGTTGAAGACATGAAAAAGATTAAATTCAATATCAATCTTCATGAGCTAGCTTAGATCACTGAATAGAGGGAGTTTCTACTCAAGGTGTTAGGAATCTAGAACAACAAACAACTCTGATACCACTTGATAGGACCTAGGCTCACAAAGCTCTGACACCAATTGTCAAGAGTAAGAACACAATTGATTACCTTTGTATAAGCAACTAAACACAGAATTTAACCAAAAGTAAAATGTAACTAGAATTCAAAAACAACACAAAATATGAGAGACAATACCCAATTGTATTAATACTCTTCCAGAAGGAAATAAAATAAAGAGATCACACTCTTCCCACACCTCTTGGGCATACCAGTAATCTTCCCTCAAAATTTCTCTCTCTCAATTACAAACAAAATCAACTCAAACATAAAGTTGTTTCAACCAGTCAGTATCAATACTGCCAGTACCACTGAGTACACACACATACTCCAAGTTTGAGTACACCACGTACTCCAAGTAGATCTCACCTGATCTTGCACACCTATAGATCAACCTGGTTTTACACACCTACAAACCTAGATCTTACTTACCATGTAGATCTCACCTGATCTTGCTATACCATAGATTAACCTAGCCTTCCACACCTACCAACCTAGATCTTACACACCTGAAAGGACCCTTGTCCTTGCCTCACCAAGTCCTTATGATTCTCCCTCAGATAAAACCCTTCTAATTCTACACACGAGCACCCCTGTGGATCTTATACTAGATCTTGCTCTCCCATAGATCTACCTGATCATACACACTTGGAAATATGGCACTATGAGGAGCTAACCTTGCTCTCTTCCCTCTGAAGGAGCTAACCTTGCTCTCTCTAACTAGCACACTTTATAATACAGCCCCATGGGTCTCTTATATAGATCCCATGCAAACAATAATTAAACTTCCTAATTACAATAATTAGAAATGTAGCTCCAAGACTAAAATTAGTATTTACATGCAAACTAGCCATTCAACAAACTAATTGTTTGTGTAACTAACAGTTCTAGAATGCACAAGCGACCGACGTCAGTCCCTATTTGTCTAGAGATGACTGATGTCGGCTGATCCATGATTGATGTCAGTGGCTTCCTGTCTACCTCTAACCGACATCGGTTGGCTTGATTGACGCTAGTTACTGTGACACTCAGCAACCTCCTCCATGTTTGCATCAATGAAGCTTTTAGCTCCACAACCTAACAATCTCCCACTTAGAGATAAATAGGTGCACCTATACCTGTACTTGTACATCATCTAATTTTGTTTCTTGGCTTGTATCCCTCTTCATGTTCAATCTTGAAGACCAACCACCACACATCTTGTGGTGCTACACCTATCATCCAAGTAACCTTCCATATCTGAATCTACATACCCATGTAGAGAAGTCCCTAATTTTGCATAGCATGAATCCCTGCTATTGGTCCCTCTCAGATACCTGAGAATCAACTAAACTACTTTCCAGTGCTTCTTTCCCAGATTGGCCACAAAATCGCTAACAACACACACTACTTGGGGAAACTCAGGTCTAGTACACATGTATTCAACCTCATCATGTGAATTGGGACACTGTTCTATGAAATATCCATCCATAGGTGTGCTAACCGATTTTGCATCCTACATCTTGAACTTCGCCACTACCTTATTCACACAATCATCCTAAGACAACATCAACTTGTGATATTCCCTATCTCTAGGAATACTCATGCCAAGGATTTTCACTCCTCCTAAATCCTTCTTAGCATACCACTGAACTAATTTTACCCTTAGCTCAGCAAAACCCTGCATGTATGAACCTGCAACAAGCATATCATCCACATACAGTAATAGGATAATGTCACGACCATTATCTAACTTGGTAAAATAAACACAATGGTTACATTGACATTGACTAAAGCCATGCTTTGTCATACCCCTGTCAAACCTATACCAATGTCTTGGAGCTTGCTCAAGACCATATACCCTGGCCTTCCATCTCATGTGTCCATTCTCTCTCTTCTTTAACCAAGGAATCCATTCATCTTTCAGTGCTTTCTTTCCAGCTGACAACTCTACCAAATCTCCCATTTGGTTCTCCTCTAAGGAATCACATTCCTCATCCATGCCATGCTCCCACTATTTCCTAGATTCTACTTGCTCTACTTCTTTAAAACTTCCTAGTTCTTGACCATCAACGAGCAACAAGTAGTCTAAAGAAGGGGAGTAATGAATTTGAGGCTTACTTACCCTTTCAGTCCTCTTCATGGGTGTTTGAGACTCCTTGACAGCTTGCTGTCCACCCAAAATCCATTTTCTAGTCGACCCTAGTCTGCACTTGACTGATGTCAAATCCTCCTAATCACTGACACCAGTTCCCTGATCGACATCTGTGTCCACCTAGTCACCGATGCCATTTCCCTAATCGACATTGATTGCCACCTGCCCAACACCACCGAGTCTAATCTACACATGATCGACATTGGTACCTACCTATTTGACATCAGTTCCACCTGACTGATGTTGATAACTGTGTTTTCCTATGAGTGATGAATTTTTACCCATGAGCTTCTCTTGGATCATAACCCTATCCAAACTGCCCTGCTCAGTTTTATTTAGCCTCCCTAGCTGATCACTGTCCATCATCTCCTCCATGAACACCAAGGCTTTCCAGTTCTTAAGTTTTTCAAAAACATCAGACTTCCTCTTAAGAACATGCATCCCCTTCTTACTCATGTGACCAAGCCTAAAAAGCCACATCTTTGAAATAGAAAGAGAATCAGTAATACAAGTAGATAGATAAAGAATACCTACTTTCTTACCACATGCTAATTCAAGTGCATCCACTGTGAGAGTTACTGTGCACCTCTCATCACCCAACTTTCATATATAAATTAGACTCCTCTTCAGGACTGGGCCCTGCATGACATCTTTCAACACCCATGTGTTGGCTGTCTACGATTTCAGCCACACTTCCCCTTTGCCAATAATTTGACAAGGCTCACCAACCCCTAAATAAATCTTTCCAAAGTCTCCATGGACATAATCATGGAAAAATACTCTATTTTGGGCTGCATGGAAAGAGGCAACAGAATCTATAATCCAAGATTCTACTTTATCCAAGGAACATACAAGAGCATCTTGTATAACAACACCTGTAACATCTACTTCTTCATTTCCTTCATGCTAATCTTCTACCAACCAGTAATCTTTCTTTACATGCTCTTTCTTTCCATAATTTAGTAATTGATAATTATTGCTATTGAGTTCCTCTATTCTTAGTGTACTTTCTTTTGCCATTGCTATACTCCAACTCAATCAAAAACCCTTAAGAGTGACCTATAATCAACAAACACTTAACACACTCTGAAACTAAGGTGTTAGTGAACCTCGCTCTGAGAACCTGTAACCTGGCTCTGATACCACTTGTCAGGAATCTAGAACAACAAATAGATCTAATACCACTTGATAGGACCTAGGCTCACAAAGCTCTGACACTAATTGTCAATATTAAGAGCACAATTGATTACCTTTGTATAAGCAACTAAACACGAAATTTAACTAGAAGTAAAATGTAACTAGAATTCAGAAATAACACAGAATATGAGAGACAATACCCAATTATATTAATACTCTTCCAGAAGGAAATAAAATAAAGAGATCACACTCTTCCCACACCTCTTGGGCATACCAGTAATCTTCCCTCAAAATTTCTCTCTCTCAATTACAAACAAAATCAACTCAAACACAGAGTAGTTGTTTCAACCAGTCAGTATCAATACTACCAGTACCACTGCGTACACATACATACTCCAAGTCTGAGTACACCACGTACTCCAAGTAGATCTCACCTAATATTACACACCTATAGATCAACCTAGTTTTGTACACCTGCAAACCTAGATCTTACTTACCATGTAGATCTCACCTAATCTTGCTATACCATAGATCAACCTGGCCTTGCACACCTGCCGACCTAGATCTTACACACCTAGAAGAACCCTTGTCCTTACCTCAAGAATTCCTTATGATTCTCCCTTGGATAGAACCCTTCTGATTCTACACACCAACACCCCTATGGATCTTTTACCAGATCTTGCTCTCTCGCAGATCTACCTGATCATACACACTTGGCACTGTGGCACTATGAGGAGCTAACCTTGCTCTCTTCCCTCTGAAGGAGCTAACCTTGCTCTCTCTATCTAGCACACTTTAAAATGCAGCCCCATGGGTCTTTTATATAGATCCCATGAAAGCAATAATTATACTTCCTAATTATAATAATTAGAAATGCAACTCCAAGACTAAAATTAGTCTTTACATGCAAACTAGCCATTCAACAAACTAACTGTTCATGTAACTAACAGTTCTAGAATGCACAGGCGACCAACATTAGTCATTGTCTATCTAGAGATGACCGACATTGGCTGATCCATGACCGATGTTGGTAGCTTCCTGTCTACCTCTGACCGATGTCGGTTCACTTAACCGATGTCGGTTACTATGACACTTAGCAACCTCCTCCATGTTTGCATCAGCGAAAATTTTAGCTCCACAACCTAACACAAGGCCCTAATAGGGAGGACTTATGATAAGTCTATTACTACCCATAAAAATTTAATGATGTATAAAGATAAACCTAAGTTATCACCATTTCTACTAACATTTTTAATGTTTGGAAAAATGTACACAACTACCTAGTTTATTTTGGGGCATTAGCCAATGTAATGCCTATGACTATTTTCCAAAATTTTGGTTTAAAACTTGATAAATTAAAAAAAGTAGTATTATATTTGGATAAATATTTAGTCTAATGTGTTATATAATTGATAAACATGTACATAAAGTTGTAATTATATCCACGTGTGTAATAGATTATTGGCATCCTATTTTTTGACATCCTTGAGGCATCCAACTTATTATTAAGGTAAGAGTAGTCAAAGATGTTAAACATGTACATGGCCAGAGATTTATCCCACATGTGGATACCTTTGAAGGGGATACCAAACCAAATTAGGGTAGATATAGTTCCTAAAGTGAATTACTTGATTCCTAAGTACAATTCTAAGGATGGGTAATTCAACTTTGAAAAAATAATTGCATGAACAAGAATTTGAAGGTCCTTCTCAATTGGGGCTTCTACACTTTGATGGAACTCATTAAAAACAAGATTATAGCTTAGGAATAACATTGATAGACCTATAAGGTAAGTATTACCTAGTTTTTTATAGGTTATAGCTTCCTTACACCAATAATAGATCCAAAAATGAAGCCCTAATCTTAGGCCTACAATTTACATAAAAATAAAATGCCAAACAACTACTAATGTTTAGAGATTTGGAGCTTGTTGTAAACCAAATTAGAAATAAGAACCATTAAAATATTGCATACCTAAAAAAGTATAAGAACTGATATTTTGAATTAATTGAATCCTTTGAAGAATTCAACATCAAGATCATCTCAAGAGAAAATAATTAGACAACTGATTCATTAGAAGCCTATGTTACCAATCTGACACCACTTCAAGAGTCAAAGATGTAGAAATTTTAAGTAGAGTTGGTCCCATGCCCTTCTTTCCATAACAATGTGGACAACTTTTAGGTGTTTGATGATGATAAAAAAATCATACAATTCCTTAACAATTAAGGATCTTTTGAGGCCCAAATAATAGATGAAATAAATATCCAACCTATGTAGACTGAAGATATGGGTCAATAAGGTTTTATACAACTAAAATAAAAATGACTACCCTTGGTCATGGTTTATTTAGAATGATATTTTGACATTGAACCTCAAACCTCTAAGTATAAATAGCTAAAATCAAGTAAATTTGACTACACCAGGGAAAACTTGGGGATTAACCAGGCTCCCCAATTGGTGAATATAGGTTTGAGATCTACTAAAAACAAAAATTACAAGATGAATGGATTAATTATAGATTACAAGGATGTCATTTATTGGACATATAATGACTTGAATTTGTTTGTTCCCAAGGTTATCATCCACACCATCCATTTAAGACTAGAACACAAGTCATTTAGGCAAAGGCAAAGACTATTAAATCCAACTCTAGAACCTCTCATAGAGATAGAGGTACATAAGCTCTTAGATGACAAGATTGTTTTTCTAATTGTTCAAATTGGGTAGCTAATCTATTACTAGTCAAGAAAAATATCAGGGAAATCAAGCTATGTGTTGATCTTAGGAACTTAAATAAAGCCTTAGAAAATGAAAATTATCGTTTACCTTATCTAAATAAAGTAATACATATGGTTAGTGGCTCAAATATGATGTCCTTCTTATATGGATTCCAAAACTATAACTAGATATTGGTAAACATAGAAGATAGAATGATGACTACCTTCACCACTAAATGGGGAACCTTTATGTATAAAAATATGTCATTCAATTTAATCGACATAGGGGATACTTTCTAAAGAGTGATGGATTTTTCCTTTCAGGGAATGTTGGGGAAATGCATCATCATATATATGGATGATCTTACTATATTTTCCAAGAATAAAGATGGCCATGTAATACATTTATTAAAAGTCTTAGATAGGTGCAAGAGGCATGGATTTTTTCTAAATTTTAAGAAATATTTTTTGAGTTATTGAATGAAAAATATTGGGCCCTGTTTTACAAAAGAAGGGATCTCCATCGACCCAGACTATGTCTAGGCCATATCCAATCTAAGTTCACTAATCAACAAGTTAGAGATGAAGTATTTATTTGGAAATATTAATTTCATGATAAATTTTATTTATAGTTTCAAATAAAGCATCAAACCATTAAATTCTATGCTAAAGTAGAATGCCAAGATTGAGTGGATAATAGAAACAAAGAAATATTTATAGGATATCAAAATAATGATTGATCAAGCCTCATTTATGATCATCCCAAATTTTAATAAATATTTATATCTTTATTCATTCACTTTATAACATACCATTACTATAGTATTGACACACAAGGTATAATATAATGACCATCCCATTGCATTTATGAGTAAAACTTGAAGGATGTGGAGATAAATTAATTCATTATTGATGATCAGATATATGCCTTGGTCAAGGCCATAAAAAAAATTAGACATTATATTCTAAAAATTAATACACATTCCATTGTCCCTAACCCAATCATAAACTCATGCTTAGCCAGAATGAGTTGGGGGAAATGAGAGGGAAATTGATGGTTAAAATTTAAGAGTTTGACCTTAAAATTAGACCATCTAAAATGCTAAGGGGCCATGACCTCATCTAGATGATGACTCAAACTACCCACACATCTACATCAAAAAAATCAATGAATCATAGGTGATAATAGGAGAATAGTAATTATATATCATTCATTACCTGATTATAGGCACATGCCCTCTAACATTGAGTAGAGAGAAAAAGATATCACTCAAGATAAAATAAACTCGTTTCATGATCAAGAAAGGGTTATTTTACAAAATAACTATAAAGGAGTCTACCTAAGGTGTGTTTGGAAAGAGGAAGCTAAGTACATCCTAGAAAACCAACATTAGAAGGTTAAGAGCGTATCCCTCTGGAAATTCTACATCTCATAAGATTTTAAGAATGGGTTATGACTGGCCTACAATGTTCAAGGATGTCCATAACCATGTAAAAATCTAACACAAGTGTTAGGTGTTTGTAAAGTGATAGGTGAATATTATTCTGCATTTTAATATAGTCATTAAAGGATGCCCTTTCACCTAATAGGGCCTAGACTTTATTAGGGTAAATCTAAATTATTCAAAAAGACACAAATTCATCCTCATAGATACTAATTATTATAGTAGGTGGACAATTGTTATTTTTACCAAGAATTCATGAGCCATATATGTCATAAATTTATTGGAAGGGAATATAGTCACATGATTTGGCACACCCATTCTCATTGGTCTATTATAATTATCCAGCATTACAATTTATTAAATTTATAGAATGGGCCTAACATAATTAGATAACCCTCAAGTTATCTTTAAACTATTACAAACAAGGAAATGGTGTAGCTAAGTAGATCAATAAGAACATCATGGATGACATAAATAAATATGCATAGAATAAACCAAGAGGATGTCATCTCTTATTTAAATATGTACTATGGGTAGACCAAGTTAGGCACAATCAAGTTCTCAAGGCTTCACCTTTTCTTTTGGTGTATGAATGATAGCCAATATTCCCCATCACTATCAAGCTACTAACTTATCAATTCATGCAAGAGTATATGGGTAAAGATGAGAGAATAACTTATAGACTAATTTAGATAGTATAATTAGAAGATATAAGAACTAAATCACTACAAAACTTCATCAAACATCAGGATATTGTCAAATTGTAGTTTAAAAAAAGACCCAAGATCAAGGCTTTTAGGATTTCAGACCTAGTGCTCCTTTGGGATAAAGTAAACAAAAAGAAAGGGAAAAATGACAAGTTTACTCCATTGTGTATTAGAATGTATTAGGTATTTTAAATCTTAGGAAATAATGCCTTTAGGTTAGAATACCTTCAAGGTAAGGACCTCACTTTTTCAATTAATAGACAATTTTTTAAGCATTAATTCATGGCTACTACAACTAGAAATGCATAAGATTGAAATATAAATGGAGATTTATAGTAAGAGTAAAATAAATTTCCTTATTTATAGATTATATTTCCTACTTTATTGATTATATTTCTTACTTCTTAGATTAGTTTTCTTGATTTCTAGATTAAATTTACTATTTCTACACTTGTTTTCCTTTAAATTAATTTTGTTACTTTTAATAGCTTAGTTCCATGTTTTCTAGTGTAGTTTTCTAAGTTTCAGAAATGTCTCAAAAAATTTACCAAATTTAATCCAAAATGAAGTGCCAAAAGAAAGGGGATGATACTAAAAGGGAGTACAATTGGTACTCACATAAGTTTATTTTAATAGTACTATAATTTTTAGAGTTGAGGTGTGTATTATGAATAAATTTTTCTTTTATTTATATTAAATAGGAATACTCAAATTTTAGCACTTGATCTAATATGCTCATGCAAATTATAGAAAATCTACCCATTTCTAAAGATTCACTGCACTATCATATGTTAAAACCTAGATAGGAGATGATAAACATAGGGCATAATACACACTAATAGGGACATATTGACAAATAATTTTTTATACATCCATTCAAAGGTGGTTCCAAACCTTCCTCTATATATTATTTTTAAAAAAAGAAAAAAAAAAGTGTGAAAATAATAAAGGATAGGTGATCCATGTAAAATCTACTAGGGTTATGGATGCATGACTGGCAATAGATCAAGGCTTTTAATGGAACCATAGGTATCTCTATCAGGGATATGGATGTCTGGATAGTAGTAGAACAATGCCCAAGATTTATTTTTTCATTGGTTACAAGATCAAAATTCAAAATGAAACCTATGCTGTTTCTTCAAGTCTTTGTCAAAATCTTCATGACCTAGGTAAAATAATTTCACTAGATTACACTAATCTGAGGACTAAGAAGGTTAGTATTTTGAATTATGATGTAATATTTTTGTTTTATAGGTTGTATTTCCTTACTATTTCTTCATTAAAATTGACATTCTGTCATAATATATTTCTAAAATTATAGGTTCTAAAAATACTAGCAAGTATTTTTTGCTATGAGTCATTATTTGTTGTGCCATAATACACAAACCCCATTTTCATATCTTAAAAAATTTGGACCTAATATTTGAAAACCTCTACCTAGGAAACTATGAGACTAAATATCTATGACTACGGTATCACACATTTGTTATAAGGATTATTTATACAAAATCAAGCATTTCCCCAAGTAAAAGTTGTAAAAATCTAACCTTAAAATAATATATTAAGTCATTTCTAACCTTGGATTTAAACAATTTTTAATTTTATGTGATTTGTAAATTAACAAATCTAATATTTCTATATCCTAGTATGTATATGCTGATCATAGGATTAATATCTGAAGACCATTGATTTCCTTTAATTAGGCCTATAGTGAACATTTCACATAGTTTTGACATGTGTCTCTCTAACATCATTCAAAATTTTATATGATTACAAAAGGTTAGGTATTTCAAGCCTCAAGTATCCTATGCTCTAAAAGCATTCCACATGGCATATTCATGTTGAAATGGATATATGGACACTTTATTTATTTATTGGAAAACATAATAGTTTTGTATTCTTTTGAGCTTCCAAGCTTTCAAACTTCCAAGTTCTTGAGTCTCCAAGATTCCAAGATGACTCTAAATGTCTCGATTATGGTAATTTGTGTCCACATGAATGTTAAATAGTTATTTGGTATATATTCTAATGATCCAAGCTTCTAGGCTTCCAATGTTCTAAGTGATTGGCACATCACACATTTAGGGTAAGAAATCCTTTGGATGTAAACCTAATGCTCTAATATCTTGAGTCTCTGGGCCTCCAAGATCACTCCACATGTCTTGATCATATTGACCCATGACCATATAATGTTATTCATCAGAATTAATACCATTATAATGCCCTGAGCTTTCATGCTTCTAGTGCTTTAAGATCATGCCATGTGGCTTAATCATGTTAACTCACCACTACGATACTTCACAAACACAATGAAAAAATTCAAATGTCAAGCTAATGAGAGCATGCCACATAGAATTATAGATGAGGCATGTGGCATCATCCATCTATAGTTGTCAAATATTCTTCCTTATGTTGTCAGAGAAGATTTATCCTTCATGTTTATTCATAGGTAAATAAATGATATTAAAATAATAATTAATGAGGTATATCATCATATATACCAATTTATATATGGTACCCCAATTCCTAATCTATCTAAAAATATAACAAGGGCACTCACCAAAATGGGTGATTACTAGTTGTACCTAGATGTAACTATCATCCAAGTAGAGGGTACTAAGGCTACCCATTTATTTTTACCTCTTCATGTTATTCATCATATTATATAAAAATATATATCTTACTAAGTTTTAAATATAATTCATGAATCATTAGGCCAGAGACACTTGGCCTACTACTTTAAAATGCCCTTTCACATTGGGTAACAATAGTAGGTGACAAGGTCACATTTTATTTTAGATGGTAAATCCATGACAACTTATAACTTGTATTTTACACCATTTATGGAATGGGACCCCAATAAAAGAACAAGGGGGTACCTAAAAACCATCTTTTATAATAAATAAGTTCATGTTTCTTAAGGACACTAAACTTATGACCATGACTAGGTTTTCTTGAATGCCTCAAATGAGTTCAAAGTATGGAAAAACATTAAGGACATGAAGATATATATGATATTGTCATAGACCATGAAATATAATAAATATGTCATAGAGGAGGAATATTAAATTTCATGGTGTTAGAAATGGTCTCCATCTCCACCATAAGGTTCTCAACCACCAAATTAGCTTCTTTCTCCATAAGTAGAAGCCATAGAGAAAAAGGAAGATCAATATGGGAGTTAAAGGGATAAAATACCTAGATTAGGAAGGAATATATGACAGGATTTACTAGTAATTATATTCCTTCCACTTCCATATCTTCATATGAGAAAATATTTGGAGATAAAAACAATAATGGAAAAACCAACCATTACCTCAACTAGTCAAAAGAGGAGCAGTTTTGTGATGATGACTTTGTCTCATCTCACACTGATCATTCAAGTGAGCCTTCCAAATTTATTACAAGAATATTTCAATTTAAATACAACTCCCCCTACCTCTCCTAAATATTTTAAGTCCCTTTACAGATACCCTATGCTCTCCACACCATCCACTTCATCAGTTTTCACTCCAACTCCTACCACAGTTATTATTACAACCCCTATACCATCTCATCCACTATCTAATACTCATATGTTCACATAATATAGGAATTGAAAGGATTAACATGATCCTTCCAAATATATAAATATTTAATAGAGGCCATCACTTGATCTCCCTATCATTAAATATGTTTCTCAAGAAGAGGAGAAATATATAGAGGCTAAAATGGAGCATAAAGAATAAGAACCAAATAAATTGATATATCTATTTGATTATCCATTATAAGAAAAAGAGAAAGAGAAAGGAATAACATATCCAGATGATGAAGAATATGATCTTAAGAAAGTAAAATATTTGAGTTTGGTAGGACAGGAAAGGGGAGACACCTTGGTTGGGCTCACCCCAAAACAAAATCAAAAGATTTATGAGGTAATTTCTTCCATTATTTCTTCACTACCTAGTGTACAAATTCCAATTTTAAGTTTACTTAAAATAATTCTTACTTTTTCATATTCCACTTTCATGGTCACTAGTATAAATAATGATATTATTTATATACCAATATTAATAAGGACTCCTAGAAATGTCTATTTTGAGAATTTGGTCATGGTTTCCATTTTTAATAAGCCACAAAATACAAGAAATAAGGTAACCCAACTAGAGATTCCCATGCCCCAACCACTAACTCTACCAAAATAAACCATGACTATGGAAATAACCCTAGGGTTGACCAAATTATTGATTGAAGTGACACCAATGAAAGAAACCTCCCTATGGAAAGTGGTTGGCCAAAAAATTCCCCAAGTTCCCATATAAATAAGTGCCTCATTTCCAACCACATCTCTTCTAATGATCACATCTCTTCCACTAAATGCATCCCTTCCTATGACCTTTCAACCTTATAAATATTTAGGACTTATCCATGGAGAATAAATATGTGATCTAATATTTCCTCAATGGGTAAGGGAGATGCAAAATATATGAGATGAAAGGTAAAATATAGTTATGGCATAGCTTACCATAGTTTTTGCAAGGTTTGACAAAGAGAGTGATATTATACAGAGAGTGAGGAAGAGAAATATTATAAATACTAGAATAAAGGGAGAGAGATAATTTTATCAAAGAAAATTTATTCTCACTAGACAAAATACCCAAGAGAATCCTCAATTACACTACCAAGTACATTAAAGATTTCAATACTTTTGTATATTCTACTGGGGTGACACTAAAGGAGATTCACTGAAGCACGAAGGAAGACTTGAAAAGGTGGAAATAAATGAATAGTAAACAAGCTCCTCATGAGGTAATTCACAAGGTATAGAGTATAGCTATAAATGTATAAAAAATCTTGGTCAATATTAGAGTATTCAAGGTAGGTAGTCAAGCCCATAGAGTAAAAATTATTACATTGTGGAATAAAATGAAGGACAAAGAAAGGAGATTGAATTTCCTAGTCTAGTGTTTGAAGATAAGTTCTTTTGATTAACATTATTTAATGACCAACATGGATTATTATTGGTGCCTTAATTATGTGATTGACAAAAATAATGTCTCCATAAATTGACATAGATCAATGAAGAATTTGCCAAGTATTTCTTTTAATCATGAGGTTGAAGCACTACAAATTTTGGTAGACATGCAAGTAGCTATCATGATCACCTAAATAGGGGAGCTAGTAAATCAACCTAATTTTTAAAACCTTATTAACATATCTCTCAATCTACATCACAATTATAACTACATTTCCTTCATCATCTAATTCAAGTAGCAACATGGCATTGGTATTCTAATTTTATAATGAATATGTATATGCATGGTTATCATCAAAGTGGGGCTTTATTTCCCCATCTATTAGTTTACATGCATAGTTTATTTTTAGTTGAAAAATCTAATTTGATGATTATCATTGTAACATGCAACCTTACATGATTTTTGAACTAGAGGTTTTATTTTTGGACTTATAATATTAGGTGAAGCTTGAAGAGAAGAGGCCCTACCCATCCCACTATTATAAATACATGTAACCTCCTAGCCATAAAGGAATATTTTTGTGGTGATTGAGATTAATAAGAAAGTCAAATAAGTTATATTTAACTTGGTCTTGGTGTGAAAATATTCATTCTTCTCAAATTTTATGGATAACTTAGGCCATTCCATCATTATGATATATTAATGCTTAAAATTATATATGAGGTATCTATTTTAAATACAATATTTCATTTTTAGATATAGATAATTTTTAAATCATTTACATGCTTATCATAATCCTCTTATAGATGTACAACAAAAATAGAGAAGTTAGGCAAACCATTGATTTTTGCATGTTTAATTATACTATGTTCTTGTTCCGTTTGACTCTTTACTTGTATTTGATTGTTTGTGTCCTACATTAGCTTGAAAAAAAATTGGTCTAGATTCCTTATCCTTATCCTAATTGAGCTAAAATACTAGTCTTGAAAGGCTTTATCCTTATATTGTCCATATATCTTTATTTTTTAACTTAATCTTCCCTATCTTTGTAGTTTATTTTACAATCCTACCCACCTTATTTATAATCATAATCCTTCCACACACTCCAAGTAGATCTAGGTTCACCCATCACCATTTTACTCATGGGAAAAAATATGTGTCACTCAAACACTATTCTACCAAAAGTTTGTTAAAAAATGAATACCTTGCAACTCATGACTTAGAGTGATCTTATTCATGAATCTTAAAAGTTAAAGGCAACCTCATAATAAATGTTAGAGGTGTGTATAAAACCCACATCAATAAGATCATAATCAGTTTGGTATAAAATAACACATAAGACACTAATATGACACATAAGACACTAACATGGTGTGATACTATCTAAAGAACCATGAAACTATCTAGAAACCCTAGAAATAGGAAAATTTATATTTGATAGAATAACACAACATTTAGATTTCAGATTTACATAGTTTTAGTCATAGGTTATCAAATTTGATCAATTTGTGTTTAATTTTGAAAAAAACATAGTAGGTTTGCTTAGATTGGCTGAATCATGTGTGAAATGATCACTCCAATTTTAATTTTAGATATACATAAACATAGATGTATAAAACTCAATCTAGAATCCATATGCACATATATCATAATTATGGGCATGTGTGTGGTACATTATTTCCACATGATTAGTTTTACAATAGCTCATATCAGATGGAAAGAAAAATCCTTGTCATTATATATATTATATACTTTAGACACCATTTTCACTAATTTTCACACCAGATTAATGCCTTATTCCATCTATAGTGGTTTTAATTTATGCATAGTCCCTAAGCTACATTCCCATATTCTTGAGAGGCCCCTTAGAAATTTTACATTACAAAGTTCCCAAGTGACCCTAGAGCCATCCTAAATAGTTTTAGTTACATCATATATTTTTAGTCACATATGCATCAACTACACATTAGTAGGCAATGATACATTCATAACCTACTTGAGTTCTTTATCCATATACATAGGAGAGTTTCTTAAACTATCAATCCAATCCAAAAAATTCATACTGTATGATCAACCTAGTAGTGGTGTGCAATGATAGAGTCAAAAATATATCGATCTCTTTATCCACCCACACATGGGTATTGAACAAGCCATTAGTTTAGTCCAAGCTATTCAATATTTGATCACTAATTATACACACATAGAATGCCACCAAGTTTTTGCATTGGTTCATGTACCTAATGATATGTATTCATTCATTTCCTTTCTCTCTTATCTCATTACTTAGTTTTGTCTTTAATTTTGATTTTCCTTAAGTAATGATAAATTTATACATGTTTCATTTTCAATACATGTGATAGAGCATGCTTCAAAAATGTAGGTCTAGATTTAAGGGATTTACCTCATAGTTAAGTCCAAGTAATCTTCTTTTTCTTTTATCCTAGTCATTTAACTTTTCTACATTTATAGAATAAATGGGGGGAATTTAATCATATAAAATGTCACTTAAGTGTAATGAGTATTACTTGAGGCCACTCTACCAATAACTTATCCCTAAACCTATCTTAGGTCCTCTAATAACCCTTATCTAGATTTTGTGTAGTTATTACAAATCCATACACATCCAATAATTAATTCCACACTTTTCCCTAAGGATCCAAGGCCCTATTGGTGTAGGTTCTACCACCTAGACATTAGCACAATTTTTTATACACTAACACACTACACTAATGACCAAGGGATTGTGCTAATGTCCCTTTTCCAATTTTAACCCCAATGGATATGTTTTGAATTCATAAGACACTTAAGGTCATCTTAGACCTATTTCATAGTCTTCACAAGCATCATATCAATATAAATACATGAATTTTATCCCTTTACCCACTAGAGGGAAATCAAAGGCAATATACATAAACAAGCTCAAAATAAATGGTGCATAATCAATGTTATTGATCCCTATTCTACCCTAATTATGCATATAGTCATCTACAACCATCTTAAGATTAAATTACACATATTTATAGTATCTATCGCCACTAAAATCACTCAATCTGACACTCATACTAGAATTCACTTGTACTTACACTAGAACTTAGATTGGGAAAACTACATCGAGCTTGATCCCCTCTTTAGTATTGATATGTAGTTAACTCTCAACATACCAAGATATTGAGTATGTCCAACCTACCTAGATAACATCACACTTTTTGTTACTTATGTTCTTCAAATACCTTAATAACATCAAAGTCTAGGGTTTTCTCACAAATCGGTCAAAAATAGTGTATAGATTGTGAATTAGGGCTAATCCATATAGGCAACAAACATATTATATTGAGCCAGAGGTGAATGTTGATGATGACAAATGTACCATCAATAAATAAATCCTTTCACTTATCATGAAGGTTAAAATATAATCATACCAATCTAATCATGGTGTTCTAAAGGTTCATCTAAGATCTTAAAGATGCAATGGGGGTTTTATTATAAATTATAGGAAATAATCAACAAGTTATCAAGATAAATTATTCCATTATAACAATAAATAATCTATTTATCAAATCAAGAATCAGTTAAGATAAGAATTTTTAATCTATTATATCCAACAGAGAAAAGCTATGAGTTAGATCGTATCTTAAAAAATAGAAATTTGATTCTATAATATATATGTACATAATAACTTTAATTCTTTCTTTAAAAGTTATCCAAGTTAATTCTAAATAAAATAAGAAATAGAAGAGAAAGATCAAATAAAAATAAAGAGATAAACACGTAAGTAAAAGATTAAGAAAACAACAAAATACCTACTAAGAAAAGATATTAAGAAAGATAAATAACTAATCTTAGAGAAGAGAGAGAGGAACTAAAAAAATACAACAAACTAAGGAAAGGATCTAGTCTAAACAAAATAAAAAATAAAATTGTAAGAATTAACTAAGATAACACTTCTAAAAATTAAAGATTCTCTAAAGGAAATAACATAAATTAATCTAAACTAAAAAACAAAGGAAATTAATCTATATACTAAATCAAGATTAGAATCTATTTGAAATAAATTGAAAATAAGATAGACTAAAAGACCTAAACTATAGAATAAATATCAAATGACTGATTTAGAAAATGTAAATATTATTAAACTAATGATAAACTGAAAAAGATATATATTTAAATATATTAACCTATAACAATCCAAAATGAATAATAACTTAATAAAAATATATAACTATCTAGATAGAGAAATAACAAACCTAAATTAAGAATTAATAAGAAAAGAAATAGACTAAACTAAACTATTTTAAAAAAAAAAAAAACTAAAGATTAGAACTATATCTAAGATAACCAAAATAGAAACAAAACTAGATTTAGAAGAAATCTAAAAGATTTAATTATATTAAAGTTAGACTTAAATAATTAAAAAAATTGTGTGAGCCTCAAAAGGAGAGTCATCTTAGTAGAAAAAAATAAACTTATTGAGAAAACCAACATCCTTTCTCTACAAAAACATGAATGACAACTTTACAATCAAAATAGATTAATGAAATGTCATGAAATAGTGAAATGATCATCATTAATCAGGTTGAAT
This sequence comes from Torreya grandis, assembly GCA_037957365.1. NCBI lineage: Eukaryota > Viridiplantae > Streptophyta > Pinopsida > Cupressales > Taxaceae > Torreya > Torreya grandis. The sequence goes on from JARHVA010007420.1 coordinate 408,812, forward strand.
ACATGGAATATGTGTATATGACTAAAAATAGTAATCATAAAAATATATTAATCTTAGAAAATTTTAGATAATCATTACTAAATGATAAATAAAATTGGATATACCTATGTTGCATAAGTAACTACTCAATCATCAAATAAAGTACCATTGGGTCTATTTACAAAAGTTATAGTATCTCATAAGAGTTATATGAAAAGAAGAGATAAATGATTGACTTCAAAAAATACTAAATTCTTCAATACCATTTTTGTTTCTATCTTCAAATGAGTCCTTGATCTCTTCTTATACCTTCAACTTAGTTGTAAAACAAGTTATAACTAACTTTAGTTAGTTATTAGTTAATGTAAACTAATTGACTTTAATAAAGTCAATTAATTATAAACTAAAATTAGTTAAGGATAAATTTAATTAAGACTTAAAAATTCATAATTTTATCAAGATATTTAAAATAATAGACCTAGGGTACTAATCTTAATGGGTGAAGACCCATATTTATTAATAATATAATAGAGTACATAGAAATCATAAAATAAATAAGTTATAAATTGATAAATTCTATTAATATTAAACCATAATGCATATCAATTAACTTAACCATATATAATTATGTAAGAAATCCAAAATCATTGTATTTAACAAAATACCAAAATTTGTCAAAGTCTAAAAATCAAAGTGTCAAATTGAAATATCAAGTTATGCCATGTAAGTTCAACACTAAACAAAAATTATCCTTTGGCTGACCAATAGTCATCTAAATATGAAAACACTTCAATTACTTGTTTGTATTGTACATGAAGACAAACTTTATATTCCATCTCAATAGTAGGGAATGGTACCAATGTAATTCTCGAATCAGTCATGTTGTCATCAATTTCCAACTTAATTATTTTCAACAATCTAACTTCCCTTGGTGTTTTAGGTTCAATTTGACTAGCAATTCTCTTTTCAATATCCTAAGGTAGAATATCCATGGTCTTCATTCTACTATCATAACCTTGACTTCCCAAACTCAATCTCTCAAACCATAAAAGGGGTTCTCTATGTGCACCAAATAGATTCAACTTTCTACATTTTCCATCAAGATCTACATGAGAAGGGGAAGGTGCATTAGAAGGAATATCCATCTTCTAAATATATTTAACATGGGTAGTTTCTATTTCAAGCTACATGGATTGGTTAGTAGGCAAAGGATCATCAATTGGTTCACCTCTAAACTTAGGGGGCTGGAAAGACAAATGTTGAGGATCATATTACAAATTGTGAGATGAATTGCTTTGGGAATGTGCATGGGTTCCAAACCTATGGCCATGGAAAACCATATAACCTCCATAAACCCTATTAGCTAGATTAACATGTAGATTACTCAAAATATCTCAAAACTTAAGATCATAAGCATTAAAATGAATGTATATTCTTGTCACTCTATGAAATCTACGTCCAAAATGCCCTACACTAAATCCACTCCTATGAAAACCTCTACTATAATTTGATTAACTAACTCCTCTATTTTAATTATATCCCTATCCTCTATCATAATTACTTCCTATTGGATGGTCCCACCCATACATAATGGACAATCTAAAAGATAATAATCAAATCTAAGATTGGGAAAAAATTAGTGTGTAAAGAGACAAAACTAAAAATTATAATGATTCAATAAATGAAATTAAATTTGTATTATGACTGAAATATATCACATTATATTTGAAACTACATCTGAATTTAATCAAATTGTTTGAATTTTAATCTGTAATGAACACTCAAACATCATCGTAACATTACAATTTCATTTTAGAACATCTAAATGAAATTTCAATATATCCAAGAGTGTTCCAAATATCTCATAGCTTCAACAACAAATGACTGCATCCATCTGAATTGAATAAATCACCATCATTTATTTCAAAAAATATTTTATAATTTATGAAATCTTAAATAAAATTCACATGAAAAAAGTTAAAAGACTTTAACTTCAATATCCATTTTCAAATTTAAACCTACTATTTTAATTTGGAGGTGTACTTTTAACAAAAACTTCATAATGTATCCAATCCTCATCACTCAAAATGAAATTTATAATTTTTCAATTCAGATATTCATAAGACATAAATACATGAGACACTTGATTTCAATGCATAAGCTGACTATATTTTATTTTAATGCAAATCATTTCATGCATGTGAATCTCTGTGTACCCAACATCATATATATATATATATGATGTTAGGTACAGAGAGATTCACATGTGTGAAATGAGTTGCATTAAAATAAAATATAGTTAGCTTATGCATTGAAATCATGTGTGCGTGTGTGTGCGTCTGTGTCTATGTGTGTGTGTGTGTGTGTGTGTGTGTGTGTGTGTGTGTGTGTGTGTCTATATACATATATATATGCATATATATATATATATGTATATATATATATATATGTATGTATGTATGTATGTATGTATGTATGTATGTATGTATATATATCTATATACATATATATATGTATATATATACATATACATACATATATATATATATACACACACACACATATATATATATATATACATATATATATATACATATATATACATATATATATATATACATACATATATATATACATATATATATGTATATATATATACATAGATATGTATATGTGTGTGTGTGTGTGTCTATATATATATATATATGAGCCTAGAATCATCTACTTCAAAATATATACAACTGGAAAATGTGATTGATGCATAATATTATATACATCCATATTTTAGAGAGAAACCCTAAGCCATGCTTCATCAAAATAAAAACATTACTACATCTTGTAGCTCATTATTTTTATGCACATAAACCAAATATGCATAAAATGACCATTTTTCATCCATATTATGGTAAACAAAATCATAAATTTGAAAACCTTGGTTTTTGGGTGACATTTTTCAACCATCATCAATATTCCATTTCTATTCAAAACAATTTTGAGATGAAGAAACTCAATAATAGTGTCAAACTATAAATTTCAAAAATCAAAATACCCCATACTAGCACATCATTCCTTTTTAATATTGAAATATTCATACCCAGAACCCAATACTTTTGAGAAACAAAAATTTCCTAGCCCCAAAACTTATTTATCTTTCTCAAATGTATATGTTTAAGAAACATCAAGTTTATAAAACCTAAATCAGATGTCAACCCTAATTGAAGAAAATTTGTGAAATGAGAAACTGATAATAAAAATATTAAGGATAGAACAAATAATTCTTTTGCATGTTGTTGAAAGCTAAAAACACTTCAACTTTTCAACACTTATATTTTTGCATACATGAATAATTATAGTTTGAATATGCAAGAGCCCAACCAAAAGATACTCAACTAAAAACATCATAATTCCTCAAAATACTTGTATGCCAGAATTTTTTTCCAAAAACCATAACCATCCCTTATTTTTATTGCATATTCCCTAAATCATAGTTCATATCCTCCTTCAAAAAATCACTATAACTTATAAACATTTGCATGTCAAATTTCACATATTTTAAAACCATATCATGTAGGTCAAATAAAACATTTCATCATTATAACTATATTTTTCTCACAAACATCTTTATATTTCTAAAGAAACTGATCAAAACTTGTGAAAGCATACCTAGAATAACTTTACCAAAAATATACTAATTGTCAACCTCCAAAATCTGCACATGATCCCAAAGAGCCAAAGCTTCACTCCCATAGAATAGCTTGTGAAAATGAAAAAAAATTATGAAAGACAACTTACATTCACCAATCATCCACTATAACTATCCATAAGATGTGTTACTTTTCCATTGGCTCAAATTTTTTGTCATGTAATTTAGAAACACTACCAAATCATTTAGCAATCTTATAAAACTTAGCAATAACTATCCTTCACACTAATTTCTTGACTAAATTTCATCACTTAAGATCAGTTAGTCATACATGCCAATATACCACCAAATCTTCATCTTGATCTCGAAGCATCAATATTATGATTTCACATTTAACACCCATGCCAACTTATGTGCCATAATGAATTTAAGTGTCATCTAATCTCAAAGTCAACTAAATAAAAATACATTTAAATTTTTCACAATAAACATTAAGGACCATGACACTTAGTGAACTAGGCTAGCTCTACGATGAACATTACACAACACAACAACCCATATTCTAACCTTTTAATTATGAATTATGCCATGAATGATAAGATATGTTTTAGAAGAGTTTTTAAGAATTTAATTATGTCATCAAGAAATACACTTAAAGTTTAAAACCTTTGAAACTTTGGGTCATAGACATATATATATTTTATGCTTTTCAAAAATTATATTGTACACTTTAAACAATTGATATAATTTTGTAAGGATAAAACTCACAACAAAGAATAGACCTTTTAAATCTATCATGTGAACCATAAACCATGTGATTCAATAGTCAAATCATTAGATGATCCATCAAAGAACAAGACTATAGGGTAGGCAGAGCAAATGATAAGATTTCAAAATTGATTCAAACATATCAAATTTTCAAATATCCATCATGTTATCAATAATGAATTAAACTAATCCATAAATCAAGATTACATCTTCAAAAAAAACCTTTCAAATGCATTGAACGTCAAATGAAATGTTCTTTCAAAATATCAAAACACCACCATCTACTCTAAACCATAAATCAAATCAATTATGAGGATCAAAACAACATCATAAATCAACTAAAGTAATGGAAAACTAAAAGTTCATTGATTAATTGAAACTATCAAATCTAAAATAATTCTGAATATCAAAACAACTAATCATATTATAACTATAAATGCATATTTTATTCATTTATCCAACATGATTTTAAAAATAAATAAAAAAATAAAATTTCATCAATCAATCATTACTATTTCATAATAAAAAATGCATTAAAAAATACTATCAATCAAAAGGATGCCCAACATAGTTTTAAGCTTTAAGACAGGGTCATCTCTATGGTAGCAAGTATAGATTTTTAGAAAAATAGTGGGGGTATAGAAAATAGGAATAACACTAGCGACCTTACTAATCAATTTTGAGTAATAAATTTGATTAACAATAAATTTCCTATTGTATAAAACTGATTTTGCCTTGACAGTGTGATTGATGAAAATCATTTCTCAAGTAGCTAAGCATGAACCCCTTAAATAATGAATTCAAGTAAGGGATGGATTATTCGGCTAGTGTGGCATGAATAAATAGTAATGAATAACTAGGAAGTTCAGGATAGATGCACAATACATTACAAAGGCCTTAAGCATAAAATCCAAAAATAAAGTAATACTTCTACAACTAAATATAAGTCAGCCATATTACTCATTTATTACAGAAAAACTAAATTTGTAAGAATAATTTCTAAATATGAATGATACAACACTTTCACATCTTCCATGCATTATTACTTTATACTATGATATTCCTCATTCCACAATCCTTCATTGACCTTTTTGAAAGTGCAAAATAAAAAATCAAAACATAAAACAATACAAAATAGCAAACCAAAATGAGGAAACAAAGGAAAGGAAAAACAAACCAAAAAGAAACAAAAAGCAAATAAAAAAGAGAAACAAATAGATAACTAATCATGAAATAATTTTAAGTGATGGCCATTTACTGAGTAGCGTAGCCAATTTCCTTCAAGATATTTAATATGAAATGCATTATTTCTAAAAATTATGGCAATTTTATAAGGTCCAATCCATAATGTATCAAACTTATGGTGTTTTCTAGGGTTATCATGAGCTTTGTTCTAATATAAAACTAAGTCACCAACATTACAATTTTTACTAGAAACCTTTTTATCGAAAAAATTCTTTTACTTTTGTTTATCCTTCTCTAATTTTTGTAATGTTGTTTCTTTGGATTCATCAATATCTACCAAATCATGCAACCTTTGTTAAATTAAATTTGTATCTTTAGCTAAATATTACAAAGCAATATTAGCTATAGAAATATAAAGTTCTATTGGTAAAGTAGATTCAAATCCATATGCTAACACAAAAGATGAATAACTAGTTACTACCTTAATAACAGTCCTATCAGCCCATAAGGCTTCAAAAAATTTAAGATGCCAATTTATTTTGTTATCATAAACTAATTTTTTCATAATATAAATAAAATGTTTATTAGTGGACTCAGCTTGTCCATTTCCTTGTGGATAGTACTTAGACGAATAAATAAAAATAATAAACTCTTTTTCTAGAAATTATAAGAAATCATTTGAAATGAACTGAGGTTCATTATCCAAAATAATCTCATATGGAAATCTAAATATAGAGAAAATATGATTATATAGAAAATAAATTACTTCACCTATTAATAAATTTTAATTGCTTTGGCCTCAGGCCACTTGGTGAAATAATTTATGGATATCAAAATGTATCTATGACCTAAAGGTGAAGGTGGTTGAATATCTGGAATAAAGTCAATTCTTCATTTTGTAAAAGGTTTTTTTAAGAATAACTAGGTTTAATGGCATTACAGGTAGTTTATCCCTTACAATAAATAGTTGACAATGCATACAAGAACGAACTAAATTATAAGCATATTAAAACAATGTAGGCCAATAATAACCATCCTTCAAAATCTTATAAGATATTTTTTTAGCATAGTTCCCACCACAGTTTCTTTCATGACAACCCCTAAGAATTGTTTTAGTTTGATTATGTGTAAGACACCTTAATAATACTCCATCACGATTATGATAAAACAAAAAATTTCTAATAAACAAAAATTTAATTATTTTAACCTTAATGAATGCCTTTCTTTCTTGTTTAAGTTATTAAGACAAGACTAATTCTAAAAATAATAAACTAAATCATGATACCAATCATCTTCAACCAATAAACAATCCTATTCATTCATTTCATGACCAAAATTATTTTTTTTAGAAAATTTAGCAAGTTTCATAGTTTTAAAGTGTGGTTTTGAATTTAAATTTTCATCAACCGATAAAACTAAGACATTTATATCTGAAGCAACTTTTTTAGATAAGTGTTTTGCTAATTCATTTCCTTTAATTGTTTTAGAAGTTTTAAATTCAAAATCAAATTTTTGAATGTGTAAGATCACTTAGCAAGCCTTATTTGAATAGTTGGCTATTTTAAAAGATATGATAAAATAGGTATATTATATCACATAAAAACTTTGTTTACCATTAGTAAATATTAAAACTTAATGAATAAAGAAACAAGTGAGAAAATAAATTTATCAATGAGGGTGTGCCTAGTTTCTATATTTTTTAGGACTTGGCTCATATAACCAATAGGTTTCTCTTCATTATTTTCAAATTCCTAAGTTATTATATCTCCTATGCCTTTTTAGTAGCATTAACATAAAGAATAAATGCATTCTTCAAATTAGTTTTAGCAAGGACAAGATAACTTACAATTGCATTTTTAATATAATTAAAAGCTAATTCAACATTTTCATCCCAAATATATATTTTATCTTGCTTAAGCATCAATTGTAAAGGGTTAGATTTGTTAGCAAAATTGGAAATGAATTTTCTAATAAAATTAATCTTATTGAAGAAAGATCTTAAAATTTATTGATCCTTGGGAGGAGGTGATTATTTTATATCTTTGACATGTTCTGGGTCAATAGAAATACCTTCTTTAGAGATTATGTGACCTAACAACTTACCCTTAGTTACACCAAAAATAAACTTAATTGGATTTAAATAAATGTAAAACTTTCTACATCTTGTGAATACTTCATGAAGATGATCTAAATGCTTTTTATTTTTTATAATGAATGGTGAGATCATCTAAATAAACATGAATAATGATGCCTCTTAAATAATAAAAAGTAACATGCATATCCCTTTGAAAAGTAGATCTTGCAATCATTAAACCAAAAGGCCTTCTATAAGAAAAAATACCTCTATGAATGGTAAAATTAGTTTTATGTCTATCATCAAGATTCATAAAGATCTGATTATAACATAAACATCCATATAATAGAGACATCATTTTAGATTTTGTAACCTGCTATAAAATTTGATCTATGATAAGTAGAAAAAATTTATCTTTTATACTTACTTTATTTAAATCTCTAAAATCAACACATAACCTAATATCACTATTTTTATTTCTAACCAAAACTAGATTAGCTACCCATTACGAATAAGTGACACTAGGATCAATCATCTTATCCATCTCTTTGTTAAACATGTGTCTTCTAACAAAGGGATGATTATTTGTATTTTTAACCTAACAAGTTTGATACTAAGCTTAAAAGTAATGTCATGTTTAATAATATTAGTACCATAACCTTTAAGGTCCTTGTATGACCATATAAAGATGTCAATAAATTCTTTTAAACAATTTAATGAAATTAATCTTTTCATTTTTAATCACCTAAATTCCTAAATAAACATACTTAGGCTCCTCTTCAGCGCCTAAGTTTATGGGAGTTCTTTCACCTATGATTCTTCTTGATGGCTCTTCTATTCTAGATATTTTTGGATAATCATTAGGTGAAAACATAGATTCAAAGCTTACTAAATCAGTAACAATCATTTAAATTAGTAATCTTAGGATGGAAAAGTTCAACTTTAGGAAAATCGATAGTGGGCTCAATTTCACTCAAAGTTGGATTAGAAACATAAACCGCAAGCTTGTCAGCTCTAACATTGAATTCCTTAAAAATATGTGTGATATTAAAAGATTTAAAATACTCAAGTAATGATCACATTTTTTTATGTATAATGATTCAAGTGAGTGTGATTGGTCTTATAAATTTTGTGAACTTGTCTTGTTACTAACTCTAGATATCCAAAAACTTCTAAATGTTTAATATTCAATTCTATGGCCTTTTCTAATGCTAGACATAATGCTTCAAATTATGTTGTATTATTACTATTTTCAAAAAACAATTTAAAATCATAATAAAAGATTTTACCAATAAGAGATATGAGACAAATTCTAACACCACTACCTTATTGAGAGCAAGCCCCATCAAAGTAAAGAGACCATAAAAAAATTATTCATGCTAATTTTTTGGTTCATTTATATTTAACAATTCATAAGTTTTAATATTAGTTTCAATGTAACAAATTTTAGATGAAGAAGGTGATTTAATTGGGGTACTAAAAAAATATTCCCTCTTAATAAATAGAATCTCCTTATTAAAAAGAACCCAAGTTATATCTTTTCTAATGAAATCCCCACTAGATTTAGACCAATCCATTCCTAAAAACATTACATAATTACTAGGAATATCTAATACTTGAATATTAATTATACATATAATATGTTCATCCTACACAATTTTAATAACTATGTCATGAAACTTACCATAACTCTTAGGTTGTCTAGTATCAAAACTAGTAAGTTTCCTACTGTCTGCTTCATAAGATATACCTAATTAATCCATAATGCATTTAGACATGATATTTTTTGAATCACCCATGTCTAAAATGTAATTATGAATTATTTTATTCTAAATCTTGAATGTGACATAAAAATATGGTATATAATTAGCAAGGGGTCAAAATGTTGAGCATAAATATGTTCAAAATTATTTTACTCTTAAAAACTGACATCAGCTCTTAGATTTTTTACTGCTTCATTAATCTTGTCTAACTATCTTGAAAGACTAGTAGCCTATAGTAGAGAAAATATAGATTTAATTTTTGACAAGTCATCAATTATGTTATAAGTTTCAGCATTATTTTGCCTAAAATTCTTTGATTTATAATGCTAATATTGACTATTATTATATACAGTTTCAAAAGGGTTACTTTGAGTAGCATTATCATTAGAATTATTAGCATTATTCTAAGCTAATTTACCTTTATCATCAAAAGAGGATTTATAATTTTCTATTTTATTATTTTGTGGAGGATTATAATCTTTATTCCTAGTATTTATAGCATAAATATTCTCATTTTTTGAAGGATCATCAAGATTATTTATGTTATAAGCTAAATCTTCATTTATTTCATCTTTTCCTTGAAGAAGATACTTTTTAAATTTAATAACAGTTTGACATATTTTAGATTATGATCAAGTTAAAACACATTGTAATAATACGAAATATCATCATCTTTCATGCCTTTAAATGAAGAAGAAGGTTTATCATTTAGATACCTTTTAACAATGACCAATTCATTGCCTAAACTTTGTATTGATTTTAATATCTCTAGATTATCTAAATTTAAACCTATAGTAGACCTATCTTTAAAACATATACACTTTAGTTTCTTTTCATATTCAATACAAAATTTCATGGTTTCATCATATTATGTAATATATTTATTTTCTAAAGCCATCTTGTATTTCAAAGGTAAATCATTACAAAGATAAAGTCTAGATAAACTTTTTGAAGGTCTAAGGTCACTTGGGATCTTTTGACATAGATTGATAAATATAGAAATGAAATGATACATAGTCTCACTAGAATCTAAAAAAATGTTTGAAACATCATTAACTAAATTAAAATATTCCTTAGCCTTACCAAAAGATAACTCTAACCAATCTTCTACATCTCTCTAATTATCAATAACTTTAGCAGGCAGACTAATAAATTCTTGATAAGCATTTTGAGTAAAAACCCTTAAACAAATCTTTTCACTAGTTATTCTAAGAGTAACACAAACTAATCTAAAGGCTTCTAAGTGAGCTTCCCAAGATTCTCCAGTAGTACCAATTTTTTTGGTATATTCAATCCCTTAAGAGAAGGTAGCTTACCTGAATGATTTTTAACATTGATTGGATTAGCATAAATCCATGGTTCTATAGCTATTTGACACTCTTCCTAAGATTCTTATTCATCTTCACATTCAGTAATTTCATGTTGTTCTCTATTAGTTTGTAATCTATGAAGTAGATCCTCCAATATCCATTTTAGTACCGATGGCTCTCCCACTAGTGGATTTCTCTCTAGTTGATTTTCACTAACTGATCTCCCATTAGAAGCTTTAGTAATTTTTACCTAAAAAGAGTGATTATCTTGAACTTTATTTTCTTGATATAATTGTAGATTTATCAAAGTAGTTTCAATAGGCATAGTAAAATTGTCAAATGAAAATGAATAAAAAATAAAATGAGTTCTAGACCTAGGATTAGAAGCTATAATTCTCTTTATTTCTTCTCAAATTATCCTATTCAAGTTCAAAACATCACTTTGAGTCTCACATGTAAGATTTAAATACCAATCAATTTCAAATTCAACAATCTCTTATTCTTGATTTATAACTTCAATAAATTGATGAATATTTTTAGGATGATTATACCATGAATAACACATTAGATTAAAAACAAAGTCAACTTGATCATATTCTAAATCTATTAAATTTTGAATAATATGAGGTTATTTACCTCCAATAACCATTAGCAAAAAGAAAAAATACTTAAAATAATTTAGATTTCTAGGCCTAGGATTAATAGCTAAAACTCTATCTCCATGCTCTTGAATTCTCCTATTCAAGTTCAAAACATCATGTTGAGCCTCACATGTAAGTTTTGAATACCAATAAATTTTAAATTTATTAATCTCTTTTTGATTTATCACTTCAATAACTTGATGAAAATTTTTAGGATGATTATACCATGCATAACACATTAGATTGAAAGCAACATCAACTTAATCATCTTTTAAAGCTATTAAAATTTGAATAATAGGAGGTTGTTGACCTCTAATAACCATTATCAAGAAGAAAACAAAACTTAAAACAATTTAGATTTGTAAATGATTTTTCTAAGCTAAATTGCTAAATTTATTCATGATGGGAAACGTACTATCAATGAATCAACCCTTTCACATATCATGAAGGTCAAAATGGAATAATACCAATATAATTGTGGGGTTATAAAGGTTCATATAATATCCTAGATATGCGAGGGGGTTTTTATTATAAATTTTGAAAAATAATCAACAAGTTATCAAGATGACTTATTCCATTATAATAGACAACTTATTCCATTATAGCAAGAAAAAATATATTTATCAAATCATGAATTAGTTAAGATAATATTCTATCCAATAGAGAAAACCTATGAGTTAGATAGTCTCTAAAAGAATAAAAATATGATTTTGTAATATATATGTAAATAATATCTTTGCTTCTTACTTGCAATATTCTCCAAGGTAACTCTAAAGAAAATCAGAAATAGAAGATAAAGATCAAATAAAAATAAATAGATAAATACGTAAGCAAAAGGGTAAGAAAACTATAAAAACAACTACTAAGAAAAAATATTAAGATAGACAAACAACTAATCCTAAAGAAGAGAGAGAGGAACTAGAAAAAGACAACAAACTAAGGAAAAGATCTATTTTAAACAAAACCTAAAATAAAATTATAATAATTAACTAAGATAACACTTATAAAATAAAATAACCTCTAAATAAAATAATATAAATTAATCTCAACTAAGAAACAAATGAAAATAATCTAAAGACTAAAGCAAGCTCAGAATCTATTTGAAATAAATCTAAAACAAGATAGATTAAAAGACCTGAACTATGGAATAAATATCAAATGATTGACTTAGAAAATGTAAATACTATTAAACTAATGATAAACTAAAAAAGATATATATTTAAATATATTAACCTATAGCAATCCAAAAGGAATAATAACTTAAGAAAAATCTATAACTATCCAGATAGAGAAATAAGAAACCTAAATTAAGAACTAATAAGAAAAGAAACAAACTAAACTAAACTAATTAAAATAGAAAATAAATAAATATTAGAACTATATCTAAGATAACCAAAATAGAAAAAAAAACTAGATTTAAAAGAAATCTGAAAGATTTATTTATATTAAAATTAGATTCAAATAATTATAAAAGGTGTGTGAGTCTCAAAAGGAGAGTTGTCTTACTAGAAAAAGATAAACTTATTAAGAAAAACAACATCCTTTCTCTACAAAAAATTGAATGACAACTTTACAGTCAAAATAAATCAAAGATATGTCATGAAATAGCAAAATGATCATCATTATTTAGGTTAAATACTTAGAATCTATGCATAAGATTGCAAATAACAATCATCAAAAGATATTAAGCTTAGAAAATTTTAGATACTCAATACTAAATGATAAATAAAACTAGATATACCTATGTTGCATTAGCAATTACTCAACTATCAGATAAAGTACCATTAAGTCTATCTTCAAAAGTTGTACTATCTAAAAAGAGCTGCATAGAAAGAATAGATAAAATATTGACTTAAAATACTTAAGTCTTCAATACCTGTTGTGTTTCTATCTTCAAACGAGTCCTTGATATCTTCTTATACCTTAAACTTAGTTGTAAAGTAAGTTATAACTAGCCTAACTTAGTTATTAGTTAATGTAATCTAATTGACTTTAACAAAGACAATTAAATATAAACTAAAATTGGTTAAGGACATATTTAATTAAGACTTAAAAAGTCTTAATTTGATCAATATATTTAAAATAATAGACCTATGGTACTAATCTTAATGGGTGGAGACCCATATTAATTAATGATATAATAAATACATATCAATCATAAAATAAATAAGTCAAAAATTGATAACTTCTATTCATATTAAATCATAATGCATATCAATTAGTTTAAGCATATATAATTATGTCAAAACTCCAAAATCACTATATTTACCAAAATACAATTTTTTTTCAAAGTCTAAAGATCAAAGTGTCAAACTGAAATATCAAG